>JAESUZ010004379.1:0-148147 GCA_017311185.1 Proteles cristata cristata
ACCTTCTCTTCTTGAGAGAAGCCACAGGGGAGGAAAAAGCCCTTGCTTGTAGAGGGCAAGGCTACGAACAGAAGCCATGCTGGCAAGAAGAGAATGAAATGAAGTGCTTATTAACTAAAGTGTGGACGGAAACACCTGCCAAACCAAAGTTTCCATCCAGCAAAATTATCTTTCAAAGTGCAGGAGAAATAAAGACTTTCTGGGGGCGCCTGGGTGGCTTAGTCGGTTAAGAGTCCGACTTTTGCTTAGGTCATGATCTCGCGGTTCGTGGGTTCGAGCCCCGCGTCGGGCTCTGTGCTGACTGCCAGCTCAGAGCCTGGAGCCTGCTTCAACCTGTGACTCCCTCTCTCTCTGACCCTCCCCTGTTCACGCTGTCTCTCTCTCCTGGAAATAAATAAAATAAAAATAAAAATTAAGACTTTCTGGGGCGCCTGGGTGGCTTAGTCGGTTAAGTGTCCGACTTTCGCTTGGGTCATGATCTCGGTTCGAGCCCCGCGTCGGGCTCTGTGCTGACTGCCAGCTCGGAGCCTGGAGCCTGTTTCAGTCTGTGTCTCCCTCTCTCTCTGACCCTCCCCTGCTCGCACTGTCTCTCTCTCTCTCTCTCTCCTAGAAATAAATAAAATATAAAAAAAAAAAATAAAGACTCTCTGTAAGTGTTTATTACTAGAAGTTATGATTCTAGGGGGTGGGGGAAGAGACACAGACACAGATAATAATTCGCTGCCCCAGACCTGCTCTGTAAGAGATGTTAGAAGTTCTTCAGGCGGAAGGATGATGATGGAGGTCAGGAAGTGAGATCTACAGGAAGAGTCAGAAAAGGAATAAATGAAGAGAAGACTTTTTCTTTTTGCTTATTCTTAACTGATACAAGCATAAGTGCTGATTTAAAGCAGCAATAAGATCTGCGTGTTAGATGATTCTGGCATACCAATGAGTGAAATGAACGACAGCTGTTATCATAAGGACACTAGGAAGGAACTGGCAATATTTTGTTATAAGGTGCCTGCACTGCATGTGAACGGGTACAGTGTTATCTGAAGGTGTAATTTTGATGAAATTAATCGGGGCGCCTGGGTGGTTTAGTCGGTTAAGCGTCCGACTTTCGCTTGGGTCATGATCTCGCGGTTCGTGGGTTCGAGCCCCGCGTCGGGCTCTGTGCTGACTGCCAGCTCGGAGCCTGAGCCTGTTTCAGTCTGTGACTCCCTCTCTCTCTGACCCTCCCCTGCTCACGCTGTCTCTCTCTCTCTCCTAGAAATAAATAAAACCATTAAAAAAAAAAAAAAAAAAGAAATGTACATTTTAAAGTTGATGGCACCCACTAAAAATTGTTTTAAAAAAGTAATAATTAGGCTAAAAGATAAAATTGAATCATGTAAAATGCTTAAGAAAAATTAGAGAAGGCAGGGGAAAAAAGGGAAAAAAGAAATAACGAGCAAATATAATAGAAAACAGTTTAAAACATGGTAGATATTAACCAAAGTGTACCAACGATCATTTTAGATGTAATTGGTCTAAATGTACTAATTAGGGGCACCTGGGTGGCTTAGACGGTTAAACGTCCGACTTCGGCTCAAGTCATGGTCTCACGGTTTGTGGGTTCGAGCCCCACATTGGGCCCTGTGCTGACCACCAGACAGCTTCGGATTCTGTGTCTCCCTCTCTCTCTGACCCTCCCCTGCTCACAATGCCTCTTTTTCTCTCTCTGTCTCTCTCTCAGAAATAAATAAAACATTAAAAAAAATAAATGTACTAATTAAAAGACAAGAATACCAGAGTGGATAAAATGAAAAGCTTAACTGTATGTTATCTACAAGAAATCCACCTTAAATACAAAGACTCACATGGAAATGCAAAGGAATGCCCTTCCAACTCGGTCTCTAATACCACTGTCCGATCCAAGAACCAGAACTCCATGGAGAAATGGCTGATTCTAGGCCTGGGGCAGGAAATACACTAATGGGGCGGGGGGGGGGGTGGTGTCAAAGGGACACAGGACCAGTTGGACCCAGAGCCCCCAAAGGCCAAAGCTGGAACAATGTAAGCACCACAATAAAGCAATATCGCCTGATAACCCAAAATATACAATAAATATCCATGAGTCTATATTTGATACAAAGAGACAAATTTCCCTGGTAGAAGACTTCCAAACAATGTACAGATGCTCGGCCCTCAAGAAGGGGGAGCACAAATCCCCACTCGCTAGGTGTGAGCTGAGCATAGGGACCTCCTTCCAAAAGGCCCAGGATGGAACAGGGAGACGGCAGCGAGAGTCCCCAGCGCAGAAACCTGACAAGCACCACGCCAGCCTGGTGAACGGTGCGGTCACGTGGACAGTGTGTGCCCTTGACACCAAGTGGGAGGGGGAGCACTTTACCCCTGTCCACAACCCACAGTCTGAGAGAAACATCAGACAAATCTCAGGGGAGGGGGGTTTCACAAAATACTAGACCCACACTCCTCAAAACTGCCAAAGTCTTCGAAAGACAGGGAAACCCTGAGAAACTGATGCAGCCCGGAGGAGACTACGGAGACCCGACAACTAAATATAACGCGGTATCCTGGATGGAATCCTGGGGCAGAAAGTGGACGTTTAATAAAAAGTAAGGATATCTGAATAAACTGTGAACTATAATTAATAATAATGTAGGGGCTCCTGGGTGGCTCAGTTAAGCATCTGACTTTGGCTTAGGTCATGATCTTGTGGTTCCTGAGTCTGAGTCCTACATTGGGCTCCAGGTGCTTGGGATTCTCTCCCCTCCCCCTCTGCCTGCCCCTCTCCCCATTCGCATCTGCTCTTTCTCTCTCTCAAAAAAAAAAAAAAAAAAAAAAAACCAAAAACTTAAAAAAATACCGTATGAAGAGTGGTTCACTAATTACTTAGGCCACACTAATGTTAAGATGCTAAAAATAGGGAAAAGAGGAGGTATATGGGCAGTATCTGAATTACAGTGCCAGCTTCTTGGTAAATCTAAAACTGTTCTAAAAAAATATTTAAAATTCGCTATCATATACATTTCCTGTAAATTTTCAGGTAAAACAATTAGACTAGCATTTGAAGGAAACCTTCTAAAAACAACTCGGTGAAATACTTCTTAGCCATTTCTCAGGTAACAATCAAACCCCCACGGATCCTGCATCTTCAAGCCCACGTCCATGTTTCCTATGACAGAGGCAACGCATCAATCATGGCTGTGCTGTCAGGTCTTCAGAAGCTGTCCAAACACAGATGAGACCAAACACAAGGGGCCGGGCAGAGGAGGACACGTAGCGCGAACACTGGTGTCCACAGGTCTGAGGAGGAGTCGCTGATCGGCAGGGCTACAGTCTCCGCTCCCGCCATTTGCTTCTGGGGCCATTTGCTTTTGGGGCCCAGGGCTTCTGTCCTACATTTCATCATACATCGGGGGGGCGCCTTCAGCAAAGAATGCTCCCTACCTGGCACCTCCCAGGGCTCATCAGGACTCAGCATTCCTACTTACTCCCTGTAGAACTCACCAGCAATATCCTGCACTTGTCAGGTTTTGCCTTAATGGAACATCTTACTTTGCCAGAGCAAGGGACGTGGGGGGAAAGGGCTGCACAGAGCCACTGAGTACACGAGAAAAGAGGAGGTAAAAAAACAGAGCCAGTTCCACAGTCTGTGCTGAATAAGAGAGTAACTTCCTACAACTGAATAGAGTTGGTGTCAAAGAAGAAAAGGGCTAGAACTCTATATAGCTACACTATATATTTGAAAGATCAAAGTTAAATTTTTTCTTCACTGGCATATTTTCTTAAAGAAAACCCTGGTTTGCTACTTTTCTTTCTTGAACAAATTAGCTAGATATCCTTAATGATCATTACTGTTAAAAGAGGAGAGAAATCCAGGGGCGCCTGGGTGGCTTAGTTGGTTAAGCGTCCGACTTTCACTTGGGTCATGATCTCGCGGTTTGTGGGTTCGAGCCCCGCGTCGGGCTCTGTGCTGACTGCCAGCTCAGAACCTGGAGCCTGTTTCAGTCTGTGACTCCTCTCTCTCTGACCTTCGCTCACGCTGTCTTCTCCTCCTAGAAATAAATAAAACATTAAAAAATTAAAAAAAAAAAAAGAGGAGAGAAATCTGAACTACTTCTTTGGCAAAAGGTTTCACTGGGGACTTTTTTTTTAAACGCTTTTTTTTTTTTAATATTTTTATTTATTTCAGGAGAGAGCGAGAGACAGCGTGAGCAGGGGAGGGTCAGAGAGAGAGGGAGATACAGACTCTGAACAGGCTCCAGGCTCTGAGCTGGCAGTTAGCACAGAGCCTGACGCGGGGCTCGAACCCACGAACCGTGAGATCATGGCCTAAGCGAAAGTCGGACGCTTAACCGACTAAGCCACCCAGGCGCCCCACACTGGGGACTTTTAAAGGACCCTCACAGTTACAAAATAACATTAGCAATCACCATGCTGTAAACACCCAAGGGAGGGATTTTTTAGAGGCAGATAAAAATGATTTCTAAGGCTTGACAATAGCAAAAGCAGTTTCTTTCCTAGCTATTCTGCGTTTATTCTTTCAAAAAGGTACAGATTTAACTTAGGGTTTTGAAATACGTGTTTCAAGGTAAAGTAGTCATGTGGCTGGGGAAAGAAGCCAGCCAGTGACAACTCTCCCTCTGCCCCTGCCTGCCTGTGCCCTCTGGTGTCCTGGGCTCAAATACAGGAGTAAATAGGAGGGTGCTATTACCTTTCTCCATTTTTACATAAAAGGAGCACATAGCAATATTGTTCTGCACTTTGATTTTGACTTATCAGAGGTCTTTCCATATTGGTACACAGAAAGCCACCACAATTTGCTTACCCTTGGTGGACATTTATGTTATTTCTGGGATGGCTAAGGATGCTGCAGTGAATACCCACATGTATTTACAATTTGGACATAGGCAAATTTGGGATTTTATCCCAAATACAGAACTGCTGGGTCCAAGGATGCATGCAATTTTAATTCAAGTAGATTCTGCCAAATTGTTCCCTAGGTGGTGTGAGGCCAGTATGCACTCCCAGAGGCTGAGTATGAGGTACCTGCTCCCCCCCGGTGAGAACCAGGATGTGATCCCTCCTATGGATTTCTGCTAGTTGGAGAGGTGACTACTGGTGTTTCAGTTTAGCCTCCATTTGGATTTCTTACTCTGAGAAGAGCTGAGCATCTATTCACTTGCTTAACATCCATCTGCATTTTATTAATCTGTGAACTTTCTGTTCACAATGAAAAGCAGCTGGAAGGCTGAGGGATTGGAGGAAGGAAAAAAATAAGGGGAAGAAGAAAATACATCTATTCAGTTCTGTACAAGGATAAAGACCTCATTTTTTTTTTCCTTTGGCTTACATTTACTCTAATTTATATTGGAACATGTCCAGTTCTAATGATGTTTTACTATTACTTGTTTATTAAGAGATTTTATTTTTAGAACAGTTTAAGTTCTGCAGAAAAATTGCATAGAAAGTACAGAGAGTTCCCATACACCCTTCACTCCTCCAGCTTCCCCTGCTATTAACACTCTGCACTAGTGTGCTGCATTTGTTACTGATGAACCAGTATTATAAATTAAGGCCCACAGTTCACATTAGGGTTCACCGTTATGGGTTTGTACAAATGCATAATGTCATGTATCCACAATCACGCATCATAAAAAACTGTTTTACTGCCCTAAACATCTGTGGGTCTCCTACTCATCCCATCCTTCCTCCCTTTCGCCACACCTCTGGTGACCACTCATCTTTTTACCGTGTCTATAGTCTCCTTTTCTAAAATGTCACACAGGTGGACTCACATATTACTGCAGCCTTTACGGACTGGCCTCTTCTACTGGGTTATATGCATTTAAGTTTCCTCCGTGTCTTTTCATGGTTTGATAGCTCATTTCTTCTTTATTTAACATTGGAAAACATTCCATTGTGTGGATGTGCCATAGCTTGTGTCTCCAGTCATTTATTGAAGGAGATTTTGATTGCTTCCAATTTTTGGCAATCATAAGAAAACTTCTTTAAATGTAAATGTGGAGGTTTTTGTGTGAACATGTTTTTGACTTAGTCGGGTAAATATCTAGGTGGGTAATGGCTAAAATGGTAGAGTATGGTAGAGTTTGTAAGAAACTACCAAATTGTCTTCCCCAACTAAGTGAAAGAACCCAGTCTATAAAGGCTGTACCATTCCACATTCCCACCAACAGTGAATGAGCTGTTGAATTATTTACTCATGGATTGTCTTCTTATGTGTAGTGTTAAGAGTTGTTTGTATATTTTAGATAGAAGTCCTTTAAGAGATATGCCTTGTGCAGATATTTTCTTCCAGTCTGTGGCTTGTCTTTTAGGTCTCTTACCATTATCTTTTGAAAAGCCTAAGTTTTTAATTAAAAAAAAAAAAAAGTCCAACTTGTCAATTATTTCTTTCATGCTTTTGGAACTGTATCTAAAAATTCACTGCCAAACCCAAGGTCACCTAGGTTTTCTAGAAGTTTTATACTTTTGTGTTTTACATTTAGGTCTCTGGTCCATTTTGAGTTAGTTTTTGTGAAGGGAGTAAGGTCTGTGCACAGACCTGTTAGTTTGCATGTGAACGTTCAGTTGTTTCGCCATTTGTTGCAAAGACTGTTTTTTCTCTATTGAGTTGCCTTTGCTCTTTTGTGAAAGACCAGTTGATTATATTTATGTGGATATATTACTGGCCCCTCTATTCTGTTCCTCGGATCTACTTCTCTATTCTTTTGCCAATGCTACAGTCTTGACTCTGAAATGTTATAGTGAGTGTTAGTGTCAGTCCTCTGACTTTGTTCTTCTTCTTCAGTATTGTGTTGGCTATTCTGGGTCTTTTGCCTTTCACATCAACTTTAGAATCAGTTAGTTTGACATCCACAAGAGAGCTTGTTGGGATTTTGATTGGAATTGCATTGACTATAGATCAAGCTGAGAAGAACTGATATCTTAACAAAGTTAGTCTTCCCATCCATGAACATGGACTCCATTTATTTATATTTTCTTTTATTTTTTCATCAGAGTTTTACAGTTTTCCTTATCAAGACCTTATACATATTTTGTTAGGCTTATACCTAAATATTTCAATGTTTTGGAGGGGGTACTGCTAATGTAAATGTTACTGTGGTTTAAATTTCAAATTCCAATTTTCATTGCTAGTATATGGGAAAGCAACTGACTTTTGTTCTACTAGTCTTTACGATTGTTTTTAGAATCCAGTTAGAATAATAGTTGTCTCTATGTCTGTGAATCCAACTGAAAACAGAAAATCTGATTCCTGAAGCTGTAAAAAATTATATATCTGGCTTTTCACCTATACTAGAATCAGAGGCTCTTAGAGAATTCCCTGGTTATGATAAAGAAATCTTAATAACTTTGTCATTTGTGATACATTTTTAAAAATCACATGATAAACTTTAAATGAGATCCCTGCACATAATATTCAAGCCCACATGAACTAAAGCCATATTAAAGGGCCCTGTGCTCTAGGAATTCTTGAGAACACAGTGCCATCTTTCGTGCTACAATACACAGTAGGTTAAAAACTGTGCCGCAGTTCTGAAAAACTGCATTTTGGTCATAAATTACTTAAGTTTCTACTGTCCAGGCATTCTCCTCTATTGCTTAGGCTTTATAATATATGATTGATAGTAGGTATCTTAAAGCTAATGTCTTTAAGATAAAGGTAACTTAAAGTCTTTTTGTTTTTAATTTTTTAATGGTTTTTTAAAAATTTATTTCTAGGAGAGAGAGAGAGAGAGACAGCGTGAGCAGGGGAGGGTCAGAGAGAGAGGGAGTCACAGGCTCCAGGCTCTGAGCTGGCAGTCAGCACAGAGCCCGATGCGGGGCTCGAACCCACGAACCGCAAGATCATGACCTAAGTGAAAGTCGGATGCTCAACCGACTAAGCCACCCAGGCACCCCTAAAGTTAACTTAAAGTCTTAAAGTTAATGTGGATCTGGTAAGAAGAAACTCTCCTTATTTTCAATGTAAATTACATAAGAAATATGAGGTTTATAATACCTGAGCTGTGGTCTCTAAGTGCACGGCCACAGCAACAGTTGCGTAAGGAGTCTTTAGAGGAGGGATACTGGGTGTGTAAAGTAACTGTGGAGAATGCAGGGACGTGCCTCCCACGTGCCCCATCAGGACCGCAGGACATGCTCCGGCAGGTGCTCAGGGTGCTGCTGGAAGGCGCAGCTCAGCTGAAGGAGGCCACCTTGCCGTGCCCACCCTTCCCGGAGGCCGCCTGCACCAAATGACTAGTTTATGAGGTTGCAGAACAAAAGCCTGGCCACTGTCCCAGCCTCAGAGCTCAGTGTGGAAATGGCGGAGGTCTCTGTTGAGACAGTGCTGCTGCCCACCTTCTCCCTCTGCTCCTTCCTGCTTCTTCCCTCTCTTTTCAGGTGGAGGTTCTCAAGAGCTCTCCCTGATAAACGTCCTGCACACTAGCCTCCATCTACTTCCCGGGGAAACAGCCCTGTGACAGCAGTCAAATAAGAAGGATTTTAAAGCACCTTTCGTATGGCTTTGTCTAGACAGGGTGGTTTGTGATGGAGGATGAGGTAGCAGAGGTGTGGGACAGGCTGCAGAAGAAATACAACAAAAACCCTCCCACACAAGGACCCTGCAATGCAGCTGAGGAATCTAAATGCACTTGGATGAGACTATAAAGCATTACAGATGAATTTTAAACGAATACACTAGAGTTTATACATTCAAACAAAGGTTGTTCACATTAGTAATGAGTCTGGGAGCTCTATGCTTATTTTAAAGCAGAATCACGCAAGATTTTTAGAACTCTTAGATGTACAGCCAGAGCGAGTGAACGAAAATGGCTTTTTGCTGTCACTTGCTTTCTTAGTTTCAATTGTAATAGGCAGTTTGGCCACCAAGTCAACTCCTAAGATTTGGTATCAAATTATTTTTCCTATTCTATAAAGTCAAATCTACCCTCAAAGGCTAAAGATTTGTTACAAATAGGGGCGCCCGGGTGGCTCAGTCAGGGAAGCCTCTGACTTTGGCTCAGGTCATGAGCTGACGGTTCATGGTTCAAGCCCCACATCGGGCTCTGTGCTGACACAGAGGGATTCTGTGCCTCCTCTCTCTGTCTCCCTCCTGCTGGCACGGTCTCTCTTTCTCTCAAAAATAAACATTAAAAAATTTGTTAGTAATGAAGCTGCAGGGCAATTTTGAAAAGAGGCTTCCTTAATGCCCTCTAGGCCTATAAATACATTCTCTCTTTTTTTTAAATTTTTAAGTTTATTTATTTATTTATAGAGGGAAAGGCAGAGAGAGGAAAGAGAGAGAATCCCAAGCAGGTTCTCTACTGTCAGTGTGGAGCTGATGGGGGGCTGGAACTCACAAACTGTGAGATCTTGACCTGAGCCAGAGTCAGATGCTTAACCAACTGAGCCACCTAGGTGTCCCACTGTCTCCTTTTTAAAAAAACAGCTTAATTAGTATATAATTTTCACATCTTAAGTACACAATTCAATGGCTTTTAATATATTCACAGGGCTGGACAACTATCAATACACCCAATTTTAGAACAATTTCCTTGAACCCCCCACCCCCACCCTACCATCCCAAACAACCACCTTCCTCATTAGCTATCACTCACCAATTCTCATCTCTCCTAAATCTAGACAATCACTAGCCTACTTTTTATGCCTACAGATTTGCCTACTTTGGACATTTCATATAAGTGGAATCATATAACCTATGACTGACTTTTCACTTAGCGTAATGTTTTCAAGTTTCATCCACGTTACAGCGTGGGTTAGTAATTCATTTCTTTTTATGATCTAATAAATCCAACTGGATCGATAAACATTTTTTGTATCCATTTGCCAGGTGATGCACAGATGGGTTGTTTCTGCTTTGGGGAAACAAATAATGCTGCTCTGAACTTTTATGTACAAATTTTTGTGCGGAAGTAAGTTTTCATTTGAGTATATCCCTGGGAGTAGAACTGATGGATCGTATGGTAATTCTATGTTTAATATTTGAGGAATTATTGGACTGTTTTGACAGTGGCGTTACCTCTTCACATGCCTACTAGCAATGTATAAGAGTTCCAATTTTTCCACATGCTCATCCACACTTACTATTATTTGCCTTTTTATATAACCTTCCTGTGACTATGATCTCATTGTGGTTTTGACCTGAATTTCTCTGATGGCTAATGATGTAAAGATCTTTACATGTACTTTTTTCATCTTCTTTGAAGAAATGTCTATTCAGATCCTTTGCTCATTTCAAAATTATTTGTCTTTTTTATTTTATTACTGAGTTCTTTGTAAGTTCTAAATGGAAGACCTAGATATATGATTTGCAAAACTTTTCTCCCTTTGTGTAGGTGTCCTTTACTTTCTTGATGGTTCCTATGAAGCATAAACCTTTTCCATTTTTATGATGTCCAATTTATCTATTTGTGTCCTTTGTTGTCTGTACTTTGCTGTCATGTCTCAGAGACCTTGCATAATTTGAGGTCATGAAGATTTACACCGATGTTTCTTCTAAACTTTATAGCTTTCGCTCTTACATTTAGGTCTTTGATCCATTTTGAGTTCATTTTTGTCTATGGTGTGAGTAGGAGCCCAACTCCATTCTCTCCATGTGCCTGCCCAGTTGTCTCGGCCCCATTTGTTGAAAAGAGTCCTGTTTCTCTGCTGAGCTGCCTTGGCACACTTGCTGAAAACCCTACGTGGGGACTTATTTCTGGACTCTCAACTCAATTCTACTGGTCTACTGTAGCTCTGCCCTTATGCCAGTAGCACACAGAGCATCCCTCTCAGGGTAAGCAGTGGACGCGCTCATTCATCGCGAATGCTCACGGGTGTCCACGACGCACCAGACGCCGCTCAAGGTGCCGAGGGGCCCGAGGCTCGGCTGGAGCTCAGCCTTGTGCAGGAGACACTGATTTGTCTGTATGTAAGGAACACGTGCAGTGAGTCAGGGATGGATAAGCAACACTTGGGAAGCAACGAAGAAGATGTGAAGATTGGTGAGGAGGGCTAAATTCAGACAGGAGAGCCGAGAAGGCCTCACCAAGAAGGTGAATGACAAACAAAGACCTGAAGAAGGTGAAGAAGCTGGATGGGCCTGCTGCCCTCTGGGGAAAGAACCTTAGAGGGGAAGTGAGGGCCGTAGCCGGACGGGCTGTTCATCTGGAGGCTGCGAGGAGGCCAGTGTGTCTCCAGTGGAGTGAATGAAGGGGGAGTTGAGAATGAGAGAGACGTCAACATGGGGCTGGACCCTGGGGGGGGCTCAGGAGTCACTGTGAGGACACAGGCTTTCATAGTGAAGGGGATGGAAACCTGTTGGAAGTTTCTGGCTGGAGGAAGAACATGGTCTGGGTAAAGTGATGAACAGACCACAACTCTGTGCAAAGATGAGAGGGAAGAGAGGGAGGGGAGAAGCAGGGGCCAGTTAGGGGATACATGGTCACTGAGATGAGAGAGATGGTGGCGGCCTGTCCCCAACGGGTGGTGGTGGTGTAGTAAGCCCTGCTCTGGCCCTACCCGTGGAGCCAGACCATCTGCCTGCGGACCGACGGGGCTCGCCGAAGAGGGCCACTGGGGAACAGGGGGGTTTAGGCCCAAGCCTCTGGAAGGGAGAGGCTTCCACTGTGACAGAAAAGTCTACAGAAAGGGTAGCTTCAGGGACATCAAGGGCTTAGCTTAGGCCATATTAATTCTGAGACGCCTAACCTTCATGAAGAAGTCCAACAGGAACTTTTGTTTACAGTGCTGTGAATGAAAACGAGAGATCCAAAGCATCCAAACGGCACGTCCCACTGAGATGGGATCGCCTGAGGGATGAACGCAGACCGAAGTGGGGCCCAGAGGTGGCCCCGAGGCAGCCTGGCCTGAGGGGGTCAGAAACACAGGCACACACACGTGCGGACACCCACAAACGCACAAACACACATGCAGACACGTGTGCGCACACTACGCACATGCATGTGGACACCACACGCGCGTGCGCACACATGCACACATGGGGAAGAAGGAGAAGACAGCAGGAAGCAGAGGGGGAGGAGGAAACGCGAGGGAGGAGTGGCCGGAAAGGCAGGAGGGAGAGCAGGTGACGCAAGCGGGAGAAGGGCGTCAAGGAGGGCGAGGCCGCGGAATGTCCCTGGGGATCTTGAGAAGCTGCGTTTTGGTGGAGAGGTGGCTGAAGGGCAAATGGAGGAAGAGGAACAGGAGACGGCGAGGACGGGCTTTTGTCCTAAAGGGGTGCTGTTTAAAGAGAAGTAGGGTGTCCCTGGAGGGGTGTGTGAGGTCCAGAAGGGAGCCAACCACGGCCTGGGGGGACGGGCGAGGCGGGCGGGAGCGGGAGGGCCCTGCAGCCTGTGCCTGGGAGCAGGGGAGGGGAGGGAGGGCTCGGGCCTGCGGGGCCTCCTCAGACGCCGATGGGGGTGCAGGGTGAGCAGCTGAGGGCGCAGGGGGCGCTGAAGGCCTGCAGCCGCCCTCCAGCCGAGGGAGGAGGGCACCGGCCGAGGACGCACACACAAGCCAGGCGGCAGCGTGCCTGGCCGTCCGAGGCCAGTGACGAGCGTACACTCGGGCCGGTCGGGGCGTGGCTGCGGGGTGCCGGCTGAGGCCGGGGGCGGCCAGGTCACCGCGGGGGGGACGCCCAGGACGTGGGCTGCGAGGCAGTGACGCAGGTAGGGAGACGCGTCCCGGAGAGAGGGTCCTCGAGACGGAAGGCCGGCCGGGCCGCGGGCCCCCAGGGGCGGGTGCGCGGAGTGGGGGTGAGCCTGCCGGACACCGGAAACGGGCCGGTCAGCACGACAGGAGGGCCATCCCCACGGGGCGGCCTTCGTCCCACGGAGCCCTCTTCCCGGCAGCCGAGCTGAGCTCCTCTGCCCGCCTGGGTTCTCCCGCCCTTTCACCACGCTTGTGATCTTCGGAGTTTCTGAGCAGGCGGGCGCTGGCTAAACTTCCAGGTATAACCACGGAATGAATCAAACATTGGTCCCAAACCTTTTTTTCTCTCTTGGCGTCAGATTCTGACCCTCGGTCTTGGGAGACCCAGGTGAACAAGACATATGAAGAGCAAATTACAATGCACTGTGATTACAGGGCTGTATTTACTCTGCAGAGTGACTATTCCAGGCACAGCTATTCTAGAGCAAGGTCGAAATGCAACAGGAACAAAAAGCTAACTTTAATTTCTGACGCATGAAGATGAAGAAAAACAAAGAGAATATTTAACATTAAAAAAAAAAACACTTAAGTATCTGCTCCATGATGAAGTAATTGATTTCTTTAAATAGAAATCGATGTGCTACTTTTGCCCACTCAGGTAACTCAGCCTGGCTTCCTCGTGGGGAAGCTGGCGCTCGGCAGGGAGGGACAGTCAGCAGCACCTGCAGAGTCATTAGGAGGAAAGGAAAGGGACACTGCAAAAATAGAACCTTCAGACAGTGCGGCTCGCAATTAATGGTAATCTCAATTTCCGGACGTCATCTTTTATACAAAGCGTGTATACTTTAAAGCTCTAAAAGTTCCCTGTTATACCAGTGGCACTAATTTTTACCTTCAAGATGCTAACCATCTGCTTACCCCGGGCACTTTCTCCGCTTCTGCTTCAATGTAAGCCCAGGAGAACAAATATCAGGCTGTGCGTCCATATGTGGCACTGGCTTTAGAAGCAAAGACTTGGAGGCAGAATAGGTGTCCGTCAAGAGGAGAATGGATACATCAGTTCTGGGGTATTCAGAAGACGGAAATCTACGCAGCAGCAGAGAACAATGAACCACAACTTATATGCAGCAACAAAGGCATCATAGGCATAGTAATGAGTGAAAAATAGAGATTCAGAGCCCAAATCCATAAATTTAAGAACACACACAAAACAACACTATTTAAATAATTGAGTGGAAGGGAAGGACATACATTAATACCCATGTGGGTACTTATGCAGGAGGAGGGCCACAGAAGTGCGACTAAAGGAAATAAAATACGAGCAAAGATGCCTGTACTGTGAATCAAAGCATAGGATCAACTTCATCTGTGTCTTTGAGGCAGTGGTGGTCATGGGGGAAGGGAGTGGGGTGTTCATATGAATGAAATGCAGTTAGTAGGTATGTATTTTTCATAGTTGAAGCTTTCCACTGTTTGTTACTTATAAATCTTGCTCCAGAGATACCTATAATGTAGCATGATAATGTGCCCAACAGGGTAATTCCATTCTATAAACTTGACATGCTTTGGTACAATCATTATCATAATTTATGGATGGTATTTAATAGGATCTAGAATAACAGTTGCTGAAAACTAAAGCAGTCAACCCCGAATCTAGTAAAGAGTAAAGCTCTGATCATAATTTGATTTATTCGGAGAGAAAAGTAGATAAAAAGATTCCTACAGAATTGACTTTGACGCCATGATTAATAACTTAGTACACGAAGTACCCCTTAGTCAAATGCTAACCATACACAGCGGAGCTCACCCTGACAGGTACAGCTTATCGCAAAAACGTGCTCATGTTTCCCTTTAGAATAAATGTGTTTCCAACAAGTTCCTAGTTCATAATATGCTTCTTGTTCTCCATCTCTAAACTACAATTTCTATTCTCAAATATGACCGGCTGCATGGAGAAGATCAGCACCAGACAGAAATCAAATTAACTAATGTGTTCCCATTCCCACTCCCATGGGAGTTTTTGTGTGATCTTAGAATAATCACTCGAGTTTCTCTGCCTCAATTTCACGGAGTTCCTGCCAGCCAAGACAGTGGGTGAATGAACACAGGAAGAAGGGTCAGGAACTCTCATTTTGTTCTCAGCTTATTACCTATGAAAGGGGCGCTGTTAACAGCATTTCCCCACTGTGCTACACGTGACCTTTGTTACTTATAAAATAGAAATATTAAAACCCTGGAGGCCGGTTATAAATGCTAAACCTGGAGTCCTTGTCAAGAAACCCCTTACAATAGAGCCTATTGTTCAACAAGGGTCCACACAGCACCCAGCAGGTGAACCTTCTTAAAGGTCTAGGACAGACACGCTTAAGAAAAATCTCTTCTAAGGAGAAGTTGAAGAAAGTTTCCACACTACTGGTTCCCCCCTTCCTGGAAGGATGTGCTCAGCACCAAGACAATGCAGCCTGGAAAAGTTTTTGAGTTTAAGCTGAAATAATTTGATTTGCTCCACAAACTCCTCCACATCCTCCTTTTACTCACAGTAACAATAAAATATTCTGAAAATATTTCCACACAGAGAAAATGTTTCTACATGGATTCTCTCTGGTTTACAAATTCCCATTAACATTCAGTGAAGTCGGAGTAGCCAGGAAATGCAGACTCTTAAATCTCAGATTGACCTGGAGCCAACTGGTTGTATGCCACAAGCTTCTGAATCCATGTCTCCACACGGGTGAGACAAAGTCTCTGATCCCCTTGAGTTGTGTGGAATTGGGTCGTGAGCAGATGGGCAGCACTGTTTAGTGCAAGGTGGACAAATTCCAGCCCTGGCCAGTAGATGGCTTTAAGAGCAATGGCTGTGTCACTCCTCACCTGGGTGGCTCTTCTCTCTCCCCCTGACCTGCTTCCCGTCCACCCACCTCCACCACCACCTCCTCCTGCTGCCATGTCACTTTCGGCTCCTGTTCTATTCTGTTGGTGGCCACGGCCCCCTCCCTTTTAGGAGCCAGTGCTTGAGTAAAAAGGACTGGGGCTGCCTTCAGACCCCAGTTCTCTACCCTGTGCACTTCGCTAGCACAGGGAGGACACGTTATCTAGTTCAGTGGGTAACAGTCGTGGTGGTTTCCATATGGAGTTAATGGGTGTCAAGGCTGAGGGTGGGAAAAGGCTCGATGGTGATGGAACAGGCTCTGTGGCCCATAGTGGTGCTTGCCTAGGGGCCACAGAGGAAGAATAGCTTGTGTGGAGAAGCTCGGGGCACGGAGTGGGTACGTGTGGGCAAGGAGGGGACACAGCTGAAGAGTCTCCTGTGGCTGCCAGGCTCTGAGTGAGGCACTACTGATGAAGGGGCCTCTCGGCTGCCACCATAGCCTGGTGAGCGCCCCCTGCTGGTGCGGTCAGAAGCCTCTGCTCTGGCTGCCAACAGTCAGAGGCCAAAAGTTGCTTCTTGTGGCTTGGTAAGGCTCAGCCCTGACTGGCGGGGCTGAGGAGGCTCAGCCACGATGGGAGGGACCGCGCTTCCAGCTGTGGATGAGCGCTAACCCTTCCACCACCATGGCTGGCACTTCCCAGTCTCCACCTGCCTTGCTTCATGGGCACAGTCCTGTTGAGTGAGGGGGCCTCGCTCTGTACCTCGAGATCATTAAGGATTCTAAATACAAACCTAAGTTCATTTAATGTACTTATTTAATTATCACCACAGCTCTCTAACTGAGGGATGGAAGTGAATCCTCATTTGTCTACTGGGTTAGAGACAAGATGAA
The DNA here is from genome assembly GCA_017311185.1 of Proteles cristata cristata. NCBI lineage: Eukaryota > Metazoa > Chordata > Mammalia > Carnivora > Hyaenidae > Proteles > Proteles cristata. The sequence goes on from JAESUZ010004379.1 coordinate 16,407, forward strand.
AAACAGAGAATTCCCATATCCACCCACAGGGGGTGGATACAATAGTAAGAGAGTAATGTGGTACCTCTGTGCATGTGTGCTTCCTCATAGCAATGTCAACTGCTTGTGGACAGACTATCACGATGTGCCCAGAGCATAAACACTAAAGCTGGGACACCGATCCCAGCACTGGTGTTCACGGAGCCATCTGGAGGGTGTGAGCAAAAATCTAGGCTACAACCTAAACACAGTACAGAAAACCTCTATGTAGGGCCTATAAGCACATCTAAGGGTTTTATATATAGTAGTTCATTTAGTCCTCACAACAACTGCATGAAGTAGGTATAACTATCTCTGTTCTCTGTTTTAAGAGGGAGGCACAGAGAGGTCAAACAGCTTGCCTGGGGGCACACAGTCAGTAAGCTATAGCCCAGGATTAGACATCAGGAACATTATAGACTAGCATGTAGAGCAGCTAAAAAAGAATGTACTATATTGATTTAAGATAAGATTCCCATCTGTCCTCATATCCAATTGGAGAGACCATCCAAAGCACAGCAAAGAAATAGGAAAGGGACAATTTCATAGTAACAAAGGAAATGAGGAGACAGTGAGCACATGGGGTATTTCCACAAATTGCTGGAAATTGGAAAATAGATGAAAGAGTCTAGGATGATGAAACAGAGTATAGGAAACTGAGCCTAGAACCCAGATGGCGGTGGGAGCTTCAGCTATGGACGAAGCTGACCGACTCGAAAGAGCCTTGGAAAGGCTCCACACCGAGACACTGCCCTCATGATGGTGGGGACAGTGAAACAGGGTTCATTCCCTCCCCACAGCACTGTGTGCAAACAGCCTACAGCTAAAGAACTCTCAGATGTACACCCTCATGTGCAAGTCTTTGCTAGAGAAATTCATGAACTTTCTTGGCAGGGAGCTCAGCAAGCCGTTCTACATGCTGGCCCTAGAGGACAGGCATTATGCTCTGGCCCACCAGCAGTCACCCATCGCAAACCAGGGACCCTGCTTCTATCTTGAGCAAGCCAGGCTGGTGGCTAATTCCAAAAATAAACAGAGTGCCAACAGACACCTTTAATGAAGGAAAGCCTTCATTAAAAAAAAAGAGAGACAGATACACAGCTGTATATACATCCCGAAGGGGAAAGAGAAGAAAACTGACGCAAGAGGAAACAGATAATTCAGGGGACATGGAGAAGGTTTTTATGTTATTTTAAAGGACAGCCACAGAGAGAACTAAAAAAACCTTGCATTCTCTTGCAAGAACAGCCACTCATGAAAAAGGAAAAATTAGAAAACCAGAAAGAGTTCTTAAAAGTTGCCAAATGACTGCCAAAATGAAAACTTTAACAAAAGAGCTAGGGGATCTAGCCTAATAAGTCTTTCATGATATAGAATTAAGAGGGACTGGAAAGAGAACTAAACCAAATCGAGCAGAATAAAGAAAATATTAAAAGAAAATTCAGAAATCAGTGTGAAACAGAAAACAGAGAAAATCAATGAAATAAAAGTTGGTTCTTTGAAAATAACACTAAAATTGATAAACTCTAGCTAAACTGATTAAGAGTAAAAAGAGAAGAAAGAAATTGCCAATCTCAGGATTGAGAAAGGAGTTATCATTAAAGATTCTATAAAAATTAGAACAATAAGGAGAAAGTAACACCAATAACTTTATGTCAATACCTTTAACCACTTAGATAAAACAGACAAATTGCTTAAAAGAACCAATTACCAAAACTGACACAGGGACAAATAGAAAATGTGACTACTTCCATGTATCTAATAAAGATATTAAATTCATAATTTAAAAACTTTTCAGGCTCAGAAGTTTTTACTGGAAAATTATACCAAACATTTAAGGAATAAATAATACCAATGGAAAAAAAAACACATATAATCCTGTACAATCTCTCTCAGAAAAAAGGAAGGGAAAGGAACTTTATGAAGACAGTATTACTCTGATACCAAAACTTGGCAAAGACATTTCAAGAAAAACAAGTTACAGACCTACATCCCTTATTTAGCATAGATATAAAATCCTTAGCAAAATATTAGGAAATTGAATCTAGCAATCTATAATAAAATATAACCAAGTGGGGTACATCTCAGTAATGCAAGGTGAGTTTTATAATAGAGAGCTAATTAATGTAATTTAATGCATGAACAGAATAAAGGAGAAAAATTTACCTATCACAAGTAGAAAATTTCTGACAATATTCAATACTCGTACATGATAAAAGTACTCAGTAAGATAGAAATAGAAGGAAATTTCCTTAATCCTTAAAAAGGCATCTAGGAAAAAACTACAGCTAACAGTACACCAAATGATGAAAATCTAACTCCTTTTCCTTAAAATCAAAAGCAAAGCAAGCATGTCAACTTTTACTACTTCTATTCAACACTCTGCTGGAGGTTGTAGCCAGTGCAATCAGGCAAGAAAAGTAAATATATGACCTATAGTTATAAGGGAAGAAGAACATTTGTTTTTATTTGCAGATACCATGGCTGTATACACAGTGAATTCCAAGGAATGTCTTTTTAAAAAGAAATTACTATTACTAATAAGCAAATTTAACAAAGTTGCAGGATACCTGATCATGAGAAAATTAAGTTTTCTTTCTGCATATTAGTAATTAAAATTGGAGACTGATATAAATATACAATTTACAATAGAATCTAGAGACATAAAATACTTCTGGGTGAATTTAACAAAATCTGTGTAAATCCTGTACAACAAAATCTATAAAGTTAAAGAGGACTTAAACGAACAGAGAAATACACAATGTTCATGGATTAGAAGACTTGATATTGTTAAAATGTCAGTCATTTCCAAATTAATCTAATGAATCAATGCAATCCCCACAATCCTCAAAATATTATTTTTAAGAAATCACACGTGGATTTCTAAAGTTCATATGGAAATGCAGAGAACCTGGAATAGCAAAACACTTTTGAAAAGTAACAACAAAGTTTGGGACCAATAATATCTGACATGAAGACTTAAAACCACTTAAAACTTGAAAACATAAAGATACAGATATGTAAGCAAGTGGAACAAAATAGTCCTGAAATTGAGCCATACATAGGCAATTGTTTGAATTTAGACAAAAATGCCAAAGTAATCAGTACATGGAAAAGAGTTTCTTCAACAAATGGTTAGAGTATCAACTGGATGTTATTTAGGGGAAAAAATGAACCTCAATATTTATCTCATACCATATACAAAAATTAACTTGAAATGCATCATAGATCTAAATGTAAAAGCTAATACCAGAAAATTCATAGAGAAGAAAATATGCAGGGCTGTGATGTAATGGAAGATTTTTCAGAAAAAAACATGTAAATAAAATGGCAAGTCACTGACTTGGAGTAAATACCTGCCTGTGTTTGACAACAGACTCATGGACAGAATACATAAACAACGCTCACAGCTCAATAATGAAAAGACAATGCAATAAAAAAAAAAAATGGGCATAATAACTGAACAGGCCATTCACAAAAAATGAGATCTATAAAATGCTAATAAACATATGAAAAGATGCTCTAACATAATTAGTCACCAAGGAAATGCAAATTAAAACCACACGGTTTTAAAACCACCACTACACAACTGTTACAATGGCTAAAACAAAGCTAAACTAAAATATTGGCAATTTCTAATACCAGCAAGGATTTGGGGTTCCCACAGCTCACAACTGTTGCTGGTGGAAGAGTAAAATGTTAGCAGCACTTCAGAAATAGTTTGGCAGCTTCTTACGCAGTTAAACAAAACCTCACCGTAAGACTCAGCAAATGCACCCTGAGGTATTTACATAAAGACAGATGTTCATTAAAAAGCACATATGAGAATGTTCACTGCAGCTTCATTCATAAGAGTCAAAATATGGGAACAAACAAAACGTTCATCGGCAGATGAATGGGTAAGATAATGGTGTTATATTCAGATAATAGAATACTACTCAGCAATATAAAAAGACACATACTACATACAATGATACGGATGAATATCAAAAGCGTTATGCTAAATTAGAAAAAAAATCCAGATGCAAACAGTATTTACAGTGCTGTTCCATTCATATAAATGTCCAGAACAGGCAACTGTACTTCATAGTGAGAGAAAGCACTTCAGAGATGATCTGTGATGGGGAGTAAAAGAGACTAATTGCAGAGAGGAAGGAGGAACTTTCTGGAGACGTGGAAATATTCTAAGTCATTTTGTAGCGGTAGTTACATGGGTGGATACAATTGTCAAGACCCATCAAAATCAACATTTAGAATGAGTGCATTTTATTGTATGTAGATTGTACCTTGAAAAATTGATTAAAAAGAGTGCACAACGGAATGATGCAGTGAATCCTTAACTCTCAACTTTATCTGCAATAATGACAACTGTATCAGATTGAGATATGTGCAAACCAAGCTGTTAAAAGAATTAAAATAAGATACAGAGGAATTTGGAGTCTTCCCATCAATGGGAAAACACTGACACTTTGTTTTTTTTTAGCTTTCATCATAGTAATGGACTTCTTAGCATTTGAGCATAAGCATTCTTTTGAGTTTTAATACAAGCATTTTGGGTCATATTTTAAGTTTTAATTATAAGTAGTTTAATCCACAGCTATTTTCCTTTCAGAGCAAAATTAGTTACTTCCCTGCTTCAGCCATAAGGTCCTATAATTTTTAGCAGTGCCTTTTCATATGCTTTATATAATATTATGGCTGAAAAGCAGCCATGGCACTATGCTGGGCAGGCAGGTAATGCTAAAGGACTCTGATCTGTTCTGCATGTCAGTTTCCCGACTCCCACCATCGTTTCCGTCACCACCGTATCCCCAGTGGGCAGCACAGTGTGGCACACAGTCTGTGAGAAGGGCTGAAAGGGCGGATGAAGGAACCGTGCTTCATCAAGAGGTCTTTCCTGTAACAGGAAACGCCGTGGACCAACGTAAGGTCCCTGTGCGGGAGCCAGAGTGACGGAGCACAGGGGGTGGCAGAGGTTGATCCAGGGAAAGCTGTTCCGCAGAGAGCCTGGCTCGTGTGCGCACAGTCCCATGTGCACTGATCACTGTAGAAAGGGGCGACTTTGTGGGGTTTCCCTCCCTCACACAAACTCTGAATATAAACCAGGCTTTCAGAGCTCACAAGCACCTACGTGCTTATTGTCATAACTAACGACTGCACCCAGGCTTCAAGCAGAGCACCTTGGGACCTCACCGTGGGGGGAGGGGCGGTGAAAAATCTCTTCTCTAGACCTCTAGGTGGGGTTTCAGACCTACATCAAATGGCTTCTTTTCATGATTTGCCTTCCTGCCAGCTCTTTCAGGTTCATGTTGATTTAATCACCAGATGGCTAGTGTCCTCTGGAAATATTCTTGGACCTACTGTGTGAGTAATCAGGGAAAGCGAGAGAGCTAGCAAATGTCAGCACTGCTTAAGAATAGCATCAATGGGGCACCTGGATGGCTCAGTTGGTTAAGCGTCCGACTTCAGCTCAGGTCATGATCTCGCGGTTTGTGAGTTCAAGCCCTGCGTTGAGCTCTATGCTGACAACTTAGAGCCTGAAGCCTGCTGCAGATTCTGTGTCTCCACCTCCCTCTGACCCTCCCATGCTCATGCTCTGTCTCTCAATAATAAATAAATGTTAAAAAAATAAAGAAAAGCGTCAATTGTTTTTACAATTACACTGAAGTTTATAGCAGCTTCATTCATAATCGCTCAAAATTGGAAGCAACTAAGATGTCCTTCAGTAGATAACCAAAGAAACAAACCATGGTACATCTATAGAACAGAATACTATTCACTGATGAGACCAAATGAGCTATTAAGCCTCAAAAACACACGCAGGAACTTTAAATGGGTTTTACCAAGTAAGTGAAAGAATCTAACCTGAAAAGGCTACATACTATATGATTTCAAGTATATGACCTTCTGAAAAGGGTGGCCAGGGACTGGGAGGGTGGGAGGGACAGTGGGATGAACAGGTGAATGTAGGAGATTTCTGAGGATGGTGAAACTATTTCAGACGACATGCTAACGGCGGATACATGGCAGCATGCATTTGTTAAATAAAACCCACAGAATCTTCAACACAGAGTGAACCCTAGTGTGAACTGTGGACCTTAGTGAATAATAATGTATCAACACTGGCTCATCAATTGTAACAAATGTCCCACACTAATGCAGGATATTACTAATAAGGGATACTGTTTAGGGGAGGTGGGATTATGTGGTAAATGTAAATATTTGATATACTTTTTCTATAAAATGAAAACTGCTCTAAAAAAATAAAGTGTATTAATGTAAAAAATTACATTGTAAATCAAGATTGCAGAAGTTTTTAATATTATATGTTTAAACAGATTCTATTTGCAAAATAATTTTCCATTAAAGTATTTTTAGGAGAATATTATAATGATTTTTCTCTCTTACATAACACTTCTGTGATGGCCCAGAAAATATTCAGAAAACACTTTCCCCCAGTTGGAAACCTATTTAAAGTAACATCAAACATTCAATCCCAGGTTTAACTAACAGCGAAAATGTATCCAATTTCAAAAGAAATATTAAGAAAGCAGGTATAAATACAACATTTATTTTTTCCCCTTATTTGCCATAAAATGTCTCATGTTTTGTGGGCACACAGTTTCAAAATTTCACAATTCTACACTTAGGAAATGGAATATTCCTTGCAAGATTTTCTGCTCTTCATCTGAAGCTCCCTAACATCCCTCCCCTGCAAAGGACAGACATCCAAGGCTTTGGGGTGAACATCTAGGGGGCTAAAATTCTAAACTGTAACCAATTTCACTAACGACATTTCTACATCTGATACGCTCTGTCCTTTTGATAAAATTTCCAGAAGTGAAGAAGGCCCACAATTAATCAAAATTGCTCCTATTATTAACAATACACTCACAACAATGGTTGGGGGAAAACACAACTTCAGGTGAACTCCACGTGAACTCATGTCCTCAAGAAGACTCCGAGGGCCTGGTCCGTTCAGTCTGTCACTCCCCTATCTGATTCTACACTTTCTCCTGGCTCTTCAAACCTCCAACACCTCTCTTTGTGTCCTGTCGGTACCAACCTACCTTGCTATTTTGTGGAGAGAACAGAAGCTTTGAGAGGAGGACATCTGTGAGTCCCCACCACCACCTGTTCCCACAGCTGGCAGGACCCTTACCCTCCACCATCCATTCCCACTGTGCTGAGGGCCAGCCTGTCCACCTGTGTTTGATGCCAGCTGTCCCTCTCGCAGAGGCAAGGACATTATTCCAGCTGTTCTCACTTTTTAATTTTTTAAAAATGTTTTATTTATTTCTGAGAGACACAGAGACAGAGACAGCATGAGCAGGGAAGGGTCAGAGAGAGAGGGAGACACAGAATCTGAAGCAGGCTCCAGGCTCTGAGCTGTCAGCACAGAGCCCGATGCGGGGCTTGAACCCACGATCTGTGAAATCATGACCTGAGCCGAAGTTGGGCGCTTAACCGACTGAGCAACCCAGGCACCCCTCAGCTGTTCTCACTTTTTGGGAAGCTGCTCCAATGGAGTAGGTAGTATCATCAAGGTGTGCCTTTCAATCTGCCCCAATGCGTTTTTTAAATCCATCATATATACACCACAGGTGAAATGTTCTGGACAAAATTGTTAAAATGAATCTAATCATGCCTTTAAGCCAAATTTCTAACATAATATAGGGACCAGGAGACCAGTTTATTTATTTATTTTTTATTGTTTTTTATTTGTGAGAAGGAGAAGAGACAGAGTGCAAGCAGGGGAGGGGCAGAGAGAAGGAAACGCAGAATCGGAAGCAGTTCCAGGCTCCGAGCTGTCAGCACAGAGCCTGACGTGGGGCTCGAACTCACAAGCTGCGAGACCATGACGTGAGCTGAAGTGGGACCCTTAACCAACTGAGCCACCCAGGCGCCCCCAGGGAGACCGGTTTAAAAAAAGAAGAAAGAAAATAGACACACCTTAAGGAAACAGACAGATCAGCATTGTGATGCGTCTACATGAACACAGAGCCTGAAAGTAGGTGCTTTGGCGGTCACTTCATCAAAGGAAACATGTGATCGCGGGTCAGCACCCGAGAAGACGCTCAGTATCACTGCTCACTGGAGACGGGCAAACGCTGCAGCACAACACGACCAGCCGGGTGGCTACACTGAATGAGAACGGACACCGAAGGGGCGGGCGGTGAGGACACGGAGGGGCCGGGCCGCTGGTTCCCGGTCGGCGGGAAAAGGCACAACGGACAGCCGTGCTGGGGAACAACTGGTGCTGTCTCACGCCGGGTATTTCCTTGATACATGACGCAACAGTCGTACTCCTAGGTATTTACCCACGCAAAATGAAGACCTTTACTCACACAAAACACTGGGCAAATGCTTATAGCAACTCAGAATCGCAAAGACTGGAAGCAATCAAAATACCCCTCTCCCGATAGATGGACAGACAAAGTACAGTGCCTGCACACACTCGCATACGACTCTGCAACGCAAGGACTACTCATAAACGCAGTAACATGGAGGAATCTCAAATAGTATTCTAAGTGAAAGAAACGGACTCAAAGGCTATAGATAGACTATATGATCCCATTTATATGATGCTCTAGAAGAGGCAACACTGAAGGCAAGGCAGTGGGCGAGGAGTTAGGGAGGGAGAAGTTTGAGTCCAGAGACAATATGAGCTCTCTTTTCTATTCTCTTCCTTTTTCGTATTCGGCCATGACGCAGAAGAGAAACCGGTGGGCTCAAAGGAGTCCATCAAACTCGATTACCCAGAACCGCGATGCTGTTTCTCCAAGTCAATAAACCCCTGGAGGACTCGGAGCGGGAGGGGCACCACTTCCTTAGCAATGAGGCCTTTTCTCGTTGGCGGCTCAAAGCTTCTTGGTGGACAAGGAGCTGACACAATCTCTCCTTAAGTTTTTAATTTAGAAACAGTTTAGAGTGGCTAAACCAAAGCTCTCATGAAGAGGCATATTCACCAATTCTGGCTCTCCATGATCAATGTGTATGTTAAAACAGCTTTCTGCTGCTTAATTCAGAGGAACTAGACAAAACAAAGACTGTTAAAGAGAATGGATGTATAAAAAAAATCAAATATCAACTATCATAACAGAAATGACCATTTAAAATATAATCCTTTAGGGGCACCTGGGTGGCTTAGTCGGTTAAGTGTCCGACTTTCGCTTAGGTCATGATCTCATGGTTTGTGGGTTCAGGCCCCGCGTCAGGCTCTGTGCTGACTGCCAGCTCAGAGCCTGGAGCCTATTCCAGAGTCTGTATCTCCCTCTCTCTCTGACCCTCCCCTGCTCACGCTCTCTCTCTCTCCTAGAAATAAATAAAAAACATTAAAAAAAAATAATAAAATATAATCCTTTAGGGGTGCCTCGGGGGCCCAGTCGGTTAAGCACCCAACTTCGGCTCAGGTCATGATCTTGCCAGTCCCGAGTTCAGTCTTGCGTTGGGCTCTGTGCTGACAGCTCAGAGCCTGGAGCCTGGAGCCTGCTTCAGATTCTGTGTCTCCTTCTCTCTCTGCCCCTTCCCGGCTCGCACCCTGTCACTTTCTCTCAGAAATAAACACACATTTAAAAAATATATATAACCTTTTAGTTATTTTGGAAGGAATGTATACATTTCATTTTTACGGTTAAAGAAATTTACAGTTAGATTCAAGATGCTACCCAATCAAATGCAGTTATCACGCAGTAAAACAGATGGTCCCCAAAATCCCTTTAAGAAGCCTCTTTAATCTCGTCAAGAGGGACGTGTGAAGCTCAGTTTTCTCTCCAAGTTTATTATCACCAATTATTTTGTGACACTTTTTTGTCCTTTGGTTTTTATACTTGATTAAATATATAATCACTATAGGAACAAAATGAGGAAGATGCAGAAAAAGCAAAAGGAAATAAATCATCCAAATCTTAACTTAAAAACTACTATTGTCAACTGTGGATTACACCCAGGTATTTTCCTACGAAACGCCTACGTGTAAATACACATATTTACAAGTTTTTCACATTTCATTTATTATTGCGGCCATCTTCCCAATAATATAGATTTATATACAATTTTATAGTGGCAAGGGATGCCATTATAGAAGAGGCCAACATTTAATCATTTAATCGTTATCTAAGTTGGATACACAGCTCCCTTTCCGTCCTGACTTTGCATGGAGTGTAAGGAACTTGTGAATCTTTTCTCTTACAGTTCTTCCTTTGGTGCGATTCATATGGTAAAGGTCCCCCCACCCAAAGGTCAGCTAAAATATTCACCTACAATTCTTTTAGGTTTTTTTAGGTTTTCATTTTGTTTATAATTTTACTGAAACTAGACAGTTATTGGTATAACTAGCGTGTAATTTAAAGAGGAGATTGACCTTTATCCCTTCCCTCTAAATGGGTAGGCAGCTGGCCCAACACCATTCAATAACAAATAACCAGCCATTTTCTCCTGGCAGGAATTATCGATCGTAACATCTACCAAATTTATGTAGAGCTGTACTTCTGACAGTTCCTGGACTCTATTCTGTTTCATTTACCTATTTATTCTGGTGCCAGTAGTTGCTGTGGATTTATATCACATGATAGAGAAACTCCTACCACTGTATTCTTCTCTTCAGAGATGTTCAAGGCCATTATCTCACATTTATTCTACCTGGCTTACTTCAGACTCGTGTGTTCTGATATGCTGTTTACTCACTGTTACTTTATAATGTGTTTTTCTCTGGTATTAGATTTGAGTGATGGATTTCTCTTTTAACTTACTTTTCTCCTACAATTACCATGTACTTAATCACATCTAACCAAATACCAAAAGAAAGCTCCATAAAATAATTGTCAGTAGGCCTGATGGCTGTCCCTAAGCTTTGGCTTATTGTGGCAATATCCTTGTACCCAGTTCTGAATCCTGGGTAGAAAAGGATCCTTGCTTCTCCTTGACCTGCCCTGGCCTCTCTACTAAGCAGGGTTTGTAGCAGTCGGCTAGAATTTGTTATATTTAATTCTCATGACACCTCACCAACTTCCTCAGAAAGGGAAGTCATGAGTTGGTTCCTGGTGTCTTCCTGAAGTTGGTCTGTCCTTTCTTCCTTCACCTGTTCTATCAGGGGAAAACCCATCGATGCTTGTAGGCTGCGCTGGGCCCCATTTTCCTATGTGCTCCCTGTTTCTATACTGATGTAATTTCCCCCCAACTTTCCTTTTTCTTTGTATTGTTTGCTGGCTTCTCCCCTGACCTCACCACCTTTCCAGGATATCTTGAGTTAGATCACTTTGTGGAATTTTGCATGAGCAAATGGTACCACTAACAAACATTAAAATAACGAGATAACTTAAAATTAACTGTTAAAAGGAAACAAGTCTAGATCTGACTTCACGGTGACCACAGTATGGAGTTTCGAAGAAGAAATTAAAAAATGGCACACCTGCTTCCTCACTGATAGAAAATGGAAGCAGACGTGATCCCACTACTTCCTGGAGGGTATTTTGTATTAAGAAAACAGTGAAGAACAGCTGATGGCTACTTTTTAAGCATTAAATCAATAATAGATCATCACCTAAAAGCCATTTATGAATCAAAGAGAATAATCTCGACACAGATCCAAGGCTCGAACACTTCCTCAGATCCTGGACTGTATCACTGGGATACAACATTCCGGCCTCTGGCGGAAGATAGCCGAGCTGCACAGTGCAGGCACCTGCGGCGGGGACATCCTGAAGCTCCTTCTCCACAAGCTGTGCCCTAACACACTGCTTGTGCACCGGGCCCTCCTCAGAAAGCACACGAACTCACAGCGGTCCCAGCAGGCAGGAACTGCCTCCCCTCTGACAGGTGAGGGAACCGAGCACTGTGAGCTCCTACCTCACAGGGGCTCTGTTAGCTCTGGTGCCTGCCGCCTGCCCTCTACCTGGAGGGAAGTGTCGCCACAAGTAATTCATTAGATAGAAGTTTAACTCTCCCCTCCACGTTGTGTTCATCCTTGACACGTATTTCCCACTTTAAATCCTGAGGCATTCGCACCAGGCCTATGCGGCAGGTAATTCAGAAACAAAATGACTGTGACCTACCATCTGGCAAAAGCTTGAGAAATCAAATGAATTATGAGTCTTCCGAATTCAATCTCTATTTTTTTTTTAAATTTTTTAATGTTTTATTTAGAGAGAGAGAGAGAGAGAGACAGCATGAGCAGGGGAGGGTCAGAGAGAGAGGGAGTCACAGACTGAAACAGGCTCCAGGCTCTGAGCTGGCAGTCAGCACAGAGCCCGACGCGGGGCTCGAACCCACGAACCGCGAGATCATGACCTAAGCGAAAGTCGGACGCTTAACCGACTAAGCCACCCAGGCGCCCCTCAATCTCTATTTTAAGGTGAGAGCACCTGAAGGCAAAGCCAAGTGCGGGGGTAGTATCTTCACCGCCCCCTGAGGAAATGCCCCTACTAAGGTGCCTCAGAAACCGTACTGAACCATCTGAGCAGCACACTACACACATTTTCTACACCTGTCTTGAGGACACTGCTCGGTCTGTGATCAAGGTTCCCTATTCAAGGAATTACATGATACGGTCATCTTTGAGTTTAATTTTCCCTGAAGAATTTTTACGCTTTTTAAAAAAAAGTTTATGTTTAAAGTACAGTTAATTAACATACAGTGTAATATCAGCATCAGGTGTAGAATTCAGTGATTCAACACCTCCACACACCCCTCTTCAATCTCCATCCCCTACTTCCCCATCCCCCCACTTTTCTTCCCTCAGGTAACCATCAGTTTGTTGTCTGTAGTTAAGAGTCGTTCTCGGCTTACGTTTCTTTATTTTAATAACAAAAAAGATGTGCTACCTTTCCAGTTTTACTTCAGCGGACAGGACTTAAGCACAAGATTTAGGGCCCAAGTGTCTCATGATATGAGGGTGGATAAGAACATACTGTCCCTTTTACTCCAGATCTCCTCTAAAAGTTTCTTAACCTCATTATCCTGTTTGCATTTTAATTTTGTTGTTACTTTCTTCTTCAAGTAGGTAAAAGAAAAAATATTAAACTTTAATGAAATAATACGGAAGCTGGCAATCCAAAATTCAATAAAGCAGCAAAAAACATCAAAGTTCTAGGACTTAAAGATAAAAAAAGAACCAAAGAACAACCTTTAGTGAAATGTGATTGGTACGTCTGTCATGAAGAGAGCTTTAAAAAACAGAAACAAGGGAAAAAAAGCCAAGTTTATAGCTGCAAGCACTCTTAAGTAATCAGCATTGAACAGACTAAGGAGGACAAAAGTTAAGTACCAAATGGTTAGAATCAAAATGCACCTCAGGTGTGAGAGGCTTCTGGCACACACAGATGAATTCATTTCTGCTCTCATGTCCTGCCAAATGTCACCAGAGTGACAGCCCACAGTGCCCCAAGGAGGGCCACTGGCAGCTCTGTCTCCCCCCTTTCAGGGCCAGGTCCCTCCCAGCCTACGAGAGACACAAGCTGGGGGTAGGCCCATGTCCCCTGAGAGGGGACTCAGGCGGAGACACAGACAAGGCCGGGAATGGAAGACCACTGCAGAGATATGACACCCCATTCAGGAGACAAAGTGCAGACTACTGTTTTTAAAGAGAGAAGGGAACACTGACAGAACAGAGCAGAGCTCCTGGATACTGAACATAGGACAGAAACATATTCAATACAGTTAGAAAACAGTTGAGGAAGTCTTCTCAAATCAACAGAAACAAAAACAAAGCAAAACAAACACAAAAAAGGAGACACAGTGGTGGGGCCCAGGGCAGGGGGGAATACACAACAAATGGTAGGCCTGGATAATGCAACAGAGGCCCAGAAGTAGAGAAGATAGGAGATACGGAAACAAGAGTTTTCAAAAAAAATAATTCAAGACAGTTCACAGAAACAAGGCACAGGAATTTGCAAGTGTCATTGTTCAGTTGTTCCGAAAGAAAAAAAAAAGCCACACCAAACTACAGAAGAATCATTAGGCCACATCAGCCTCTCAACAGCAATGCTGCAGGCGAGTGAACAGTGCCTTCCAAACATGGAGGAATGGGAATGAAGACTTTTCACACAAGATTCCAAAATTTCTCATGCATCAGCAAAAACAAGGAAGGGGACTAAGAAAAGGTATAGGGAATGATTCAAAGCAAATTCTCAGGATGTTGGAAATGAGGATGAGACGTGTGCAGCATATTTAGAGAGTAACCTGCCTAAACTGGAATAGGGCAGCTCATGTTCTGGGTCCAGCCTCTCCATGGGGAACAACCAAGCACAACATGGACGAGTTATCTGGTGTGCTTAAGCAGAGTACATTCAAGAACCAGTAACAGGGGGCACCTGGGTGGCTCAATCGGTTGAGCATCTGACTTCAGCTCAGGTCATGATCTCACAGTTTGTGGGTTCGAGCCCTACGTCGGGCTCTGTGCTGACAGCTAGTGAAGAGCCAAAAATTAAGTCCTCCATTAAGAGAAACCTCGGGCGGCACGTAGCCCCAGTCCCAGTCCCAGGAAAAGCCTCAGACTGTTCAAGGCTAAAGCCATCCTCAGACCGCCCTCAGTTCAGCTAATCAAAAAGAAAAAAAAGAAACATTCCTATGGTCTGAGTCAAGGCTGGAAACTGCAGATACAAACTAGCCAATTTCTCACTGCTTGTCTGAACCCCATGTGGGCCCTTTGAACTCACCTCACAATTGGTCATTTTCAAAGGATTCTCAAAAGTCATGATTGGGTCCCACCAAAAGTAATGAACACCTCACAGACACTGAATGGTCGAAGCTGTAATTGTAATTGGTGCTTATGTGATGATGCTACGTGTACTGTAACACCCCCATCCCTTACTCCTTAAAAACCCTGTTTGCTATTGTTCTTGGCTTCACCTTGCTGCCATGACACCGGCAGGCTGGTGAGCCCCTGCTCGAGCTTGTAATAAAGTCCCTTTTGTACTTGCATCGGTGCCGGCTCCTTGGAGGTCTCTGGGACTCATGATTCGGGCACAACACTAGCTCGGAGCCTGGAGCCTGCTTCAGAATCTGTGTCTCCCTCTCTCTCTGACCCTTCTCCGCTCACTCTGTCTCTCTATCTCAGAAATAAATAAAACATTAAAAAAAAAAAAAAAAGAACCAGTAACAGGTACACAGAAAACAAAGCAAACAAAAAATAAGGCAATTATCAACTCAATTATATATTTTTTAATGTTTTTTTTAAATTTATTTCTAGGAGAGAGAGAGAGAGAGAGACAGCGTGAGCAGGGGAGGGTCAGAGAGAGAGGGAGTCACAGACTGAAACAGGCTCCAGGCTCTGAGCTGGCAGTCAGCACAGAGCCCGACGCGGGCTCGAACCCACGAACCGCGAGATCATGACCTAAGCGAAAGTTGGACGCTTAACCGACTGAGCCACCCAGGCGCCCCTCAACTCAATTATATTTAAGGAAACGCCATCGTGGCACACTACAGGCTTCTCTGTGGACACATTAAAGATTAATTTAGCCCAGAGTTGTGATGTAAAACTACATTAGGGGGACGGAGGAACAGAGTGTCACATACATACGTTCATATCACCAACTAGGGAGTCAATGAAATGCAAAAACACATGATGTAGGAATGCAGAAGTAACCAGTAGAAGAAAGGGCTCAAATATCGAGTCACTGATTCCAGGAAATTAGAAAACGGCAGTGGCCGGCTACTTTGTCCTAAAGGAATATTGGGCTTTAAAGTTATGATTATGTATTACTTTCAAAAAATAAAATATGATTTAAAAAGGAAACTGAGGGACGCCCGTGTGGCTTAGTCGGTTAAGCATCTGACTCTTGATTTCAGCTCAGGTCATGATCTCACGGTTCAGGAGTTTGAGCCCCATGACGGACTCTGGACTGGCAGGGAAGAGCCTGCTTGAGATTCCCTCTCTCTTTTGCTTTCTCACAAAATTAATAAATAAACACTTGAAGAAAAGGAAACTGAATATACTTGGTCAACTCTCAGCAGGATTTGTAAACTCTAGTTTCTAAATTACAGTTAAGTACTAGGAGGGCCAGCTACCTCGTGCCTCTAGAGAACCATGGGATTTCAGGCTTGGAAGCACCTGCACCATCATCTACGTTATGCCACCTGCTTGCTCCCCAGTGGGAGCCCAGCTACGTCTTGAACACCTCTGCTCCAGGACCTGTTCCCAGGATAGCCACGCCTTCCAGAACGACACAGGAGGACATACTCAGATCAACAGGCTAACCTTCCATAGCCCCTGAAGATTCTCCTTTTCTGAGTTCCACTTCGGGCCACTCTCTGCCTTCTGAAGGGCACCTCTCTGCTTCCCAAACCCTGTGGCAAAAAGGGCGAAGACTGACAGCTCCTGAGTACACACCTCCCCTGTGCGGGAGCACAGGCAGACAGACACGGGCTACCCTGGGCAGCAATTCCAACCCTCCAAGAGGGGTGATGTGGTGGTGCTTGGGTTGGGTGCTCACGTGCTCACCACTGCTCAGGGAATGGGACAGGGTTGGGGCACAGCTGTAGTCAGGCACGGGGGCTTGGAGGAGGGCCAGTTTCCAGAAGAAATGGCTAATGGGCAGGCAATCCAATAATTAAGGCATCGATGTTAGAGAAAGAGACTGCTTATTGAATTTGTCTCTTAAGAGATTCAATTTTTGGTCCTGTTCAAGAATTATTTAATTATATCTTCCCTTGGAACAAATGATTATATGCTATAAGCTTCCTGTGCTCTGGGCGCTGATGAGTGACCACCATCGAACACGACAAAGCAGAAATCCAACAAGATGATCGTTCCTTTAGAAAAATATTTCACTCCCCTCTTTAGCTTTGCTCATTTGTTGTGGGAAGAATGACTTCCTAAGAGACTCTACCCAAAATGAGAAAGATGTGCTTCCAGACCCCTATGCCTTTTCCTCAGTGGGTTTAGTAACCATATATTTTTATAGTATTTGGGGGACCTTGCAATGCTTCCTTTAGGTGCCATGTTTTGTTCTTTTTATTTGAACTGGAAGATGGCATTCCATCCGGGGAGCTGCCCTTCTGTAACTAGATTCCAGGTAACCATCCATTGAGGCTGATGCACCCAGGGGCACCACCCAACACCTGGCCTGTCCCCACCCATGCACTAGACACAGGTGACTCAAACCAGTGGCCCCAGGACCTGACCCTGCTCCATGGATTCATCAGTCCATACTGTCCATGAATAAGTAGCCGTGAGAGCTGTACTCCCTCCCAGGGCACACGGCCAGTTGATTAAGTATGTGGACTTTATTTGTCCGCAGCTTAGTGCACTGCTGAGTCGGCCCCATATGAGCTAAAGGCTGATTATACATTCCTGAGGGTGATCAGTGAAGACACGGGGACAAAGGACACAGTGCGTCTTCACCACAACACTGTGGGGATTATTACACAGTTTGATAAAATGAACTCTTCAGTAACTTTCATTTCAGGTACTCAAAACATTATGATTCAATGAGCTGGAACTGTGAGTACCTGCTAGAGAAAATAATTTTTCTCTTCTGATTTTTTTTGTGCTAGAGGAGCATTTTGCTACAAAAATAAATAAAATAAATGAAAAAGTCTCTAATTTCCAGGTAACCAAATAAAGGGCTTAGAAAAGGTCTTTCTCTATGAGGACAAGGAAGGCAGAAAGGGCAGGGACACCCAGAAAATAAATGACCTAGTGTGTTGTTTACTTTCTAAATAAATCCTGCAAATGCCACCAGGAAGTTAAAGTGTCACCTGGCCTGGCTCACTGGGGTACAGTTAACATCTTTAAAACTGAAATTACGTAACAAAATGTAAAACCTGTTTTTTATCTCACGGTCAGGAGTGGTCCTGATCAAAAAGACTGTCTTACAACAAATCAACAGCCACCTTAACATTTAGAAATAAAAATTCCCTTTCATTGATGAGGTCTTCTGAAAAGAATAATCCTTATTATAAAAGTACGTTTTGCATCAATATAGTGCTTTAAGGATCTCGAAGTCCTTGGATATTCTTTTTTCTGATCCTCACGGCAATCGTATTAAGAAATTATGAAGGTGGCCCCTGGGTGAGGCAAAAACAGCCTGTGGCCCGAGGAAGGCTTCCTTCCAGTCACCTAGTGTGAGGGACCTGGGGCTGGACTCAGGCTTTCCGCAACCAACCCTGCTCTCTTCTTCCTGCTAAATCTAGGTCCCTTCCCCTTCTCAGATCTCCAACTATGCAACAACGAAAGCCTGGACGCTTGGCGTATAGCTCTCCCTGTCAACTGTTCCTTCCTGTTGCAATAAGCCTGCAGCCTAAAAATTACTGAAACTCTAAAACTTTGTATGTAGACACAGCAAAATGACAATCAATATATATATATAAAGTAGCCCAAGTCCTAACAGTTCAGAAGAGAGGGGAAGAAAAACATTTTAGAGCTCTCCATTTAAAGCAGTAAGATCATATTTTTAAATCATAATGGTAAAGATAAAAAGCTTGGTGTTACCCTACATCTTTATTAACACTGGGGAGCAGACAGCATCAGAGAACAGATACTTACTATGTAATAACATTGATCTAGACCATGGAAAAGGATGGAAAGTTCCCCTGGCTCATTCTAAGAATCTAGAATATACTTAATACCAAAACCTGATAAAGAAAACTACAGACAATTTCACTTATAAATATAGACGAGAAAATTCTAAACACAGTACTGGCAAGTAGAATCCAGCAGTGAACTAACAGAATAATATAACCTCACCGAGCAAGGCTTACTTCAGGGCTGCTGAGAAGGCTCACTGCTAGGAAACCTATCAGCATGACTTATTACGTTTATATATTTTTTTCTTTCATAGCTTATTGTCAAGTTGGTTTCCATCTAACACCCAGTGCTCATCCCCCATGCCCATCACCCCCTTCCCCTCTCCCCCACCCCCATCTGCCCTCGGTTTGTTCTTAGCATTCGAGTCTCTCTCATGGTTTGCTTCCCTCCCTCTCCCCAACTATTTTTCCCCTTTTCCTCCCCCACGGTCCTCCATCAAGTTTCTCCTAATCTGCCTATACGTGCAAATATATGGTATACATTTACATTTTTAAAAAGTGAAAAAATAAAAACCCTATCAATAAGGCACAGAGGCCAAAAAAACCCTTGATAAAATTCAACAGTCATTCCTAATTAAAAGAAGCAAGCAAACAACGACCTAAAATAGAGTAAGATCCAAGCCATTTACTACAAAAATACAACAAACAACCTATTAAATAGTGCGATAGTAAGGTCATTACCATTTACATCCAAACCAAAGGAGGTCTACTACTTAGCATTGTGTTGAAGGCCCTAGCTAACACAGCAGCAGAAGATACAAATACACGGTATAAGTACTGGAAGAGAAGAGGAAACAAGATTTGCACTGCAGCTATGAGTATCAACCTAAGAAACAAGTAACAATCAATTATAACTAATAAGAGAGCTTAGTAATTCTCAGACAGAAATATAACTTTTTAAGTTTCTCTTTTGCTAGTAGTAACTAGTAGTTAGAAATTGATTAGAAAAATAGTACTCATGAAAGCAATGAGTTAGCAGAGAAAAACAAGAAAGGTACAGGGCTTATATGAAGAAATCCGTAATTTTAATGGAAGGTGAACAAGATGGTGATAAACAGACCCTCTAAATACAGCGTTCTTAGATGGACAAACTTATCTGAAAGTATTAATCATTCCAAAATTCATATATAAATTTAATAGAATTTCAATCAGAAACCAATGGATTTTGTTAACATTGAACTAAATAATTTTAAAGTTCATATGGAAAAATAAATGTCTGAGAACTGCCAACAAACTTTTAGAGGAAAAATCGTAGGAGGGAAAACTGTAGGGGAAATTTTGCCATACCAGACACCAAACCTTTCTTTAACAGTTGTCTACGATTAAGACAACATCGATTGGCTCAAAGAGAGACAGAAAGGTCAGTGACATAGAGAATCTCGGAACATACGTTAAAGATTTCAGGTTGCTAGAAAAGATGGCTTATTTAAAAGGTGGTATGAATACAAACGGGCACTCCTGTGGGGAATACGAAGTTGGACTCTTACCTCAAAAACAAAAATCATTTCCAAATGAATTAACTGCTTAATGTGAATATAAATGTAAATAGAACACAACAAGATTCACGCTTGTTGCTTGTCCTTCAATCCCAGGAAAGGAGAAGGGCCTCTCTTCCAGGCTGGGCCCCCTGTGACCCCAGCACCTCCCATAAGCCCTCTGCCCTCCCAGGGACCCTCAGTGCACGGGTCGTTTACTTGGGCAGAGACTCCCTGCAGCAAATTCACTGGTAGAACCATAGAATTCACCCCAAATATAATATTTCTCCTCCTGCTTTAACGATATATTCAAAGCAGGAAGGAAACAAGCGATACGAATGGAGCTAAGCCTGAAATCAGAGAACCCTACAGGGACATTCATGGTACAGATCTTAATGCTGCTGCTTCAAGCCTAATGTTGTTGCACAACCTCTATACTTCTCATGTGGAATGACTCAGATATTGTGTCCCTATCAAAATCAATTCTCAGCTGTGAATCAAGTCGTTAACAATCTGGTAGTTATTTTAGAAGAACCGAAGTGACCTAAAACTGCCCTGCTCACGTATCTTTTCTAAAGCCTGCAGCACCGAACCCCTTCTGTGCCGGGCAGGGGGCCCCACCACGGCTGGGGTTGCTGTCTGGCTCTGGGCAGCGCCTTCTCCCTCCCACCTTCTGGAAAGCTCCTGGGCACGGCTCCGTGTCCCCCCACCAGCGGACGAGTCCTCAGGCTGCAGAGCCGGGGCGCTGGAGTGACTTCCCAGACCCGAGTCGCTGACGGCGGTGGCGAACACTGAGGAGGAAGTGAACCACCACGGCCCGGGCATAATCAGGGGCTCACAGGTGGCCATGGTCACCAGAGTCCCAGAGCTCATGCAGGGAAACCACTGGAGATGGGGGATTGTGGTGGGGGGGTTGCCCTGATTTTTCTCATAAAATGTTCCCATAGTTCTGACTTCTAGAAAAATTCAGAGCCCGGCTAAAACCAACGAGGGGTTGTCAAGTGAGCACACTGCGATGCGGCCTTATGGGTAAAATGACAGGTACACAGAAAGACACACACCCCGTCACATAGAGCTTACAACCCACTACAGGTGCGGAATCCGGGCATGAAGCAAACACAAAACATTTCCACAGTAACATATATGCAAGAGTGGTTCAAATTACGTACCTCCACACAAGGAGCCTGATTATAAAGAAACAGGGTTGCTCTGGGTGGGGAAGCATTTAGCAAGGAGGTGCAGGGCTTCGGAGGCAGGCAGGAAAGCCACTGACCAGAGGAAGGGGGTCTCTGCAAGGCCCGGACGCCGGGGTCAGCAGCAGTGCAGACCAACTGGGTGCTGGAGAGGGGGAGGTGAGGTCAGGAGGCCAGACCCCACTTCCCGCTCCCACCTCGTTTCAGCCAACCTTACCCAATGTGTTCTCACCACCCAGAACTCCCATTTGAAGGGGCTTTTAAAACTCCTTCAGATTTTTAAAATCATGACTCTCGTGCTGCCTAGAAAACAAAGCACGATATACCAGTTAACAAGCTCCTCATCTCCCCTAACTCCCCCGTCTCCCCCCGGTTCAGAGTCCAACACTCGGGATCAGGTCTGCTGTCCGAGCCGAGCGTGCTCAGGGCTTCGGTCCAGAGCCGGGCCGCGGGGCATCGGGCTGCCCCTTCCAAGCCGCCGGCACACACGTGCAAGGCTCAGTGAGGCTCCGTGCCTGATCCCACTGGAAGGAGTCGCTGAGAGCTTTTCTGCACCGCCCAGGGCTCCTTTTCCAGTCTTCAAAGAGTGCCTAACAGCTGCTCCGGAGGAGCTGCAATTGCTGGATCGTGCTCCCCGGAGAAACCTTCGATTTGCCCGTGTGTTGGCAGTGACACCCGTACCACGGCAGCCACCGACAAATGCAGTCACTCTCAGAGGTGTTAGAGTGAGAAAACGGGCCCTTAGAAGCAACAGAGTGCGGTGGTGTGATGTACTCAGCTTTCATCCTAAACTATAACTCTACAGATACTGGTACTAAAGTCACCCTTGATTTATCTTTTAAACCCTGAAAAGCTACATTAGTTAAGACGTGTTGTGCACAGGTGTACACGTGCACACAGATACGAACAAACATGCCCATTACTAAAATTATCGATAATATTTTAGCTATATCCGTGCATGCACTGTGGATTGGGTTAGGGTAATCCATGAAGGTCTAGAAAGGTCTAGAAAGGCTGGGTAAGCTTCCAGCCTATTTGACTTCCTGCAGGTCGATCTAGAATGGTAGTCATGGTCGAAGAGACCAATAAAAGAGGACGCATCCTGTAAAGGTTTGTAGGAGGGCTGGGGAAGGTGGTGTGTGAGGAACTGAATTACCCAAATTTCTCAGTAACAACATCAGTCATATCTGGAGTAGAAGGGGTCAATTTAAAAAAAATATTTTTAATGTTTTATTTATTTCTGAGAGGGAGAGAGAGAGACAGAGAGAGAGACAGAGAGAGAGACAGCCAGCGTGAGCAGGGGAGGGTCAGAGAGAAAAGGAGACACAGAATCCAAAACAGGCTCCAGGCTCTGAGCTAGCTGTCAGCACAGAGCCCGATGTGGGGCTCGAGCCCACGAACTGTGAATTCACGACCTGAGCGGAAGTCGGACACTTAACTGACTGAGCCACCCAGGCGCCCCGTGTGGGGGTCAACTTTTAGAAGTTCCAAACTTTTTTAAATGGGTGAACAAAGTCTTACTACTACAGAAGCCATTCGTATCAAATGGGTTCAGTAAACCGGCTCTGGCGGAAATGCTGGAAGCACTGCGGGTCCTGTGTCTTGGCCCAGCCTCATCGAGTCCCTAACCTCAGCTCCGTGGGGGTCTGAGATGGTGATTCTGTTCCCTCTGGGTGGACGAGGAGCCCTGGTGTGAAGAAGTGAACCTAGACAACTCTGGCTGTGTCCTATCATAAGGTCACAACAACATATTCTAAAAATCATTGAGCTCTCTTGTGCTTTCTTCTTTTAACATGTTTGAAATGCTTACCAGAGTCTAACCTACTTTAGTGTGTTAGGTGTATTTGCTCTGTGTTGCCTATTGCTCAGAAGAGTTAGCTTGTCAGAGCCCCAGGATGCTCTGCCAACCTCTTTGACATGCTTGAGTCCGATAAAGTCTGCGAGCAAAGTGTGACTTAATTAACTAATTTTGTGTGGAGGTTGATAGTTTAAGGAACCCTAACGTGTTTATTTGTAAGTTTACTCAGTATTAATCAGAATATAAATGGAAGTGACTGTGATTTTCAGGTAAAATTTACTAGATTTACAAATAAAACAAAAGCTTTATAAATGAAGCATAAGAAACATTGTCTTTTATAGTCACAGTTTTAATAACCTGAATACTAAAACACAAGTAATTCTGAACAATCCTTTCTATGCACAAGGCCCCCTGCAGACAATACACTCTGACAGACCTCCATTAACAAGAAAACCTAGAGAATCTGAAGGGTAAAGGGATAGCAAAATCACTGGGGCAGAGCCCCCTAGGGGGAGGCAAAGGGAGGAAAGGTGGAAAGGGGCCACCATATGCTGCCTGGGTGCGTCTGACCTGGGAGCCTGCGCTAGCGAGGACGGCTACGTTACCCACAAGGCCCCAGAGCCCAGGCTGCAGCTGCGCATCGCTGGCAATTCTGCCGAAAGGGACTAAATCTGCCGAGAGTGTTGGGGGGAAGAGAGGGGAAGACGGTGGTGACTGTTATGGGGAAGGGAGAGGGGAAAGCCTGGGACCCTGGAGCCATAGCAAAATCCTTGCTCACATCACTTTGCCTGCACCATGTTCTGAGATACAGAGTACAAGATCGCCAGTGTGGACTGTGTCTGGACCTGGCCTTGTCCCATTTCCGATTTAGAATTAAACTGATGGAGCGGCGCCTGGGTGGCTCATTCAGTTGAGCGTCCAACTTCAGCTCAGGTTTGTGGGTTCAGGCCCCGCGTCGGGCTCTGTGCTGACAGCTCAGAGCCTGGAGCCTATTTCAGATTCTGTATCTCCCTCTCTCTCTGACCCTCCCCTGGTCATGCTCTCTCTTTCTCTCTCTCAGAAATAAATAAAACATTAAAAAAAAAAAAGTAAACTGATGCAGATCACTGAAACTATGCATGCCTAAATCATTGGTTGAAGGTACTCTTACCTACAGTCAATAAAATCAAGCTGTTAAACACCAGTTTTTAGAAATCAGAACAATGTGGGCTCCCTCTAGTGGTTTAAACACCTTTAAATGCCCTCAGATACTGAAGAGGGTGCTACTACTTTGATCATTTACTTTTACTTTTCGTATTGTCCAGTCCTTCTCCTCTGGGGAGATCCACGTCTTACAAACAGTGCACCACAAATTCCATCCCAGTGGGTGAGGAGAGGGGTAGGCCCGGAGGCCAAATGTGACGGCTCCTAAGTCACAAAGCAATGGTCTCTGCCCCTTCAAGGTCAATGTAAGCAAGATGAGGGCCGACAGAGCCGACGTGACTCAGGGAGGCTGGGGGAAAGGACCAGCATTAGGCCAAGTGAAGTGAGCTAGGACCACAGCATTTAAAAAGTTCGTTTTCTTAGGTGACTACAAAATCATCTCCGAAGAAATTAAAAAGCACAAGTTTCTAACGGACTTTGGGTCAACCCTGGGGGCCTACGTTCCAGGCAGCTGCAGCTGCCCCCACAGTAAGATCCATCTGCATCTTTCAATGCTGTCACATGAAGGAAGGTCACATCACTGCCTGGTGACACATCCTATTAAAAACTGCACTCTAGTGAGGCCATTTCGCAGCTGAGAAAGGATTCTGTCACCGTGTAGCAAACCCGAGGGTGGCTGAGGTTTGCACTGAAGCTCTGAGTCTTGCTACATAAGGTGCAATACAGTGCTGGCGATCTGCAAGGGAGGAGCATCAATACAAACAAACAAAAAAGCCAAAGGCGGAGGAACCAAAGGGAAAAGCATGAGCTACCTCTGCTAAGAAGGGTAAATAACCGTTATGGACCAAGTGGGAGTGTAACTGCTACTTGTGGGATTACCCCCGGGGTTGTGATGGTAGATATTTTCTGCCATTGCTAAGGGAGGTACTTGACACTCAGGCTGGTTAACTTGATTTAGAGGAGAAAGTCTTTTCAGAAAATTGCTCTTGAGGCAGTTTCTACAAAGTTTACCAACCAGTCCAAAGTCTCTTTCAAAGATGGTTGTAAAAAATAGGAGTGAAATTCTTCTGAATTCTCAAAGTACAACAGCAGTTGCTCTGATCTGCTCTAGTAAAACTAAGACTAAAACAAAACTGCTTCCTGACACAGTATGAAATCCAAGTCCACGACTGGGAACTGGGTTTCTTACTACAGCTTAAGTCGTATACACTGACTGCCACTTATGGTGGGAAATAAATACAGTTAAATCCAATGTACCTGTTATTCCTATAAAAGGTTGAACACCGGATCCCTGGTAAGAATAAAATTCTCTCTCACACTGCTTTTTTCTATGGGAGAATCAGACTCAAATTAAAATTGCTTTAACTGTAAGGGCATTTTTTTTTCTACTTAGCCTAGGGACTGCCTGCAGGCTTGACTCTCTGACAGCATTTCACTAGTGAACTGGCTGAAGGGCAAGGTCATTTCCCTAAGGTGTCATCATCTTCAGGGCTTCACCCAGGTTCCAGTGACGCCTCAAATCATACTGCATCAAAACTCTTTACTTGAGGTGTGCTGCAAAACCTCAGACTGGCTTTCTTATCAACATGAGCGAGGCACTGCATTTTCTTCCTATCTTCTCTTCGTGGCATCTTTCAGATCACAGAACCAAACACACACTGCCTTTTAGTGACAGATATTCCAGAGGAGAGGAGCAGGTGATGTACACACACACAAAGCCAAAACTGTCAGCCAGCAGAATCTGTCTCAATCTGGTCATTATTCTACGCTTTTCTCATCTTTTATTAATGTTTAACAAAATAATATGGTGCCTCAGGGCACTTTCTCGGGTATTATGAGTATGCATAGTAGGGATAAAAGATACCTGCAGAACAAATGAATATCACATTTCTATTTGTAGCAGAGATAGATGCACCTTGTTTTGTAGAAGAGCTATAAAAGGTAAAGAATTTAAGAGGTAAATAATTAAAGAAAAAAAGAAAAACATTCTATCCAAAAGTTTTTATGATGAATACATTGAAGATAAAGTGTTCCTGTAAAACTACAATTTAAACTAAGTCTATCTGGGGCACTTAGGTGGCTCAGTCAGTTGAGCTTCCAACACTGGCTCAGGTCACGATCTCATGGTCTGAGAGTTCAAGCCCCGCATTAGGTTGGCTGCTGTCAGCTCAGAGCTCGCTTTGGATCCTCTGTCCCCCTCTCTCTGCCCCTCCCTGCTCCCTCACACACACACACACACGCACACACACACACACGCACACACACACACACACACACACTCTCTCTCTCTCTCTTTCTCAAAAGTGAATAAACATTTTAAAAAATTAAAAAAAAACTGAAGTTAGCATAATTTATTACACTTTGTGTATGCTTGTTAATGGTCAACTTTTTAAAAAAGAGGTAATGCTCTTACAGTATTATCTAGATCTTATTTGCCAAGACTCATTTATAATGTCGTTATCTTAGAAGTGACAGTCCTATTCTCTAAGGTGCTCAGGCCAAAATTGGAGGTCATCCTTGATGCCTCGCTTTTGTTACAACCCACCTGCGACCTATTATCAAATCCTTCTGTTTCTGCCTTGAAAATATATCTGGAATTCAACCACCTCAGCTACCTCCACACCTACTTCCCTGGCCGAGGACCCTGTCACCACTGTCCTCGATTACTGCCATGGCCTCTGAACTGGTCTCTCTGCCTCTGCCCTTATCCCTTCCGTCTACGTCACCACAGCAGCGCGAATGACCCCACTAACACATGCTTCTGACCACCCACTCTCCACCCAGAACCTCCAACAGCTCCCACATCACCCAGAGTTATGCCAAAGTCTTGCCCATGACCTGAAAAGCCCTACATGGTCTCCCTTCCCATTTCCTTCGTTGCATTTCTGGACTATCTCTTCTTTCCCCTGCTCACTCTGGGGCAGCGACATGAGCCCCTTGGCTCTTTTATTAATTTAAATTTTTTTTAATTTTAGGTAGGCTCCATGCCATGTGGGGCCTGGACTCACAACCCTGAGATTAAGAGTCACATGCTCCTATGAGGTATTTACCCAAGGGATACAAAAATACAGATTCAAAGGGGTACATGCACCCCAATGTTTATAGCAGCATTATGAACAACGGCCAAACTATGGAGAGAGCCAATGTCCACTGACTGATGAATGGGTAAAGATGGGGTGTGTGTATATATATATATATATATATAATGGAATATTACTCAGCCACCAAAAAGAATACAATCTTACCATCTGCAATGACTTCGATGGAGCAAGAATGTATAATGCTAAGTGAAAGAAGTCAGAGAAAGACAAATGCAATGATTCCACTCATGTGGAATTTAAGAAACAAAACAGATGAAAATACAGGAAGGAGAAAAAAAGAGGAGGGAAGCAAAGCACATGAGACTCTTAACAACAGAGAACAAACTGAGGGTTGACAGAGGGAGGCGGGGCGGGGGGCTGGGCACTGAGGAGGGCACTTGTTGGGATGAGCACTGGGTAGTGTATGTAAGGGATGAATCACTGCATTCTACTCCTGAAACAATACTGCGTGGTATGTTGACTAACTAGAATTTAAATTAAAAAAACAAGTCACGTGCTCTACGGGCTGAGCCCACCGGCCGCCCCTCTTCTTGAACGTACCAGGCCCAGGCCTATGTCAGGGTCTCACTCCAGGTCTTGCTCAGTTTCACTCTCCCTGGGAAGCCTTCTCACCACCCTGTCAGGACACAGCCCATCTCCCTTCCTTACCTGATTCTTCCCCTTAGCACTTACCACTAATACATACTGAATATTTACTTATCTTACTCATTATCTATCTTTCCCCCTAAAATATACACTCCATGAAGGCGGTTTTTCTTTCTTTTTGCTTGTTGCTGTATCATCACTGCCAAGAAATGCATCTGGCACTGAGTAGGTGCTAATAAATCCTTACTGAATTAACTGAATGAGTCATGATTCTGGAAGATTCTAGAATATACCTAGTTTCATAAGGGAAAAAAGTATTTCAGAGCTTTATTTGCTAACAGACTTGGCACTGTTAACCTTTTACCCAAGAGGTGATAAACACATCTCCCTGTATCTCTAGCAGCCAGGAAATACGCCAGTGCCTTTTTCTCTAACCAGAGATCAGGTAAGACAGGGGAAAAAAAAAAAAAAAGTGAGAACTGTTTTGATACGCCCTTTGAGAAAGGCAGGCTGGGTGCTCTCCCTGCCCTGCTTCACGGAGAGAAGAACAGGTGTCCAGCGAGGCCCAGGAGCTACCACAGGCCCGGGACTCACGTGGAACTGGGGCACGCTGGCCCACGGCTTCCTTCCTCAACCAGCACCCCATGCAGACGGGCCAAGTGTGGGAGCCCCCCCACCCCCCACGACCCCTGCTACTGCTAGTCCCTAGGAGGCCGGCACTCCACCAGCCAGCACTGCCTGGAGGTCCTCACAGCCAAGTTCAAGCCCTTCACAAAGGAAAAGAGAAAAGGACGCCTCCCAAACATCTCATGGTGGCTATAATGCAGAAGAGTCACTGGTGGCTGAGTGACCAGGCCACTCAGCAAAGGCATATCTCTAGGTTCCAATGGACGGTGGGGGGATTTTCATGAGCAGAGATGGTGAATATTAGCCTTAGAGATATCCTTTAGAGGTCCTAGGGAGCCACAGTGTCGCTAGTAACTGTGATAAACATCAAGTGCCACCGTCACATGGATGTAGTTTTGAAAAGAAGGGGAAGAGTCTACAGTGAGCATGTGATTGAATAAGTAATCCCAACAAGTGCTTACAAATAACGGGGTCAAACAAAGAGGTAATGCTCTCAATGTCTGTAAAGGGTAGGAGAAAGAAGTGAAGGTACTTATTTAAGAACATTTGAAATAAATTATAGTTTGAATAATTTGCAGTATTTTTCACAACCAAGAAAAAGTTTATGATGCTAAAGAGAGAGCAAAAGTGGGGGAAAGAAGGAAGTGAATAAAAACGGAATAAAGTTAATTTGAAAAGAAAAATGTTCTAATTCTATTGAAGGTACTTCTCCCTATTTTTTAAAAAAGACTCAGCTTTACAAAGTCATGAAGAGGTTCTCATCCAAATCAATAACTCCTGCAAAAGCTCTGGGAAGCTGCAGACCGGGAGAGAATATTTGCAAACCACCTAACAGAGGACTACTAACTAGATTACATGAAAAACTTGAAAAAAAAAAAACTCGCTGTCTAAAGAAAATCTAGTTAGAAAATGGGCAGAAGACATCAATGGACATTCCTGAAGAGGAAATACAGATGACAAACAAGCACCTGAAAAGATGTCAAACACCATCAGCCCCAAGAAAATGCAAATTAAAATCACATTGAGATACCCATGCACACCTATCATAACGGCTAAAGATTAGTGATGCCACCATTCCAGCCAGGATGTGGAGATGCTTGGATCAGTCATCCACTCTGATGGGAATGTGACATGGGGACCCGAGAAAGCAGTTTGGCCATTTCTTATACAACTAAACATGCAAGCAGGGCCCAGCAGTGTTAAATGTCTCTTGGGCATTTATCCAGAGAAATGAAAACTGAGGTTCATACAAAATCTGTACAGAAATGTTCATAGTGGCTTTATCTGTAGTAGCCCCGAAACTGGGATCAGCCAAGACATTCTTCAACGGTGGAAGGGTTAAACAAACTGTGGTATATCCACACCACGTACTCCTACTCAACAAGAAGGAACAAGCTATGGATACACACATGAACTTAGATGAATCTCCAGGGAACTGGGCTGAGTGAAAAAAGCCAATCTTAAAAGGGTATGTCCTGCATGACTTATTCATGTAACATTTTTTTTAAAAGACAAAATTTTGGAAATGGAAAACAACTGGTGATTCCCATGGGTAAGAGATGCAGGGGGTGAGGGTGGGGGGTGCACAGGTACGCAGGGTTAGAAAAGGTGTGGAGGGACTCTTGCAGTGGTGAGCTGCTCTGTATCTTGACTATGATGGTGACCACATAAACCTACTCATGATAAACTTGTATAGAACCGAATACACATACACAAACGAGCACAGTAAAACTGGGGAAGTCTGACCAAGATCAGTAGATTGTATCAACGTCAATATCCTGCTCTGTGACATGGCCTACAGTTCTACAAAATGTTACCACTGGAGGAAACTGGGAAAAGGTACACAGGATCTCTGTGTGTTACTTTTTACAACTACATGCGAACCCACAGTTATCTCAATAAAAATTTCAATGAAAAACATCATAAGGTTTATAATGGTCTCATTAAGCACCTTCTCCCAAGTCCTCTGGACCTAACCGAATACGTCACTGTGCAAGGAAGCAACCCTGTACAGGTGATTCCATTGATGGTTACCTGAGCCCACGAGATTTACATAAAAACTCCCCAATAAGAGACCAAAGAAACAATTGAACAGATCAATGAAACCAAGAGTTGGTTTTTTGAAAAAATAAACAAAACTGACAAGCCTCTAGCCAGACTTATCAAAAAGAAAAGAGAGAGCACCCAAATAGACAAAATTATGAATGAAAATGGACTTATTACAACCAACCCCTCAGAAATACAAGCAATTATCAGGGAATACTATGAAAAATTATATGCCAACAAATTGGACAACTTAGAAGAAATGGACAAATTCCTAAACACACACTCACTACCAAAATTCACACAGGAAGAAATAGAAAACCTGAAGAGACCCATAATGAGTGAAGAAATCGAATCAGTTATCAAAAATCTCCCAACAAATAAGAGCCCTGGACCTGATGGCTTCCCCAGGGAATTCTACCAGATATTTAAAACAGAATTAATCCCAATTTTTCTCAAGCTATTGCAAAAAATAGAAATCTAAGGAAAACAACCGGATTCATTTTATGAAGCCAGCATTACTCTGATTCCCAAGCCAGACAGAGATCCAGCAAAAAAAGAGAACTACAGGCCAATATCCTTGATGAATACGGATGCAAAAATTCTCAACAAGATCCTTGCAAATCGAATCCAGCAGCACATAAAAAGAATCATCCACCAAGATCAAGTGGGATTCATTCCTGGATTGCAGGGCTGGTTCAACATTCGCAAATCAATCAATGTGATACATCATATCAATAAAAGAAAAGATAAAAACCATATGATCCTGTCAATAGATGCAGAAAAAGCATTTGACAAATACAGCATCCCTTCTTAATAAAGACTCTCGAGAAAGTTGGGATAGAAGGAACCTACTTAAACATCATCAAAGCCATCTATGAGAAGCCTTCAGCTAACATCATCCTCAACGGGGAAAAACTCAGAGCTTTCCCCCTGAGATCAGGAACACGACAGGGATGCCCACTCTCACCACTGCTGTTTAACATAGTGCTGGAAGTCCTAGCATCAGCCATCAGATACCAAAAGGAAATCAAAGGCATCAGAATTGGCAAAGAGGAAGTCAAACTTTCACTCTTCGCAGATGACATGATACTCGACATCGAAAACCCGATAGACTCCACCAGAAGCCTACTAGAACTGATCCAAGAATTCAGCCAAGTTGCAGGGTACAAAATCAACGTACAGAAATCGGTTGCATTTTTATACACCAACAATGAAGCAATAGAAAGAGAAATCAAGAAACTGATCCCATTCACAATTGCACAAAAAACCATAAAATACCTTGGAATAAACCTAACCAAGGATACAAGAGATCTGTATGATGAAAACTATAGAAAACTTATGAAGGAAATTGAAGAAGACACAAGAAATGGAAAAACATTCCATGCTCATGGATAGGAAGAATAAATATAGTTAAGATGTCATTACTACCTAAGGCACTCTACACATTCAATGCAATTCCAATCAAAATTGCACCAGCATACTTCTCAAAACTAGAACAAACTATCCTCAAATTTTTATGGAACCACAAAAGACCCCAAATAGCCAAAGTAATATTGAAGAAGAAAACCAAAATGGGAGGTATCACCATCCCAGACTTTAGCCTCTACTACAAAGCTGTCATCATCAAGACAGTATGGTATTGGCACAAAAACAGACACATAGACCAATGGAACAGAATCGAGAACTCAGAAGTGGACCCGAAAGTATACAGCCAACTAATCTTTGACAAAGCAGGAAAGAATATCCGATGGAAAAAAGACAGCCTTTTTAACAGATGGTGTTGGGAGAACTGGACAGCAACATGCAGAAGAATGAAACTAGATCATTTCTCACACCATGCACAAAAATAAACTCAAAATGGATAAAGGACCTGAACGTGAGACGGGAAACTATCAACACCCTAGAGGAGAAAGCAGGAAACAACCTCCTTGGCCTCCACCGCAGCAACTTCTTACTTGACACATCCCCAAAAGCAAGGGAATCAAGAGCAAAAATAAACTGTTGGGACCTCATCAAGATTAAAAGCTTCTGCAGAGCCAAGGAAACAACCCAGAAAATTAATAGGCAACCAACTGAATGGGAAAAGATAGTTGCAAATGACATATCAGATAAAGGGTTGATATCCAGAATCTACAAGGAACTCACCAAACTACACGCCCGAAAAACAAACAACCCAGTGAAGAAATGGGCAGAAGATATAAACAGACACTTCTCCAAAGAGGACATCCAGATGGCCAACAGACACATGAAACGATGCTCAGCAACCCTCCTCATCAGGGAAATACAAATCAAAACCACACTGAGATACCACCTCATGCTGGTCAGAGTGGCTAAAACGAGCAAATCAGAGAACACGAGATGCTGGCGAGGATGTGGAGAAACGGGCACCCTCCTACACTGTTGGTGGGAGTGTAAACTGGTACAGCCCCTCTGGAAAACAGTGTGGAGGTTCCTAAGGAAACTAACAATAGAACTCCCCTATGACCCAGCAATAGCACTGCTAGGAATTTACCCAAGGGATACAGAAATGTTGATGCATAGGAGCACATGTACCCCAATGTTCATGGCAGCACTCTCCACAATAGCTAAAACCTGGAAAGAGCCTAAGTGTCCATCAACAGATGAATGGATCAAGAAGATGTGGTTTATCTATACCATGGAATACTACATGGCAATGAGAAACAATGAAATCCGGCCATGTGTAGCAACATGGATGGACCTTGAGGGTGTTATGCTGAGCGAAATAAGTCAGGCAGAGAAGGACAAATATCATATGTTTGCACGTATAGGAGGATTAGGAGGAACTTAACTGAGGAACAAGGGGGAGGAGAAGGGGGAAATGGTGGGGGAGAGGGAAGGAGGCAAACCATGAGAGACTCTTAAATGCTGACAAAAACTGAGGACTGATGGATGTGGGGGGGGAGGGGGGATGGGCATGGAGGAGGACACTTGTGGGGATGAGCACTGGGTGTTATATGGAAACTAATTTGACAATAAACTATTAAAAAAAACCTCCCCAATAATCCTACTAGGTCAGCCAGAATTTACATTCTGCATGCTATTCATATCTCCAGCTAGGCTGGAAAAAAAGATGATCTTTTTAAATAGTAATGTGTTAAATATGACACAATCATATTTAGTTTTGGTAGAATCATGCTGTTCTCAAGGTGACAAAAATTAACTACCTAGCAGTTATCCCATTTCATAGCTTAATTAAAATTGTTATAAACAAAATTATAGTTTGATTAATTTGACCAATTAGTGAATTTTTATAAGCAATGTTCACAATTTCATAATCACTTTAATGATACCATTTTTAAAGACTATAGCTTTAAGTGATACAAAGACACTTTAATGCAAGAAAAAAATGGCAATGAAACGATGGACTGCAATATGCACCAATAAGTATTATTATATTTCCAATATAATTTATTTATACATTATGGTTATTTGGCTTTATTTTTCCTTCTGCTC
The DNA here is from genome assembly GCA_017311185.1 of Proteles cristata cristata. Taxonomy (NCBI): domain Eukaryota; kingdom Metazoa; phylum Chordata; class Mammalia; order Carnivora; family Hyaenidae; genus Proteles; species Proteles cristata. The sequence continues at coordinate 50,392 of JAESUZ010004379.1, forward strand.
TGGCAACACAAATTAGATTTCTTTTTAGAAAATTACAAAATATAGTTCATACATCAATTTATTGACTTGACAGTATCTGCAAAATCTCAGAAAAATGTTTTAACAAGGCCCTAGTTCTAGACTGACATTCCCAATTCTATTCAGCCTGAGCATGGGGTCTGCATAAGCTCTTCCAGATTAAATTAATGTCTAACATCCAATCTCTATCTCTGCCTGAAAATGATCTTTCATAAAATAAACCTAAGCATCTTTCTTCACATGTAAACAGTGAGGCAGAAGACATGTGCCTGGTTTTGGCTCATGGCTGCTCATGTCACTGCCCCTCATTTCTGAGCTCCCACCGTAGCAGCCCACTTTTAGTTTTAGGATGTGTGCCCTGAATGGGCCCTGATACTGGAGAGAATCGGGGGGGGCCCACTATCTGTCGTCCCCCAAGAACGGGGCCTGAATGTTCCTGAGAGGGGAGAAAATGCCTCTGGCCCCTAGAAGCCACTCACAAAGTAGGGGGGGCTCTTCACTGGGAGGGTCAATCTGTGCCTGCCGGCATCAGGGCACTGCCCCTCCCAGGTGTTCCCCTGGGTAGTACAGGCATGTGACAAGGAGGTCCACAGCACAAAGCGAAGTCGTAGAGCAGCACACAGTCTTGTCACAGAAACTCCGAGGTCACAGGCTCTGCCTGTGCTTTCCTTAAAGGTCGGCCCAGGCTGTAGGCTGGAGTGGGGGGCGTGAGGGGGGCTGGAGCCCCTGATGGTGAGCCCGCTATAGGAACACGAAGATGGATGGAAACAAAGAGGGGCACGCTCGTGATCCAGCAAGGCTCGACCCTAACCTGGACAACTTCGGCCCTCCCCATGCTTGAAGCCTCCCTCCCCACCTTCCCCTGTTTGTCTGTAGAATCCTTTGTTCCAGGAACTCAGTATCGATACTGACACCTCGCTGACCTTGGTGTTTACTCAGTAACGAGGCCTGGATGGCCTCCTGCAGCACTGGTCAGGAGGCCACCGTGCAGACCTGACAGACACAGCTGGCAGCACGGACCAGGGACATATTGAAACTGCCCAGATCCTGTATTTTCCCACAAAACCCCTCAGGCCTTTCCCTCCAGGATGGCCTGCGGTACTGGAGGCATTAGCCTGCTGCAGCCCCTGGGCCTGGCAAAGTAATAAACGATCTTCCTTCTTTACACCCAACTCCGTCTTCGCATTACGCATTTCTGGAGCACAGAGGTGAGTTTCGGGCAACGATGGGCCGATCCCCACCCCTGCCCTCTCACCACTCTGTGCTTCCCAGCATGGAATACGGCTCTGGGCACATGGGAAAAGCAGAGGTAGGGGAAGATCAACATCTCAGGAGCCAACCAGACACAAGAGAGTCAGGCTGCCATTTTTCATCGAAGAAATACCAGCCACTGTTGTAAGTACTTTAAAAACACTGGCTTGTTTCTTTTCATAACAATGATATGAAGGTAGGTACTATTATCTCACACTATCTTACAGATGAGGAACAGAGGTACAAAGAGGTTCAGGAATTTTCCAGAGTCACAGAGTGTGACTGGACCATAACAGGAGAGGAGGTGAGTAGCAGTCAGAGTTTGGACATACTTTAAAGTGAACAAGATGTTTGGATCTAGGGCTGTAGGGAGACAGGTCAAGGATGACTCCCTGGATTTGGGCCAGGGCAACTGGAAAGATGGAAGTGCCACTTATGGAAATGAAAAGGATTTTATTTTCATTCTTACACAGTTAACTGTATTAAAAATATTGTATTCTTAATGATTAAAAATACCCCGAGGGGCAACTTCCACTTCCACCAAGATGAAATAACCCTCCCACCCAAAATAGCAACCACCAAAATTTTATGAAACAAGAGTCTTCAAGACACTGGATATTGAACAGTGGAGGACTACGATCCCTGAGACACAGGAAACAAGGTGGGGACCCAGTCACTCTAGCTTACTGTCTAGAGAAAGTTTCCAGGGCTCAGCAAGGGGTGAGAAGGTAAGGTTGAGCCTAGCAGGTTCCCTGAGCTGCAGTGAGAGTTCAGGGAAAACATGGCACCAAATGCGAGCCAAACGAGGAGGTCTGCAGATGGTGTCCCTTGGTCGCATATCTGAGGAAGCGACCTCAAGTCAGGGAAAGCAGCATCTGAATGGATTCGAGGGAACAGTTTGCCTCGTGCTCACACAGGACTGAGAAAGTGTCCATTCCCACCAGGCCGACTGTAAAACCTAACTCATGGGGTCATCAGATAGAGTATTCAGAGGGTCCTGATTCAATACTGGGACATAATTATGAAGGAGGAGAGAAACAGAAGTGTAAATATACTATCGTATGGCTCTCATGCTGTACACAGAGTGATATAATCTCTCTTGAGGACAGGCTGTGAGAAAATAAAGATGCAGAATATCAACCTTAAAGCAATCCCTGCAATAAAACAGACTTATAGCTATTAATTCCAAAAAGGAGAAAAAATATAGACTCATACACATACACACAAACTTCTACGAATTCATTAGAAGGCAGGAAAAGGAACAAACAGCAAGATGGTAGACTTCAGTCTAACCATATCAATCACCAAGTTAAATATAAATGCATAACATCCTAATTAAAAGGCAGAGATTGTCAGACTACTTACAACACTAAGGCCTAATCATATGCCACTTAAAAGAAACATACTTAAAACATACAGGCACAAATAGGTTAGGAGAAGGATGTTAAAAAAAAAAAAAGATACAGTGCCACACTAGTCAGAGAAGAGAGAATATGGGAAACGCTGTTATGACACAGGAACATGTTACGGGAAGCACATTAATTAATTAATCATGAGCCCTAAATGGGGAGACCAGGGAAAGTGACGTCTAAACTGGTCCTCGAAGGACAAGGGGTCTTTGAAGGACAAGGGGTCCTGTGACAGCAGCAACTGGACGGGAGCAAACTGGAGAACTAAAGAAACTCCAGGCAGACACCGAAGCAGGAAGACACACACACTCAAGTGTCCACGGAAGGAGGGTGGCGGGCGGGGCTGGGGAGGAAAGACAGCTAAGAGGCAGGTCACAGAGGATCTTAGGTCCTCTGCTAAGGATGCTGGTCTTTATTTGATGAAAAGGGGAACAACCAAAGGCTTTTCGGATCGCAAGTGAGGTGGTCAGAACCGTGCGTTACAAATAACAGATGATGGGGGCAGAAACTGAAGTCGAGGGGGGCAGTCGGGCATTCACTGAAATACTCCAGTGACGCATGGCAACAGTGGCCCTGGTGCAAGGCGGACGGCAGCTCCGGAAAGAGGCTGAAGAAGGAGACAACCTCGAGGCAGAACCAGGAGGCGGGAGACAAAAAGAAATCGCTAAAGGAAAAGAGGAAAGCAAGAATGTCCCATGGTTTCAAAAAGAGTCACCATGAAGACCATTTGCTGCAATGGGAAATCCGAGGAAGAAGGAAGCACGAGAGCGGGGTCCCAGGAGGCTGCGAGATGGGGGTGCTGCTGAATATCCGCGGGGACGGGTCCTCGGGCAGCCAGAGTCAGCAGGCGAGGCGCGGATTTATGAGTCCGCTGCACAGACGAGACAGCTCCTCTCCAAGAGCAGCTACCACGCAGTAATTACATCAAGCTGAAGCCCAGGCCTCATTAGGAATTAACTGCCCAATACATCTTTTCCAGGTTTTAATGTACTCTCTTTCCAAAGGGTCAACATTTCACACGATTTTATAGGAAATCAAGATACATGAACTTCAAAACTATTCAAACATTTTTAACCTAGAGCAAACTGTTTCCTCTTTGGATATTAGTAATATTTACTTGTACATAAGTTAATTAGCCCATTTAGGTCTATGGCAGAGCTTCGCAAACCATCCGTGGTGAAGACCAAAGTTTTAAACTCCTAGTCCATTGCGGAGCTACCTATGGCCCCATTGTGTTTGAACTGAATTGGGTGTCACCCAAATCCCTACGTTGAAGCCCTGTGACTATAACTTCAAGTAGGGGTGACAAAGGCATAATTAGGATTAAATGAGGCCATAGGGTGGTGCCCTGATGTAACAAGTCTAGTCTCCTTGTAAGAAGAGATGCCAAAGAGTGCGCTCTCTCTCTCTCCCTTCCTCTGAACGCACACACAATGAAGAGGTCATATGAGCACACAGCACACCTATGAGCCAAGGGAAGGGGCCTCAGAATGGTATCTACCTTGCTGACACCCTGGATCTTGAAATTCCAGCTTCTAGAATTATGAGAACTAATTTCTGTTATTTAAACAGCCATCCGGTCCGTGGTATTTTGTTATGCAGTCAGAGCAGACTAATACATATTGTGTGTGGCCAAAATGAGCTTGCACAGCACGCAGCTCACCACGCAAGCTGCAGACTACCCTCCTTGGTCTATACCTTGTTCAACAACATGAGACCGCTGATCACATGCTTAAATGTTGCAGCAATGTCAAACTTCCTTAGACATTTCTAAATGTTTAAATCCTGCTTCTGTACTAATTTCACTGTTGACCAGTATCCAACACCTTGTGGACCAACAGCAGTTTGCAAACCAAGCTTCAACCAGTACGTTTATAGTCTTTCTGTGAAAGTTTTTATTTATTTTTATTTATTTATTTTTAATGTTTTATTTATTTCTGAGAGAGAGAGAGACAGCATGACCAGGGGAGGGTGAGAGAGACAGGGAGATGCAGAATCTGAAACAGGCTCTAGGCTCTGAGCTGGCTGTCAGCACAGAGCCTGATGTGGGGCTCGAACCCACGAACTGCGAGATTATGACCTGAGCCGAAGTCAGACGCTTAACTGACTGAGCCACCCAGGCACCCCATGAAAGTTTTTAAAAAATGCAACAGTTAGCTTAGGCATAGAACTGAAAATAAAGGTATAAATATTAAACACATTTGAAACCAGATGTAGGATGTAGGGTGAGGGGAAGCTCAAGATTCCATCATACGTTTGGCAAGATCCCTAAAGACACTGCAGAATGCAGGCTCTTAAAAATGAATGGCCCTGTGCCGTGTTTACAATGCCTCTTGTATTCTGTTTCTCTTTTGCTCTTCCATCAGTCTGTATAATCATATCCACAGAGCACATTATAATTAGATTATAAGCTTGAAGCTGGAGTATGACGACTTCTTCAACTGACAACATATACACCAAATTCACAAAACAGATGCCCTCAGGGACTCTAACTTAGTTAGACAGATAAACAAATTACCTCCCATGATCCTGCCACAGAGGTGAGGACCCTCTGTTCCCAAAGAGATGTCCGACTTCCTGGCTACCCAGGGGATCTTCGATGTACAAAATCCAAGGCACATATTTGGTTTTTACTCTGAGCCTCCACTGGTTTGTTTCTTTCCTATAAAGAAGTGTTCTTTCATCCTCAGAAGCTTCACGTAGCTTCCACAGCACAAATGAGAACAATGATTACCTTTTCAGCACTCGCGGAAACAGGACAGAAATCAGTGGGGATCATCATGGTTTTAAGCCAGGATCATGCGTTAGCAAACAGGCAAGTTTGCAAGACCGCAGAATATATATATATTTTTGCAAACCGCATTGCTGTGAAAAACATTGCTGGCTGAACTTTCCTCTTTTTCCTATGTCCAAGGGAAAGGTGATTCAGTGTTAGTCTTCTCGCTTCTTCACAGTTCTTATGACTGTAGGACTCAGGAGAAAAAGCTAACAAAGAAGAGAATTTCAGACCTGTAAAGACCCAGAAAAACCAAGGGCAACCTCCTTGTAACAGAGATGGCCAGCTATTCACCTAAATAAATTTCTTCTTTCTTTTGGACACAGGGCTGGAAAACATTTCCCAGATTCCCGGTGGCCACGTGATCTCCCAATGGCTGTGGCTGATTTCCATAGACTGCAGACTGTAAACAGAAATGACCAAAAAACTGCTAGAACTGATACATGAATTCAGCAAAGTCGCAGGATATAAAATCAATATATAGAAATCCGCTGTTATTTCTATACACCAATAATGAAGCAACAGAAAGAGATATCAAGGAATCAATCCCATTTACAATTATACCAAGAACCATAAAATACCTAGGAATAAACCTAATCAGAGAGGTAAAAGAGCTGGATGCTGAAAACTATATATAAAAAAAAAAACTTATGAAAGAAACTGAAAAAAAAAAAAACCCACAAAGAAATAGAAAAACATTCCACACTCATAGATTAGAAAAACAAATATTGTTCAAATATTGATACTACCCAAAGCAATCAATACATTCAAAGCAATCCCAATAAAAATAGCATCAACAGGGGCGCCTGGGTGGCTTAGCCGGTTAAGCGTCCGACTTTTGCTTAGGTCATGATCTCGCGGTTCGTGGGTTCGAGCCCCGTGTCGGGCTCTGTGCTGACTGCCAGCTCAGAGCCTGGAGCCTGTTTCAGTCTGTGACTCCCTCTCTCTCTGACCCTCCCCTGCTCACGCTATCTCTCTCTCTCTCTCTCTCTCTCTCACTCCTAGAAATAAATAAAAATAAAAAATTAAAAAAAAATAGCATCAACATTCTTCTCTGAGGTAGAAGAAACAACCCTAAAATTTGTATGGAACCAAAAAAGACCTTGAATAGCCAAAGTAATGTTGAAAAAGAAAATCAAAGCTGGAGGCATCACAATCCCAGACTTTAGCCTCTCCCACAAAGCTGTAATCATCAAGACCGTATGGCACTGGTACAAAATAGATGCATAGACCAATGGAATAGAATAGAGAACGCAGAAATGGACCCATATGTATGGCCAACTAATCTCTGACAAAGCAGGAAAGGGTACCCAGTGGAAAAAAGACAGTCTATTTAGCATATGGTGCTGGGAGAACTGGACAGCAACATGCAGAAGAATGAACCTGGACCACTCACTGTCTCACACCATATACAAAAATAAACTCAAAAAAGATGAAGGACCTGAATGTGAGATCGGAAACCATCAAAATCCTAGAGGAGAAAAACCTCTCTGGCCTCAGCCACAGCAACATTTTACTTGGCAATTTCCAAAGGCAAGAGAAGTAAAAGCAAAAATAAACTACTAAAACCTCATCAAGATAAAAAGCTTCTGCAAAGCAAAGGAAACAATAAACAAAGGTAAAAGGCAATCAACTGAATGGGAGAAGATATTTGCAATTGATACAGTATCCAAAAAAAGGGTTAGTATCCAAAATCTATAAAGACTTACCAATTCAACACCTGAAAAACAAGCCAGTGAAGAAATGGGCAGAAGACGTGAATAGACACTTTTCCAAAGAAGACATCCAGATGACACATGAAACAATGCTTAACGTCCCTCATCATCAGGGAAATACAAATCAAAACCACACTGAGATATCACCTCACACCAGTCAGAGTGGCTAAAATTAACAACTCAGGAAACAATAGATTTTGGTAAGAGTATTGAGAAAGGGGAACCTTCCTGCACTGTTGGTAGGAATGCAAACTGGTGCAGCCACTCTGAAAAACACTGTGGCGGTTCCTCAAAAAATTAAAAATAGAATTTCCCTAAGAACCAGCAATAGCACTACTAGGAATTTATCCAAAGGATACAGAAGTGCTGATTCACAGGGGCACATGTGCTCCAATGTTTATAGCAGGGCTATCAACAATAGCCAAATTATGGAAAGAGCTTAAATGTCCAGCAACTGATGAATGGATAAAGAAGATGTGGTATATGTATACAGTAGAATAATACTTGGCAACAAAAAAGAATGAAATCCTGCCATTTGCAATGCCGTGGATAGAACTGGCAGGTATTATGCTAAGTGAAATAAGTCAGAGAAAGACAGATATTGTATGTTTTCACTCATATGTATAATCTGAGAAACTTAACATAAGACCATGGGGGAAGGGAAAGGGATAAAAATAGTTTTAAATAGAGAGGGAGGAAGGCAAACCATAGGAGAATCTTAAATACAGAGAACAAACTGAGGGTTGATGGGGTGGGGAAGAGGGGAGCATAGGTGAAGGGCACTGAGGAGGGCACTTGTTGGGATGAGCACTGGGTGTTGTATGTAAGTGATGAATCACAGGAATCTATTCCCAAAGCCAAGGGCACAGTGTATACACTGTATGTTAGCTAATAACAATAAATTATATTTTAGAAAAGAAAATAAAAATAGACTTATGCTTCAAAAAAAAAAAAAAAGAAAAGAAATGACCTTCCAGGGCTGGTCCATAAAACCCTCCCTCTTGCCAACCTGCATGTCCCCCCCTCACAGCCACTCCCAACCCAGGTCACCGATCCACTGTGAGCGGATTCCATACATGGTACGGGGAGTCAAACTGCATTCTTTTGCACGTGGCTATTCAGCTGTTCCAGCACTATTTGTTGAAAAGACTGTTCTTTCCCCCACTGAATTGTCTTGGCACCATTGCCAAAAAAATAAATAAATAAATAAATAAAAATAAACTGACCATAAATGTGATCATTTATTTCTGGACTCTAATTCTATTCCCCTGATCTATAAAACAATTCTTATACAAGCACCACATAGTCTTGATTGCTATAGCTTTGGAGTAAGTTTTGAAATTGGGGAGGATGAGTCCTCATATAATACTCTTCTTTTTCAAGACCATTGCGGCTATTCTGGGCCCCTAGCATTTCCATATGAAATTTAGGATCAATCTTTGCAAATAAATTAGCTGGGATTTTAATAGGGATTATGGCAGGATCTGTAGATCAATTTGGGGAGTATTGTTATCTTAAAGGTACTGGCTTCATTTTACTCTCTTTGATACCATCATAAATGGAACTGTGTTAATTCCATTTGGGGACTGCTCATTGCTACTGTTCACAAATACAGCTCCTTTTCGTGTTTTTTTTTTTTTTCATCTTCTGCAACCCTGCTGAACTCATTTTTTAGTTGTGATAGTCTTTTAGTGGATTCTTTGGGATGTTCTACTAACTAGGTTGTGTTATTCGCAAACAGAGATTGTGTGTTTCACTTCTTCCTTCCCAATCTAGACATCTTTCATTTTCTTGCCTAACTACCTTGGCTAGATTTCCAGGAAAATGCTGACTAAAAATGGCAACTATGAAGAGTGGGCACCCTTGTCTTGTTCCTGATCTTAGAAGAAGAGCTTTCATTCTTTCACCAGTAAGCAAGATGTTTGCTAGAGGTTTTGTGTATATGCCCTTCATCGGGTTAAAAAGAAAGGAGGGGTTAAAAAAAAAAGGGGGGGTGATTTTTGAAACCCTGCTGACTATCAAGGCTTTACTAGTATTTCAGGGAAGTCTTACGTTTAAGGGCTGGGCTTGGTGATGAAATGACACATGGTAAAGAAGCACTGTTTTCTCGCTTCCAGGAAAAATGCCAATTATGGAATGGAACTTCATGTAACCGACCAAGATGCTCTTGGCACAATGAGACCGTCGAGAAGCTCCATGTGCATGAGAAGGTGCCCACCATCACTAGCCATCAGGGAAACAAAACGCAAACCACAAGGAGACACCACTTCACACCCACCAGGATGGCTATAATTAAAACAACGACATCAAACCCGGAAAATAAGTGTTGGCAAGGATATGGAGAAATGGGAACCCTTGTGCGCTGCTGGTGGGAATGGAAAATTGTGCAGCTGTATGGGAGACGGTTTGGTGGTTCCTCAAAAAATGTAACGTGGACTTACCATATGATTCAGCCATTCCACTCCTAGATATATACTCAAAAGAACTGAAAGGTGGGACTCACACAGATATCTATATGCCAGTGTTCACTGTAGAATTATTTATAATTACATTACAACAGCCAAAAGGTGGGAACAACCCAAATGTCCATCAACATGCAAATGGATACCCAAAATGTGGTCTATCTATACAATGCACTATTATTCAGACATGAAAAGGAATGAATTCCTGATACATGCTACAACATGGGTGGACCTTGAAAATACTACAGTAAGTGAAAGAGGCCAGACACCAAAGGACAAATAATTCTATGAATATCTAGAATAGACAGCTGCATACAGACAGAAACTAGAGGTTAGGGGGGTTGGGTGAGAGGGGTCTGGGGAGTTAATACTTCATGGTGATGGCTGTGTGACATGGTGAATATAATTTTAATGTCACTACATTGCACACTTAAAATGGTTTAAAATGGCAAACTTTGTTGTCACCCACATTTCTACCATCTTTACTGTCATAGCAATGTTTTGATGTTCTTTTCTTGGGAAAGTCTGCGACCTGAATTATGTTACTGATACGCAGAGGGTAAGCTTCTCTTGGTAAGTATTGTGATGACTCACTTCTGTGCAGGCTAAGAGCCTCACACAGTTCTTCTGCACGTGTCTTACGTCACTGCAGTTCTACAGATAATTACATTCTTCTCTCTGCCCTTGAAGGCACTGATGCTGGAATCTACTTGAGTCGAGCAGGATTCTTCTTTGTCAGCTACAAAAACCAATTCTGTTTTGCTTAGACAAAGAAGAGTTGTGTTAAAAGGAAATCAGGCAGCTCGCAAATACTCTAAAAGGTCTAAAGAACCAGGCCTGGCAGTCACCCCGCAGGTGTGATGTCCAAATCAAGCACAGAGTTTATCTAGTGCGGTGCCAGGGACACATCTGCAAGACAGAGACGTAACACCGCTGACCAGAGCCTCTGCTACTGTAGCCCTCGGCAGGGCGGATTCGGCGCAGTACTTGCTTCCTGGGCCACTAGCTTCCAGCTCAAAGTTTGGAGGAGTAAGGTCATAACTGTCTGAATGTAAATCACATGCCTATACTCGTGGCCCAGAAGCACAGGAGGCTAAGAAGGGAGCACCTGGGCACTGCCTGCTTCTGGGTAGGCCGGGGGGGGGAGGGGGGTATGCACTCTGCCTTACAAGGTCCAAGATTTTGTGGACACAAAAGGGGGATTAGATGCTCCAAGATCAGAAAGAATGACTCGTGTGCACTGCACCATGTCTTTAGGCAAAGCAATTTGCAAAAGGGCAATGAAAGCTAAATGTGCCTGACGAGGGTTCTCAGCAGAGAAAGCAGAACCACCTAAACTACCAAGCAAGAGACCAGTCCTTCAAGAAGCCTCAAGGAGCCGGTATTATTCAACTGGGGGGAGGAGAGCAGTGGAGACGAGCTGCATGATTTCACAAACAGACTGCAAAATGAAACCTAGATTTCAATCCTGAAAACCATGGAGAGCCTGAAGGCTTTTAAGGAGAAAATAAAGACAGGTTTGTGTGTAGAACAATCGTTTGAGCAGCTGAATGGATTGAGATCCCTGAGCCTGGATGCCAGCTAAGAACGCGTTATCATTCCAGAGAGAAAGAGTGACAGCCTGTTTTGAGCTTACACACAGGCTCTGAGTCAAGAGGAGCCGAATTTAGACGAACTGGCGGCCTACACTGGCTGCTGGCTGCTTGAGGATGACAGTGAGGGTCATAAGTCTTGGCTACGACAAGGCTGACAGCGATAGAGGAAATGGGTTCTGGGTGGCTGGGTGCCATCAGGTGGACACAGCCTGGGTAGAGAGACACACAGGTGGGTGTTCACAGGGACAGGGAATGGCAGAAGTCATGGAACAGGAAAGACACACCAGGGGTGCATGAGGGACAGGAGCGGAGGGAGGGGGTGATTCCTGAGACAGAGAAGCCCAGGAAGAAGGTCAAGAAGGAAGAGCCAAAAAGGGAGAAGGAAAGCCAGGAGACAAATCTCATGGTAGCCCAAGAATGAATTTCTGCAATGTTTGGAGGGGGTCATCTCACACAAGCGCTGCGTGTGGCTTGTTTATTCATTCCCCGCACCCCCTGTTCCTGCACGCCACACGGCTAACGATACAATTTGAAGCTTCCATAATGGTAGTGTCGGCGTGTTTCTAATGAGGAGTGCATTTTCCACTCAGCTTTGAAGACAGGTCTTGGGAAGGGGGATGCAAGGGAAATTGTAGGAATCAGCGTTGCCAGGTTTCCAAGTCAGTGCCCTAGCTCCCTGCACAGCCCCACTCCTACGGGACTGTGAAGTGGTCATTCCAGTGTGGCTGTGGTGGCTCCTGGACTGACAGTCCACCCCACAAAGCTCCCTGGCCCAGCTGTAATTTCTCTGGAGCCCCGGAGCCAAGGGACGTCTCCGCAGCATACCTTCCTGCCTGAGGGCCCCATCCAGCAGCCATGTGCCGCACAGCTGGGCTGGGAGAGATGGAGGGAAATGGGAGCGTGGATTCCCCATGTCCCTGTGCAGGCGATCCACAGCCCTGGGCTCCTCCTGCCTGTCTCACAAGAACCTAGGAATCAGTGGGACCAGAAGCAAATTCAGGACCTTCTGCCAAAACATAGTCCTTGTCCAGTGTTCTCTCTCAATGGCCGGCCTTCTGCCCAATGTCCAAGCCAGAAGTCTGCATCGCTCATGATATCAGCTCTCTCCTAACACACTCCACGTTGGGCCTTGAACACTGTTCCCCACATGTGCCCCTCCAGAAGAGCCTAGCTACCCGGTCCAAGCTAGCAGGATCCCTCTCCTGGACCCAGGCAGCTACTGCCTGACTCATTTTTACTCCCAAGCCCTCTGAGCAACCCTCCATGCTGAACACAAGGGAGAGCCATCTTACCCCACGTTGAGCGCAATAGGGGGTTGGTTTGGCTTTTCAAACAACAAATATGACTGGGTCACCACCCTAATCACACTCCTACCCCTTGCCCCACCCTGATCAGTGGCTGCCCAGGGCCCTTAAAGGAACAAAAGTATCCTCAGGACGACCTGAACAGCCACGCCATCTGGCCTCTGTGTCCTCTCAGGCTTCACACCACCTGGCCTCTCATGCTTTAGACACTCCACGCTCCCTCGGTAGGAACGCTTTCCTCTCAGCCTAAAGTATCCCATCCCCAGCCTCTCACTCCAGGCTCCATGGTCACACCTCCTCAAAAATACCTCCCCTCTGACTCCTCAGGGGGCTAAGTTCTTCTATAGACTCCTGCCATTTTGTATTTTTCTGTGTGATTACTTGGTGCTCTGTGTCCATACTAGATGGAGCTCTAAGAAGCCAGGGACCAAGCCTGCTGCTGGTGAGGGCCCAGAACAAGGTGAAGCGAGTCCCCAAACATCTGCAGGTAAATGTGACTCAGGGAGCAAGGCCCCGAGGCAAAGGCCAATGTACTTCCCTTGTCCAACACCACCGAGCACTTTGGCCACATTCCACGAGGAGGAAGTTACCTAAGGGAGTAGAATTATTAAGAAGGGAAAGACTCTTGGTCTCCCTTCACTCTTCTTTCAAAGTTCCTAAAATAAACCTGAGTGGTGCTAGAGGAGGAGACTGATAAAATCAGGACCAGCAGAGGCCCAGTTTCCAAATCTGCTCCTCTCCATGGCAAATTCGTCTGCTTTCAATATCGAAATGTTAACAATTTATGAGGAATCTAATGAGGACTGGTCACTCCAGTCCTCGGGTTTTCTGGAAATCACTCCCTCCAGATCCAAGGATCTGCTGCTACTAGAACATGCCAGCCTCATCTGCTTTGGAGTTATTTGTTTGTTTTGCAACAGAGCAATCACTTCTCTTTTCAAACGACAACATTCAATATACTCTGGCATAATCACATAATATACTTAGAAAGTATTAAGTAAAAAAGTCATTGAAATCAGCACATTGAGGGAAACAAAAACCAAGCAAATGATGAAAATGAGGAAGCCTAAAAAAGACTGCCAACTTATCTCTTCAGTCAGGGGTATGAGGAACATATGGACTGCAGAACTCTCTCATTTTAGATTCACTTTCAGAATTAGCAACATACTAATGGTCCTGTTCTGTCCCTGCACCTTTAAATACAGTCATATTTTATTAATCTCTCTAATTAAGCCTCATTTTGAGAATCTCCTCACTGGACTTAGAGATGTATTTATGATCATTTTTCCGATGCTAGAAACTCGGTGTGTGTGTAGCGTGCTCACTGCCAGCCCTGGGGAGATGTCAGCACATGCCCATCAACACAGCGATTCCGAGGCCCTCGTCAACAAGTCAGAGAGAAGAATGGTTTAAAAAGCACCACAGTTGGGAGAAAATTTCGACAGACTGAGAGCACTGAAAAAAATATACTGAGAGAACACAGTGTATAATCCAATCTATACGAAATTTAAGCAGAGTTCAAACTAAGTGGCAACAGAAGTCAGGAGAGTAGTGACTTTTGGTTGGCACTGACTGGAAGGGCAAGAAGGGGCTTCTGGTATGGTGTTCTAGGCCTTATGAATGTCAGTTTCCTGAAATTTCACGGAGCTTGATTCCCACAGCCAGTACCTATAGATATGTTACACTTTAATACAAACTCCCCTAAATATGTTTTCATAAAAAATATTCTATAAACATTACAGAATATAGCATCTATATCCTTATTTCAGCCCTACTTTAAGAAGTAACCATATAGGCTCTATAAAATTCTCTCAGGGTCTAAAGTAATTTCTAACTTAACGGACTTCAACAATAGAGGAAATGCTGTGTGTTTATAATAGATATACACAGATATATATGCACATGTTTATATGTAACAGGTATATGCACATGTAATACACACACTATGCTACTCTTTAGGGGTGTGGGGCAAACAAAGGACTTAAATCACAGACTTATGTGTCATGAGTTTCTGGAAAAAGGTTTCACATTTTGTTCAATGGTTGTATATTTATAAAATTGTAATGTCAAAATGCCTCTTGTCCATTGAAAATATTACAACACACCCAGCATGCCCCTTACAGATAACAGATTAGATGTTTACTGTTATGTTGACAACAATGGATTTTGTAATGAACTAGGTATAAATTAGAACAAGTATAATGATAATCCAAGTAATATAGAATATGGTATAAGCTAAACAGGAGATGAAGTATTTTTCTTTAGTTCATAAATGAGTATCACTTATTAAAACTATCTGAAAATACCAAAATAAACTCAATGTTTTCCAGATTGAAAAATACTATGACAGAATTCTGGGGTTTTGTAGGCTAACAGACCACCTAAATCCAAATCTCTCAATACATCCTCAAATAAAAACAAATAGATCAACAAGGAGAGAACAAATGAAGCTATACATTATTGTAACATAACTAGGAGATAGGGAATGCCATGAACTTCAGGCTACATGAAAATAGGGACATTGACCCTCAAATCCAGTAACACCACCTCTAGAGCCCACATCTATGTGGGAAGTCAAATCAGAAACTTTGAAAACAGGCAAAGAGGAGAAAAGAATTCTAGGGGTTTTGGACAACAAATAAAATCACCTACAGAAAGAGAAATGTCCTCTGTGAGTAACTACTGAAAACAGGTCTGAGATATGGTGGATCAGAGGTTTCCTGGGAAACCCAAAGGGACAGAACTTGAAAATGAACAGAACCAGAGACTGTAGTCTTAAGAAGGCACCACTTCTGGGGGGAAGGACTACACAGAAGGGCCAGGTATCTCACAGAGATGAGGTGAATATGGGAGAAGAAAGTAAAAGGTCGGGATTATGGCCCTGCACAAGTCAGAGCAATACTCACACTTCTCCCCACAAAACAGGTACTCACTTTAGAAACAGCATTTTTTTGCAAATCAAATCCACAATGAAATATTACCTCACACCCGTCCTGAGGACCACTATCCAAAAGACAAGAAATGACGAGTGTTGGCGAGGATGTGGAGAAAAGGGAACCTTTGTGCACCGTTGGTGGGAACATAAACTGGGGCAGCCTCTGTGGAAACAGCATTCACAGTCCCTCAAACAGTTAAAAACAAAGAGTTACCATATGATTCAGCCATTCTACTTCTGGGTATTTATGTGAAGGAAAGGAAAATACTAATTTGAAAAGACACATGCACTGGGGTGCCTGGGTGGCTCCGTGGGTTAAGCATCTGACTTTGGCTCAGTCCATGATCTGGTGGAAGACCCATGCTGGGCTCTGTGTTGACAGCTCAGAGCCTGGAGCCTGCTTTGGATTTTTTGTCTCCCTCTCTCTCTACCCCTCCCCTGCTTTCACTCTGTCTGTCTCTCTCAAAAATAAACAGTAAAAAAAAAAAAGAAAGAAAGAAAGAAAAAAGAAACGACATCTGCAACCCTATCCCCTATCACTACAGCAGTATTTACAAAAGCTGAGATATGGAAACAACTTAAGTGTCCTTGTGAAATGGATGAGGATGTCAAAAGGTACAGACGTTCAGTTATAAAATAAATATGTCATGGGGATGTAATATACAGCATGATGACTATAGTCAATACTGTACTGAATATGTGAAAGCTCCTAAGAGAGTAAACCTTAAAAGTTCTTATCACAAGAAAAAAAATTGTAACTGTGTGGTGTTGGATGTCCACTAGACTAACTGCAGTGATCACTTCACAGTATGTACAAACACCGAATCGTGATGTTGTACACCTGAAACTGATAATAACGCTGTATGTCAACTATACCTCAATAAAAAAAATGCTTACCCAAAGAAAGAGAGAAAAGGGAAAAGCATTTTTGCCACAGCAGAAGAAGGGAGCACTTGTGAACCAAGGAGCTGACGAGTGATTTTCTTACAACCCTGCCAACTAGCACTCCTAGAGCTAGTCCAGGAAAATCATTTATTTCAAAATGAACAGAGAAACAGCAGTAACATCTGTACAGAGTTATGAGGAGAATAAAACGGACACTGAGAATCAACTTGTTTCATTTTTTTGGATTTGCTCATCAACAAAATAAAAAACAATTAAAAAATCCCAAAACTAAGGAAACAGAACAGAAACCACATGAAAGTTATAATTCAAGATTCAAACCTGAATTAAATATAAGAATCTACAATTGTGAAAGAAAACCTCCAAATAAGAAATTTGAAATCTCAGAACAGAAACATCAAACAATCCAACAAACAGGAAGACGTGAAATAAGAGTGACAGTCCAGAAAAGAATCGAAGAAAAAGACAAAATCATCTTAGAAATGAAGAGTAAGGGGCGCCTGGGTGACTTAGTCGGTTAAGCGTCCGACTTTCGCTTAGGTCATGATCTCGCAGTTCGTGGGTTCGAAGCTCTGTGCTGACTGCCAGCTCAGAGCCTGGAGCCTGTTTCAGTCTGTGACTCCCTCTCTCTCTGACCCTCCCCTGCTCACTCTGTCTCTCTCTCTCCTAGAAATAAATAAAACATTTATAAAAAAAAAAAAAAAGAAATGAAGAGTAAATCACAAAGTGTCCAAGGGAGAATAGATAGAAATGAAAATAAGGGACACCAAAGAAAGGATTAAAAAGCCAAGATGACAAAAATAAAATAGAAATGTCCAAATGAAATAAAATGATAGATATAGAAAACAGGTAAAGAAGATCCAACATACATATAACTGAAAACCCTAAATAAAAACAAGATAACACAATTAATTTTAAAGACTACAGTTTGAGAAAGTGTTCCAGAAATAAAAGACAACCTGAAACTTCATTTGAAAGGGCCTACCATGTATCTGTGGTCTGGACCAGTCAACTCTGAGACATATACCTACCTATAAAACTATTAGAATTTAAAGACAAAATTTAAAAGTAACAATAAAGCTCTGGGCCTCAAAGCATGACCAAGTCACTTACAAAAAGGGAAAAATCACTGACATCGAAGTTTGGCAGTAATAAACCAAGACAATATTGCAGGAGCATTTCAAGAAATTTTAAGAAAACTGAACCAAAATATTTTATTTACAGCTAAGTTGTCCTTCAAATATAAACATTATAGAATAGTCTTAAACATTTAAGAACTTAAAAATTCTTCTTGAGGAATCTTTTACTACTCAAAGTAGGGTTCATTACCACAACACTGGCATCATCTGGGTGTATGTAAGGAATGAGAATCTAGGTGCTACCCAAGAGGTCCAAATGATTAGTATGCCCACTAGTGGTGGAAAAGCACTGAACTAGGGAACAAGGGTACTTTAACTCCACTCCTAAATCAAGACAAGTGGACAGAAAGCAACAATTTAGGAGACCTACGCCATATGTTTGTTTAATACGGCAGATTGCAGAGAAACGGGTACAGATACTTAATATTACATGATTATAATAAAGGAAATATTTTCACAAGCACACATAGAAGCTTTAAAAGCCCGATCCTATGTTAGGTCACAGAAAATGTCTCAAACTTAAATGGCATGTATGTATCTAAAAAGGAAAATCTGAATATTCTTTTAAGTAAAACCTGTATGTGGAATACTATTAACAAACTCCAGGCAAGAAGGAAAAATAAAAAAAACCTCTAAGCTCATGAGTACAGGTGTTTTAACTTCTGACTACATCTATATGCTGTTTATATATGCTGTTTAACATTCAACTATACTGAAGACATAGCAAAATGAAAGATTCTTAAGAATCAACATACATTTTTAAAGCAAACTCCATTTTACTTTGGAGAAATATATTTAGCATTCTTTAAAATTACGAATCCTGGCTGACTCCTTACCCAAAGAATTCACCAAGATCTACTTCATTTTATTCTTAGATTTGTAAATTATTCTAGTTCTCCCAAGTTGTTTCTTAAGAATGAAGGTAAAATAAGGGCCTCTCATGCCTCAGATAAGATTATCTTCTTTCTGATGTCTGTGGCAGAGTTTCTTCTTGCATTAATATTTTAACATATGAAATGAAGTTACTGCATTGTCTTTCTGCTTGGTAACTGCTTTCAAAATACTAATAGCAGGTCTTGAAGTAAAAATATGCTGCTACATGTGAGTTCACGGTTCTGTGGTTGACATGGTAATTAAAAACATAATGAAAGAACCGACAGTAGTGTCATAAGTGGAGTGATGTCCTACCCACGAAATAGAAATCCTCATTGCTGGGAGTCACCACAGACATGTCCTCAGCGGGTACCCTATCAGTCCATCTGGTGGCCCCACGTGTGACCCTACTATATCTTGCCAGCAAAGAGAAGGGCAGTATCACAGGCAACCTTGAGTAAAGTCTCAATCATTCCCATAATGATATTAACAACGCAAAGAGGAGACTAAAGGTCTGATAGTGAAGGGGATGAGAATTCTCTCCAAATAAAGAGGCAGGAGTAACTGATGCTTTCATGGTAGCACATGCCTTGCCTTTGTTTAAACTTCCCATATAAAATGGCTCAAAATTCTTCCTAATGATTTAGAAAAAACAAACAAAATAATCAGCTATTATCTCCGACTTGCTATCCTCATTCAATTTAGAGCTGGTTTTATACTAATACGAAAACACAGGTAGATGTGTATAATGTGAGAGAAGTGGATATAAAGACTGGGAGATAGTCTGACTGGGTTCTTGAAAATCCCAGTAGGTATAATGGGGCCACACAACAGCTCATCCAGTATAATAGTCATTCCTTAATTAATAACATCCACAGAGATCTATTTGCAGGCATACATGAATTTTTAAGTTACTTTGTTTTTCAATTTTATTTTATATCATATGATGAAGTTGACATTTTCTGGTGTAGTTTCATGAATTTTAAACAAATGCATAGATTTGCATGACTACCACCCTATGAGGGTCCTGAACAGTTCCATTTCCCCCCAAAATCCCTCAAGCTATAGCTTTATAGTCATTCTAGACAAAATAAATTTTTTTTTGGTTTGTGGGTTTAATGATGCAAATACTGTTAAGATTTTAATTTTCTTTACATAAATATAGAGATAGAATTTGATCACAAATCTTATCAGATTTTTGTATAAATTTAACAAAGTGATTTTAAAATTTGTATGAAAAAAATGCAAAATCTCTAGAATGTCCAAAATTTTCAAAATAAGAAACACAACTCAATAGCAAGACAAAATAATATAGAATAAGTACAGTATTTGAAAAGACATTTCATGAAAATGATATATGAGTGACCACAAAAGCATATCAAAGATACCCAACATCGTTAATTATTAGGGCAAAGCAAATTAAAATTGAGACACCACTACCCACTCACTGGAATGATTAAATTTAAAAAGACAGACAGAACAAAGTTTTGTAGAAGATGCAGAGCAATTGAAGTCTCATGCATTGCTGATGATAATGTAAAACAGTAAAATAAATTTAGACACAATTAATTTGAATGCATATTATTTTAATGCTTTTTCCCATGAAAAAGTAAAACAAAACAGCCAAAACAATCCCTCCAGAGCATCCATGGGTCACTGACCCAAGGATTCAAAAGCACAGTGATAGCGTAAGGTTTCCATGTTTCAGGCCTGGCAGAGAGAATCCACATAAAGTACACACCCTGCCCCAAATACATCATTCCCTGAGTAGGGATACAGCTGTTCCTGTCACACACCAAACAGATGGTCTCTTCTCTCTCTGCCTTTGTGGCCCCTATGCCAAGCTCTGGGCCCAAATCCAGAAGGGGCTCAGTAAAGCTGTGGTGCTCCCAGACCTGGACACAGCCCCAGACCTCAAGGGAGCAGTCAGAGAAACCTCCAACCAGAAAGAAGCCTAAAGTAGGGCTTGTAAGCAGAAAAGAGGAGACAGTGATACGTTTCAGATGGCGAGGAGAAAGGGCGATGCGAAGTGGCAGCCGCGGGACGGGCAGGCCCAGGGAGAAGGAGGTAGCAAATGAGAGCGAATCCTCCTGTCGAGACTGGAGGCCCATCTAGAGAACGGCAGCGCTGAGCCTGAATCACCCCCATCCCAAGTTCTTCTCTCACGAGGAGACATCACTTCAAGGAGAATTTCCAGGTCAAACAATACATTTATTTAAATTTCACGAAGCTTTTTTTTTTTTTTAAAGCAACATCAAAAGCTCCGTAACCCAGTGCATTTTTGTTGACTGACCCTGCTGCAACGGATTCTTTTCCCACAGTCGCGTGATTATCTGTTTCTACAAGCTTTGGCCTAAGAATAATGGAATTCATTCTTATTTTTAAAAATTCTGACGAATTCACAAATGGACCGCTTCTTTGCTTTGGGCCCAACCCAATCTTGGTACTGCCCTTGACAACAAGCAGGACAAAATATTTATTAATAAGCAGATTTCGCTTTTCCTAACCTGTAGGTGAAACAGACCCAAACCTAAAGTTACAAGCACACCAGTCATTCAGTATCTTTCAACCCATCATCTACGCATGATGCAAGAACTTCTATTATCCTGAAGAAGTCAGAACTGCCTTGTACAAGATCACTCCAGTCCTACGTTCTAGAGCACAACAGCAGAGGTCAGCTTATGTATGATTTAAGAAAAATTTATGTAAAGGTTTTTAAACCACCAACAACATTCTCATTTGTACGAGACAACTGGATATAAAAACAAATTCACTAAATTCTGCTCATGAATCATTATTCTCATATATATGCTTATCTGCACATGAAATTTCCCAGGAAGCCTTTGGAAGAATCCTACCACAGTGACTGCCCTCCTGAGAGAGAATTTGTTGACCCAGAGACAGAAGTAGAGGGATTTTTATCTCTGTGTTTTTGAACCTTTCAAGTTCTGAATCATGTAAATGTACCACTAGTCAAAGAATACATTTAAAAATTTACATAAAGATCATTATTTCTGTAAGGAAACACCT
Organism: Proteles cristata cristata; assembly: GCA_017311185.1. NCBI lineage: Eukaryota > Metazoa > Chordata > Mammalia > Carnivora > Hyaenidae > Proteles > Proteles cristata. The sequence goes on from JAESUZ010004379.1 coordinate 71,802, forward strand.
TGTTGTCAGCTAACAACAAAAATACAACTGTATCAAAAGATACCAGCAGATTTCAAGACAGGGAAGATGGGGGAGCCCGCCACCGTCCTTACGAGAAGGTGGTGTGTGTCTATGGGGGGGAATAGCTTCTCGAATAATCTGATTAAAAGTTACAGGGAGAAAACAGAAAGAAGAGCCGGAAAGGGAAGCTTGTGGCCAGCTCTTCCTCCCACTGGCGGAAATGCCCACCGGAACGCCCTCTGCTGGGTTCAGACCTCTGTTCACGCATGCGCGTGCGCGTGCTCAAGGGACTAGTGGGGCCGAAGCAACAGGCCAGCTCGCGAGCAGCCGTCTCTACGGGACACCATCTGGCGACCCGGACAACGTTCCGACGTGCAGAGGCAAAGGGTGCCGGCGGCCTCTGCCAGACAGGCCCCCTCCCCGCCCGCTGCTGCGCCAGGGCCCATCTGGAAGCGGCCCAGCGTAGGATCCGGGAGCAACACAGCTGCACTGCGCAGCCGCAGGAAGCCCAGCCCCAAGTCCAGCAACTTTCTCGGCAAGGAAAGGACAAAGCATTCACCTCAGCACCGCAGCGTAGGATCCGGGGGCTGGAAGCACAGCTCAGGCCCAGGGAGCCACAGCGCTCGCACCGCAGGTGCCAAAGCATTCACCTCAGGCACCAGTCCAGAGGCATCTAGACAACGGGGGCATTCACCACCCAGCACTGCAGGTGCCCTAGACAACGGGGGGCATTCACCCCAGCACTGGGGGGGGTGCACCTAGACAACACTGGGGCCCTAGACATTCACCCCAGCACCGCAGGGCCCACAACACCTCAGCACTGCACCTAGACAACGGGGGGGCACCTACCCCAGCACCGGGGGGCAGTCACTGGGGGCAGCACTGCCTAGCAACGGGGGACAACGGGGGGCATTCACCTCAGCACCTCAGGTGGACCGGGGGCATTCAGGGTGCCCTAGACAACGGGGGGCATTCACTCAGCACTGCAGGTGCCCTAGACAACGGGGGGCATTCATGCACTGCACCTAGACAACGGGGTTTCACCCTGCAGGTGCCCTAGACAACGGGGGGCATTCACCTCAGCACTGCAGGTGCCCAAGGGCATTCACAACGGGGGCATTCACCCAGCACGCAGGCGCCCTGACAACGGGGGGCTCACCCCAGTGACCGCAGTGCCTAGACAACGGGGGGCAGCCTCAGCACTGCAGGTGCCTAGACAACGGGGGCTCACCTGGGGCACCGCAGGTGCCCTAGACAACGGGGGGGGCATTCACCTCAGCACTGCAGGTGCCCTAGACAACGGGGGCATTCACCTCAGCACCTGCAGGTGCCCTAGACAACGGGGGGGCATTCACCTCAGCACCGACAACGGGGGTGCCCCATTCACCTCAGGGGGGGGGGCGTTCACCTCAGCACTGCAGGGCTGCCCTAGACAACGGGGGGGGCATTCACCTCACTGCAGTGCCCCAACAACGGGGGCACCAGCAGGTGCCCTAGACAACGGGGGGTTCACCTCAGCACCGCAGGTGCCCTAGCACCTCACCCCGCAGGTGCCCTAGACAACGGGAGGGTTCACCTCAGCACTGCAGGTGCCCTAGACAACGGGGGCGTTCACCCCAGCACTGCAGGTGCCCTAGACAACGGGGGGGCATTCACCTCAGCACTGCAGGTGCCCTAGACAACGGGGCACCCCAGCACGCAGGTGCCCTAGACATTCATTCAGCACTGCAGGTCAGCACTGCAGGTGCCCTAGACAACGGGGGGGGCATTGCCCACCCAGCAGCAACTGCAAGGTGCCCAGACAACGGCGGGCGTTCACCCCAGTGTGCAGAATTGCCCTAGACAACGGGGGGGCGCAGGCACCGCAGGTGCCCCAGACAACGGGGGGGGCGTCACTCAGCACTGCAGGTCACGTGGGGCATTCACCAGCACTGCAGGTGAGGTGCCCAGACAACGGGGGGGCATTCACCTCAGCACGCAGGTGCCCAGACAACGGGGGCACTGCAGGTGCAGCCTAGACAACGGGGGGGGGATTCAGCAGGCACTGCATTCACCTCAGCACCGCAGGTGACCTAGGACAACGGGGGGGGGTGCCCCTGCAGACAGACAACGGGGCATTCACCTCAGCACTGCAGCCCTAGACAACGGGGGGGCATTCACCTCAGCACTGCAGTGCCTAGACAACGGGGGCATTCACCTCAGCACTGCAGGTGCCCGCAAGGTGCCCTAGACAACCCAGCACCGCAGGTGCCCTAGACAACGGGGGGGACTGCACCTAGACAACGGGGGGGCATTCACCCCAGCACTGCAGGTGACCTAGACAACGGGGAGGGACCACTCCCAGCACTGCAGGTGCCCTGACAACGGGGGGCATTCACCTCAGCACTGCAGGTGCCTAGACAAGGGGGGCATTCACCTCAGCACTGCAGGTGACCTAGACAACGGGGCATTCACCAGCACTGCAGGTGACCTGACAACGGGGAGGCATTCACCTCAGCACCGCAGGTGCCCTAGACAACGGGGGGGGCATTCACCTCAGCACTGCAGGTGCCCTAGACAACGGGGGGCATTCACCTCCAGTGACTGCAGGTGACCTAGACAGGGCAGGTGCATCACCCAGCACCGCAGGTGCCTAGACAACGGGGGGCATTCACCCCAGCACCGCAGGTGCCTAGACAACGGGGGGCATTCACCCAGTACCTGCAGGTGCCCTAGACAACGGGGGAGGTGCATTCACCTCAGCACCGCAGAGTGACCTAGACAACGGGGGGCATTCACCCCAGCACTGCAGGTGCCCTAGACAACGGGGGGGGCATTCACCTCAGCACTGCAGGTGCCCTAGACAACGGGGGCATTCACCTCAGCACCGCAGGTGCCCTGGGGGGTGCAACCCCAGCACCTGTGGTGCACTGCTGCCCTAGACAACGGGGGCATTCACCTCAGCACTGCAGGTGCCCTAGACAACGGGGGCATTCACCTCAGCACCGCAGGTGCCCAGACAACGGGGGGACAACACCGGGGGCATTCACCCAGCAGCAGTGCCCTAGACAACGGGGGGCATTTCACCTCAGCACTGCAGGTGCCCAGACAACGGGGGGATTCACCTGCACCGCAGGTGCCCTAGACAACGGGGGGGCATTCACCACCAGCAGCACCGCAGGTTACCCTAGACAACAGGGGGGGCATTCACCCAGCACCGCAGGTGCCCTAGACTCAGCACAGGGTGCCCTAGACAACGGGGGGGGCATTCCTCAGCACTGCAGGTGACCTAGACAACGGGGAGGTGCATCACCTCAGCACCGCAGGTGCCCTAGACAACGGGGGGCATTCACCTCAAGACCGCAGGTGCCCTAGACAACGGGGGGCATTCACCTCAGCACTGCAGGTGCCCTAGACAACGTGGGGGCATTCACCCTCAGCAGGTGACCTAGACAACGGGGAGGTGCATTCACCTCAGCACTGCAGGTGCCCTAGACAACGGGGAGGTGCATTCACCTCAGCACCGCAGGTGCCCTAGACAACGGGGGGCATTCACCTCAGCACCGCAGGTGCCCTAGACAACGGGGGGGGCATTCACCTCAGCACCGCAGGTGCCCTAGACAACGGGGAGGTGCATTCACCTCAGCACCGCAGGTGACCCTAGACAACGGGGGGCATTCACCTCAGCACTGCAGGTGCCCTAGACAACGGGGGAGGTGCATCTCACCCCAGCACTGCAGGTGCCCTAGACAACGGGGGCATTCACCTCAGCACTGCAGGTAGACAACGGGGGGCATTCACCTCAGCACTGCAGGTGCCCTGGACAACGGGGGGGGGCATTCACCTCAGCACTGCAGGTGCCCTGACAACTGGGGGCATTCACCTCAGCACTGCAGGTGCCCTGACAACGGGGGGCATTCCCCAGCACTGCAGGTGCCCTAGACAAGGGGGCATTCACCTCAGCACTGCAGGTGCCCTAGACAACGGGGGCACTGCATTCCTCAGCTGGACAACGGGGGCTGGACAACGGGGGGCATTCACCTCAGCACTGCAGGTGCCCTAGACAACGGGGGGGCATTCACCTCAGCACTGCAGGTGCCCGGACAACGGGGGGGGGCATTCACCTCAGCACTGCAGGTGCCCTAGACAACGGGGGGCATTCACCTCAGCACGGGGGGGCATTCACCTCAGCACTGCAGGTGCCCTAGACAACGGGGGGGGCATTCACCTCAGCACTGCAGGTGCCCTAGACAACGGGGGGCATTCACCTCAGCACTGCAGGTGCCCTAGACAACGGGGCATTCCCAGTGCAGGTGCCTAGACAACGAGGGGCATTCACCTCAGCACTGCAGGTGCCCTAGACAACGGGGGGGGCATTCACCCTCAGCACTGCAGTGCCCTAGACAACGGGGGGGGCATTCACCTCAGCACTGCAGGTGCCCTAGACAACGGGGGGCGTCACCGCACCCAGGTGCCCTAGACAACGGGGGGCATTCACCTCAGCACTGCAGGTGCCCTAGACAACGGGGGCATTCACCTCAGCACTGCAGGTGCCCTAGACAACGGGGGCATTCACCTCAGCACTGCAGGTGCCCTAGACAACGGAGGGGGATGGGGGAATACTGAAAATTCAAATTCCATTCATCTCAGCTAACATGGGAGTTGATAACTATGATATCAGATGATAAGGATTTGAAATAAGATCCTTCTCAAGACTTGAGATTTTAAACCTCTTTCTTCCAAAGCAATGAATAAACGGGGCTTGGCACCCTCAGTTTGAAAGGTCACGGACCCTTATTTTAAAGCACAAAAACTACAAAATAAGTACTCAACAAGTATCTGCTACCCAACTAATAAATTAACTTTCAATTGGATTATCGTTATGTACTATTTAGTTTTTCATATTTGAAAAAATATAGTCTTTAGGTTAAACCCTTAATAGCTTCTTGGCTTAGGACTACTGACACATTCCTCAGCAAAGTCAAAATCATGAGTAAATGTAACATTCCCAGTTGTTTAAAAAATTTCTTTTAGCTTGACGTGATTTACATAAAAATCACCAGATACAACCGTACGGTTTTAAGGGCTCCACTGACCAGTATCAACCTCCATCCCTCCCGCATTACAACACTGGGGCTCTCAATCGCTCCCGGTGTGCTGCTGCCCACTGCCCGTCTTCACACCCTGACGATTCTAGAAGCACATGAGGAAAATCCTGTGCCAGTGACCGGCGTGGCAGTAACGGCATATTACTTTCCAAACAATTATTAGCATTTATGTGCATGGCCTACATTCTGAAAACAGCAAAACAGGAAACAGTGGGTCAGTTTTGTTCTTAAGCAGGACCAGCGAATTCTCAAACGTCTAAAACTACAGCCCACCGCGTTCATCTCCCCTCACGGGCAAAGCAGCACTCTGGAAGCACAGCCCCCTTAATGCCGACAGGAGTTATGTGACACTGAAGAAAGGAAGACCCAAGAGGCCGACACCTCCCGACACGCTCCTTTTACCAGGATCTCTAAAAATCCTATGACAAAATCTTGTCTAGAGTCTTAAAAAAGCCACCTGCTGTACAAAATCAAATTTTGGATTAATTGGTATTAGGTCGTTTCAGTTTTAATGAGTTTGGGGGGGGGATCACTTCTTTCATCCTGCAAACATATCCACAGGCAAAAGATATTCCAGAATACGTTTTTCAGTAAAGTTTTAAAGATTTTAAAACTTGTTTTTAAATTGATCCCGAGTAAAAATCACTCAGACGGCTCTCTGACTTTGGACCCACGCGCTGGGGTGTGAGACCGTCACAGTCAGGATGTTGAACAATTCCATCGCTCCAAACCACGGCCTTGGGCTCCGCCTTCACGGTCACACACATACCCTGTTCCTAATCCGGGGCACCCGCCCTCCGTAAATGTAAATGTCCTGATTTCAGAACAGACGCGCAGGACAAATCCGACAGCAAAAACAAGGCAGCGAGCTCTCCCCACAGACTTGCTCACGTCTTTCCTAAAGTCTTGGGTGGAAGGGTATTGAGCTGCTCTTTCCTCCTGTGGCTGCTTTTCCACGGCTGATCGCTACAAAAGAGTATTAATCGACTGTATTCTTTCTGCTCCAACCCCACCACCTTTTTGCCCTGAAACACTCCCTCGACCTGAGTTTTCTGTGCACCAGTGACCGCGTTATAGATTCCGTCACTCGCACAGATGGTGCCGATTAGTTTCTCCACGGCGTGCTACAATGAACCTGAAATGGAAGCAGGGCAACCTCCCTTGAACTTGTAGGGATGGTCACAGCTGGGGCCACATGTTTACAGTCTGCAGCTCCTCTTCCACCGTCTGGTCAGGTGCCAGAGGAGAAACTCGATCTACAGGCTCAGATTAGGTAACACACACACACACACACACACACACACACACACACACACACACACACACACACTCATACGTACGTATATACACACGCTTATGTGTATAAACACAGCATTTCGATTCCTTCAGCTGCAAAGTTAAGTGTTTTTAACTAAAGTGTGTAAGAAATTTTCTTACAACATTCAAAATCTTTCCTTTTCATGGTTCTTAACCTCTTTGGAAATAGTCCATTTTTAGTAACAGCATAATGGGTTTAGGATCACATTTTTTTAATTAGGAAGAAAGACGGGGCAATAGTCACATCTTATATTTACAAGCACCTTGGAGTCTATAAAACACTCTCACATGGCGTCTAATTTAATCCAGTGTTTGCAACATGGCACCTCAGAGGACTTGAAAAGAAACGAAAGCCCCTCTGAACCTCTGCAGCTTTTAAACTCCAGACCAAAGGTCGGGGAGGCAGAGGGAAAACAGAAATGACAACACAACAAAAAGCTTAGAGAAATTATGAGCTGGGCAAACCGATGCCATTTCACTTACTCCAATTAATATACCAATGTCTGTAATGCCAAGAATGTGATGTTCAAGCCTGGCCCAAGTTTTGAAACGACATTCCAATGCAAAAAGCAGTAAGTGTTTCTCGAAGCAGGATCGGACCTAGCATACCAACACAGCAACCTGGGCCGGAGGTACTGTTAGTGTGGGAACACTTTCCCAGAGGAAATGGGTTATTAAACAGGGTCTATATGGAGATAAACACGAACTTAAAGGCACTATTTTAACTGAGCAGAAAAACAAGGAGAGAGAGGTCAAAAATGAAGACGAAGATGCTTTTCCTGGGGGCCCAAGCCTTCTTAGAGAGCAAGAGTGCGACTTCTCTGCATTTCCAGTATGGCCTAGAAACTCAGAAACTACGTCTTACACCGAAGCAAAATAACCAGTTATGTAAATGTGCAGAAGGATAACCTGAAGAACAAGTATTTTGTATTTCTGCAAAAAAATAAACCAAGGACAAGGGCACACAGACTGCGACCTAGCCAGCAGGATGGCAGAAACTGGAGAGGCAAGGTGGACTGAAGGTTGGGAAAGAAAGCGGGACAGACCCGGCGGTGTGGCCCCCTGTGGAAAGAGCACAAGTCACTGCGGTAGAGGAGGCCAGCTGAGGGGCCGGACAGCCATACTGCCTGCAAGCATGGTGCCAGGCTTCACAGAACAAGCCCACCATGTCCCCCTGCAAAGCCCCACGTGGGGCTAGTCCCTAGAGAAACCAGAGGACCAGAGGCTCCATCTCATAATGGGGAGATGTGATAGATCCAACCTATTCACTTTGACATGTCACTGGAATGGCCCGGGAGACTTACATTAGTCAGGATAAATGATTACTGCAGCTTTCCCCTGAGCATGTCAGGAGAGACCACTTGGAATGGAATGGAATGGCAACTTTGCACCATAAGCTCTGGGCCCTCTATCAGTTTCCCCACATTTTTTTCATGTTTATTTATTTTTTGGGGGGGGCATTCGTGGGGGAGGGGTGGAGAGAGAGGGAGACAGAATCTGAAGGAGGTAGCAAGCTCTGAGCTGTCAGCACAGAGCCAACGTGGGGCTCGAACTCACAAACCGCCAGATCATGACCTGACCGAAGTCGGATGCTTTACCAACTGAGCCCCCTGGGCGTCCCTCCCCACACTTTATCCCTCATGCCCAATTCATGCTCTCACCCTCCCTGAGAAACCCATGTGGTCTCAGATTTTACCACTGCCGGGCTCACAGCCACCTCTGGAGCAGCCCCCACGTCTCACTCTTCCTCCAAGAGGTCCCCCGCCACACGAGGCCTCCCCAGTGCGCGTCCTTTGGGTCTGGGACTTCTCAACACTCCACCCAATACTATCAACACTGGCAGTCGTGTGTTCTAAAAGGGTCCTTCCGTTTTCTGGAGCAAAACTTGCTTCCCCCCCCTAGGGGGGGAAACTGGAAACATTTTGAAAGCATTTTGAATGTATTTTGCTTTCTCACCACACCATTCCCCAAAAGACAAAATAGAAAAACGGAGAAAGGAGGCAGGTTTGAGTTTCAGCTGATTCATGTACCTGAGAGAGATATGTCACTGTCACACAAGGAGCAGGCTAGCCGGTAAACCCTACAGAAGGCCAATGCACTTGGCAGGCCTGGGCGTGAGGGCAGGGGGCACGTGAGGGCGGGGGGCACATGAGGGGGCAGCGCATGAGGGCGGGGGGCACGTGAGGGTGGGGCACGGGCTGGGATGTAACGGGACGTGTTAGAGGGAGCAGGTACTTGGCAGAAGGCCTTGAGGGCATCCTCTGAGAGCACACCAGAGTGACAGTGCTCAGAGGCAAGTAACCCAAGTCATTCTATTTGTCTTTGGAATTGGAGTGCCCGCATTTGGATGTATATGTACAATGTTCTGAGACTTCGAGACTTCGGTTTAAAGCAAACAATGTAGTGAGGCACTGAAATTGTGCCTTAAGAGTATAGGGAAACTGTTGGGTTTTTCCAATTCTTAATCCTTCTACATTTCTTTTCTGAAAACAACTGCAGTCTTAATAAAATCTGATCTCTTTCAGGAGTGTGAGGCTTGCCTTTACTAAACTTTCTAGAACAACACTCAGGTTAGCTTAAGCGTTGTAATACATTAAAAGAATACAAAGGAGTCTGCAAGATCATATTTAGAGTAGTCTTTTTTTTTTTATGATTTTTTTTTTTAATTTATTTCTAGGAGAGAGAGACAGAGTGAGCAGGGGAGGGTCAGTGAGAGAGGGAGTCACAGACTGAAACAGGCTCCAGGCTCCGAGCTGGCAGTCAGCCCAGAGCCCGACGCGGGGCTCGAACCCACAAACGCGAGATCATGACCTAAGCGAAAGTCAGACGCTTAACCGACTAAGTCACCCAGGCGCCCCTGCAAGATCATATTTAAATAGGTTCTATACTGACCAACAATTTGGACGACAGTGGGTTCACCAGCAAAACAATTATTTCCTACTAACTGACTCCTAAGCCACGCCCCTAATTCTACACCTCCAGGGACAGAAGAAGCTCACTTAGACGGTGTGCCTGAGACCACAGATTCCTCAGTGAATCAACAAAGCAAGGAAGATGAGGAATCATAAAAATGCGTATCTTCCATGTTTTACCTCAGCAGATATTTTAAAGTACAATTTATTTGCCAACATTTTAACATAGGGCCAAGACTTTTCCTTCGAGTGGGATCCAGTGATGGAGTTTCTCAGTCTTCCACGTGAAAATAACACCCATAAGACGATGCTGAAGATCTTCAGGGCTGTTTTCTTTAAAGAAGAGTGAAAACTTAAAGACACACGTGGAGCAAAGTGAAAACAGATCCTGGAAGCTGTCCATATTTTCACGACTTGTCCCTAATCTTTTATAATTGCCTCGTCTTTATCCAATCTGATAGTAATTTGTCTTTATGGAGTCTTTCCAAAGGTTTTCACGGAAATGACGGCTGTTTTAGCACACACATTTCGTCAGTTTTCATTCCATTTAATTAAATTATGCCAATTACCGTGACAAGAGCGCCGTGTACATAAACAGATGCAGAAACAAAACGCCTCTCGATGCACACTTATCTCAGCGAGTGGACCTCTTCGCTGTGGCCCCCACCCAGCGGGCTGGGGGTGCCTGTGCCATCCAGGCCTTGTTGGGAGGGGAGAGGGAGTAGGGCCACCTGGGGAGGCCAGAAAACAGGCCTTCTACTGTGTCCTGATCCATCTCGAGGATTCTGTGAGAACAGCTAAAGCCCTGGCTGTACCTTAGTAATACCTGGCATGTTTTAGTCATATGATAAATATGTATTCAGTGAAAGAATCTGCCTTGACTGTCTCTAATTACTCCCACCCCATTCAAACAACACAGAGCAATATTTCATCTGGATAAAAGCTGAAGAGGGCCACAGACTATAGAAAGACCAGAAAATTACTGATTATCACAGAAATAAAAGGAAGGAAAAACACCCAACTCAATAATTCCATTCAAAGGTACCCTAATGCGAAAGTCAAAAACTTTCTGGCAGAGCAGACTTGAAAAGACCCTTATGATCAATCGCTCTTCTTGCTGCACGTATGTAGGTAATTAGGCCAAATGTGTTAAAACTGGCCTTGTTCTACCAGCAAATTAGTCCCGATTTGGCTCTCTCTGGAAATGAGGGTTTTTCGAGAGAAAAACTATGTTGCAATAACACATCTTTAGGGATGGTCACTTTTAATTCCGATTGTCTTTCAAAGCTTTGCCTAACTGAGCTGGACAACTTGAACTAAACTTCTGAAAACTTATCACAGTAGCACAGATCCGGACAGGCTTCTTGCTTGTTATTCTGTGGGAATAAGAACCCCACGGGTATATGATTTAAACACCCGGGGGATGGGGGGGGATTCCCCCAACCAGTGTCTGCAAAGACTTTTCCGACTGTAGACGTATCAAGAGACAAAGACGCCAGTGCTTTATTCATGATTCACTTGAGGCTGGGGTGATTCATAAATCTCTAAGCATGCAAACCACATCCCCCCTAAACCTGACAGTTACTAGAAACCCACACCATATAAATCCAAAAGACCTGGTTTATTCAAAGGATGGAAAGTCTATGACAACTGGGGATTTGACTCCAAAATGCAAGGGCTGCAGTCAAGTTGGGGGTGGCAGTTTTCACCGGCTCCTGTATCTAAATAAAACCTGTACCCCCTTTCACAGGAAATCAGTGAGCATGAGAAGGCTCATGTGCCTTCTTCTTCCCGTGAGCCTGTGGAAGACTTCAAACTTCTCATAGAGGATGGTCACAACTCTCTTTTTTGTTCTCTTTTCCCAAGTTCTACTAACAATTCCTGCTTACAATGGGCCATTCAAAAGGACCACCACAGACATTGGGGTCATAGATCAGAAAGCCCCATCAGACTCCTGTTCCCACTCTCATCTGAGGATGCTTCCGGCCTGACAGCTAACATCTCACTGGCAGCGCTGGTAGACACAAGCTTGGTAATTTGCTCTAACCAGTCACCTCTGTTTCTCTTGGTTCTAGAAAAGTACCTGATTCATGAGCTGATTGCTTTCTCAACAAGAGAGTCTCTAGGAAGGCTATCCACTACCTGTTACCCAGTCCTGTTTAAAGGACTCCCTACATACCTACCATTCTGGTGTGAAATAACCAAATAACTCCAAAGCATAAAACAGCTGTGCAAAATAGAATGGCATGTGAGGTGCCAACTGCCGCACGAGGTGGAACAGATACCCTCATCCAACGCAAAAGCTGGGTGTACATTCCGGATGCCTGCAGAATCATTTCTGGATTTCTGACTGACATGAGGACTACAACTGGCACTTCAAACAATCCCCCTCTTTCCTTCAATGACTGGTTCAACTCCTGGACTGCAGGAGGTGCATCAGCTACCAAAGGACTTCCATGTGAGCTCATCTTTCTAGTTAGAGTCATTCCGGTTGACTGTTTTCTCCCATGTCTCCCTCCCTGGTACCAAGACTCCATCACTGCCATTACTTCAAGCCATCACACGATCTTTCTCCTCCAGGAGGTTCATACCAGTTGCCCATGTTGGATTCCACTGCCTCTGCCTTTTCTTTCTTTTTTTTTTTAATACTTTTATTTATTTCTAGGAGAGAGAGAGAGAGATAGCGTGAGCAGGGGAGGGTCAGAGAGAGAGGGAGATACAGACTCTGAAATAGGCTCCAGGCTCTGAGCTGGCAGTCAGCACAGAGCCCAACACGGGGCTCGAACCCACGAACCGTGAGACCATGACCTAAGCAAAAGTTGGATGCTTAACCGACTAAGCCATCCAGGCGCCCCTGCCTCTGCCTTTTCTAACTCCCCTCTATGTTCCCTGACTGGCCCACATTGGCCGAGACAGGTAGGGACAACTCTATGCCCCTCAGCAGGAAGAAGCTACAGAACACAAGCCCATCCACCTGCAGCAACCCTAATGATTTCAGGGTCAAAAGTGTTCAGGGGGGATCTGGTGAGGGAGCATGAGGCAGGGTCAGGGCAACATACAGGCTGGCTCCGGCCCTCCCAGGTGGAATATGATGTGATTGTCCTCGGACACTCGTGGATACCCCAGAACAAAGGACAGGGGTTTAAGTGCTTGCCATGGTCATGTGGGAAACTGAGGCCACTGAAAACTTAAATTCCCTGACTGCCTGCAGCCCACTGACAAGTCCTTGAAACAGGCAGAGGGACCTCCCTCTAGGAGCTCAGCTGCCTCGAGGAGGACATTTTGGTGGGGGCCAAAGAGAACCTTAGCTTCTTCACATTATGCCAACCTCGAGGACTCTACAAGTCTACTTCATCTCAACGCCCCCATCATACATGCTGGCAATCACACACCACGCTTGTGGTCGCCGAGATCCACGTGAGGGGTCTCATGACTGAGGTTTCATGAAATAGGAATAAACACATGGCGTTTCCCCACCAACATCTAGCCCCTCAAGGCCCTGGAACCTTGTTTCCAGAATTCCATGGAGACTTACTCTATCCCTAACGCCCTCCCAACCAGAGAGTACATAATGAGCTACCCGACACGACCCCAGTGCAGCTCGCCCTGCCCATGGGACCCATTCCCGTACTTTCATAAAAATCACCTTTTTGCACCAAAGATTTCTTCACCAATTCTTCCTTGGCCATCGACTCTGGAACCCATGAACCCCACATCACCCCAAAATGTCACCACCTCCACCATGTGTTTCCTACAACTTCAAATGCAGCAGGTGGCTATCCCACCATCATTCCTGCAGAGCATCCTGGATCTGGTCCCACCCATCACCCTGGCTACTCTCCTGTGCTGGTCCATAGGCTTCCTGGAGCTCTGCATCTTTCCCTCCACTTCAAAGGCAGGGACGGGGAACCTGGGTGGGCCTCAGTCATTTACGCATCCCACTCTCAGTTTGGGCTCAGGATGGGATCTCATCAGTTTTGGACATTGGAGCCTCCTATTGGATCTCAGCTGAGAGCCGGGAGCCTGTTTGGGTTATCTTCCGGCCCTTCCCCCACTCGCCTTGTCCCTCTCTTTCAAAACAGTTATTTAAGTTTCCTGAAACTTAAAAAACAAAAGAAAATAAAGGCATGGACCATGGCTCTCTTAAACTGGATGAACTAATTTTTTTAAAAAATCTTGAAACTGAAAAACATTTTTGGATTCGGGTCGGGGGTTGAATGCTGGTTCTCCCTGGGGTCCATTCCTCCTCGTCTTCTAGGTCTTCCCAATAATTGATTTTGATGGTGTCATTGCTTTTGATGCTGGTCTCTTCAGAGGTCTTAAAGGACCCCAGGGAGGATGTGTTAGAGCTGGAGGGGGATGCTGGGGTGGGGCTCCAGGAGTCGGCTGGCTAGGTGTGCTAACTGTGGCCCCAGGGCTGGGTGGGCAACAGCTTGGCCATTTTGCCATCACTAGAGGTGTCAGGGGGTCTTCGTTTCCATGGTCAACATAAGGCCAAGGACTGAGTCCTTCCTCTTGCTCTACATTTCCCCCTTGTCCTTTACCCGTTGGATGCATTTTAATGTGCTCCAAACATTTTCGATCCCTGAGGGCCATCAGTATCAGGATACCCTGTTGTCGCGAGTCCCCGAGGAAGTCCCAGCAGACCTCCCCCACCTCAAATGGCTCCATCCCCATGGCTAAGCAGTAGAAAACCACCCCCAGGCTCCACACATCTGTGGAAGGCCGTGAGGCTTCCTGGTGTAGGAAGAGTTGCAGGGCAGCAGAAGTGGGGCTCTCTCCGAATGTGTGGAGTTTGTAACCCGCAAACTGAAGGCTCAAGCCAAAGCCCGTGCATGCTGTCTTGAGGTCATGATCAAAGAGCAGCTGCTCAGCTCTAGGTCCTTGGGGAAAAAACCTTCTTGGTGGCTGCACTCCACAATGGCTAGAAGCTGGCAGAGCTTATCAGCCACGCGGCCACGGTGTGAGCAGTCATCCTTCAGCTGGTCTGATTATGTGCTCTGATACCAGAACTAGTATTTTGCTTGTGCTGATCACCTGAAGTGACTTCACAATGGGTGAATTTGATGTCCTCATTTTCTGAGCTTCATGATGAAGTCCCAGGAGACCAGTGGAGTCCTGCTGTGTTTTCTGAATGAATTTCACATCCATCTTTGGTACCATCTTGGAGAAGCTGCCCCCACCTAGTGTCTTGGGGAGCATGTAAACATGGGTCGCCTCATCGTCAGAGATGATGGGCGAAAGCCCCCGAAGCACGGTGACCTGCTTAACTACACTGAAACGAACAGTCCCAACTACACTGATCCTAAATAACACCGTGAACTACACTAACTATGCTAACCTAACCAACAAACCAACGATACGAAACAGGCTAATATCAATAAGACTAACTACACTCACTAGGCTATACTAACAATACTATGCTCACTAACTATACCAACGAGATGAACAATACTAACTGTACTAAAATGCTAATACTAAAGAAACAAATTAAAAAAAAACACAAAGAAAATGAAGGGAGAAAATGAAGAAAAATGATAAAAAAAGGACAAAAAAAGAAAAAAGGACAAAAAAGAAAAAAAAAAGAAAATGGAGAAAAAATGAGTAGAGAAAAGAGAAAAATGAAAATGAAAAGAATATATGAACCAAACAACAAAAAGTGAAGCAGAAACCAAACTAGCTAGGGTCAGCCGACAGGTCACCAAGGCTTCCTGGGCTATAGAGACTGAACACCGGGCTGAGTCAGGGGCTTATAAAGGCAGGGCCTGCGGCTACCTCACAATGGCACTTTATGAGGTCAGAGCAGGAAATGGGCCCATCATGCAACCATGGCCGGGATGTCTGCGACCACAGTGTTTCCTCCCTTTTTTTGTGCCCAAGACCCCTTTACTCAAAAAAAAAAAAAAAAAGTATCCCAGTGGGTTTTTTGTTTGTTGGTGTGGGCTTTCAAGATTGGATATTACTTGTTAGAAACTAGTCTGGGGCGCTGGGTGGTTTAGTCGGTTAAGCGTCCGATGGTCATGATCTCGCTTCGTGGGTTCGAGCCTCGCTGGGCTCTGTGCTGACTGCCAGCTCAGAGCCTGGAGCCTGTTTCAGTCTGTGACTCCCTCTCTCTCTGACCCTCACCTGCTCACGCTGTCTCTCTCTCTCTTGCTCTCTTCTATAAATAAATAAAAAAACATTAAAAAAAAATTAAAAAAAAAAAAACTAAAATCTATAAGATGGGTCAGTGCCTTTTCATTTTGAGTTTAGAAAACTGTAATTTTAGCTTTTATAGCCCTCGTAATGTCTACACTTAAACTACTCAATTCCTGGTCTCAAAATGATGCTACAACGTATAGGGAAATGCTGTGTTGTAGAAAACACGATAAGGCTCATTCTTTTTTTTTTTTCTTTAATTTTTTTTTTAATGTTTTTTATTTATTTCTAGGAGAGAGAGAGAGAGAGAGAGAGACAGCATGAGCAGGGGAGGGTCAGAGAGAAAGGGAGTCATAGACTCTGAAACAGGCTCCAGGCTCTGAGCTGGCAGTCAGCACAGAGCCCGACGTGGGGCTCGAACCCACAAACTGCAAGATCATGACCTAAGCGAAAGTCAGACACTTAACCGACTAAGCCACCCAAGCGCCCCAATAAGGCTCATTCTTAACATTGATAAAGCTCAGAGGAAAATTGCTTTTCATCATCTTTTCACCGATAAGGTTCTGAGCAGATATCTCATCAGAAACCTTGGAAGCCAGAAGGCAAGTGTTGATGGGTTCAAAGCCTTGAAGGGAAGAAGCTGTCCACCAAGAATCCTGCATTTGGGAAAATGGTCCTTCACAAATGAGGAAGAGATGAAGACATCCCGGAGAAACCAAAGCTCAAAGGCGTGCCCTGACCACTCGAGCGGCCCTGCAGTGAAGGGGGTCTTTCCGGCTGAAATGAAAGGGACCTGGAGAGTAACTCGAAGCCTTCTGAAGAAGTCGTCTCCGGTAAAAGTAAGTACACGGACAATGATAAAAGCTAGTACTGTCAGGACTTTGGCTTGCAGCTCTCCTTTTTATTCTCCACGTGAAGAGACCAATATATTTATATAGGCTTTTCTAAGGGATCTCCAGATTGACCTTCAATAGCCTCTTAGGGTCCGAAGCCAAGCCAAGCACTTCCCGCAGACAGGCCTACGATCCTGGCAGAAGTGCGTGAATTCCTCTTCGCAAGGTCCCTGAGATATCCGCAGGCTCCTGCACCTGCCAGGAAGAGACATTCCTGACCCTCCTGGGAGGCTGCTGGGAACTCCAGAAGCAAGATATCAGGCCCACATTCCCAAGGGGCTTTATGGCTCCACGTTTCATCAAGTCAACCTTACTTCCTCAGAGCTACATGGTCTAAGCTACTGTGAGATCTCGACCTGAGCCCCATCCCAGAGTGGGACACTTAAGTGACTGAGGCCCACCCAGATTCCCCGTCCCTGCCTCTGAAATGAAGGGAAGGATGCAGAGCTCCAGGAAGCCCAGGCCCAGCACAGGAGAGTGGCCTGGGCGACGGGTGGGACCAGATCCAGGACAGCTTAAGACGCTGCAGGAACGACGGCGGGATAGCCAGCTGCTGGATTTGGAGTTGTGGGAAACACAGGGTGGAGGCCACACCATCAGGGTGCGGCCCCTCCTTTCTGCTGCCTCTAAGAGCCACAGTCCTACCCCGAACCAGGAGGGTCAACAGGTACTGTCAGAGGCGGTACAAAGTACTGCGGCGCGTCCTCTTTACCTTCTTTACCCTCCTAGGAGCCCGATACATGTTCTGAGGTTGGGAAGTGGTACCAAATGAATAGGCAGTCTTCGGTTTCTTCATAATCCAAGTTTTTAAAATGGAATTCCCAGAGTTTAATCAGCCCTTTCAATTAGGTAAAGAGACGTCTATGAGAACAGGTTGTTGGTTTTTTTTCCTGAAACAACAATAACAGCTCACAAATACTGAATACTTTATCTCGCCAGGTACTAAAGTAAGCATGCCATGTGTATATATTCATTGAATCCTCATAGTAACTGTAGATTCTAAACTCACTCAAAGACAGATAGCTTATCAGTGGTGAAGCCAGGATTTGAACCTAGAGGTCATGTGCTGAACCCCTGTGTCATACTATCTAATTCAGCTCACTTTCTTATAAATAATTTTAATATTTTACCTAAGGGTTTTGTTAGTATACCTCCCCAAACACATCAAAGCCTTTAATTGTAAGGTTGAAATTAATTTTTTTAAGCTTTTATTTACTTATTTTGAGAGAGAGAGAGTGTATGTGCACAGGAGGGGCAGAGAGAGACAGAGAGAGAATCTCAAGGGGGCTCCATGCTGTCAGCACAGAGCCTGATGCAGGGCTCAAACCCACGTAGTGTAAGATCATGACCTGAGCCAGAGTCGAGAGTCGGGTGCTCAACTGACTGAGCCACCCTGGTACCCCAAAGTTGAAATTAATTCTTAAATAGTTCCCACTAACTATATACTCATTGAAAAAAACACCTATACATGACTATATTCATTGATTATCATTTAATGAGCAACTGCTTAATTATCTGAAAACAAAAATTTAGAACAATTCAGAGGACACTGTCAGTTATTGAATACTTATTTACTGCATGCCTATTCTTGCCAATTCTCTCAGGAAGCTCGGGCTGGTGGAAGAGACATATCACTGTCCTCTGGTTTTGGTAAATGCTAACAGAATTTACTAACTCACAGGAAGGGCTCTGGAATGCCCAAAGGTGAAATGAGATGGGGGGGAGGTGAAGGGGAAAGGACACCAGAAAGCCTCTGATACTCAACCAAGGCACTTCTCCTGTAGCCACGGCGATTTGCGTTAAGGGCTGCTGTAGAGGAGAAATATGATCAGAATTGTGTTTTGTTTTGTTTTGTTTTTAATTTTTTTAAATGTTTTATTTATTTCTAGGAGAGAGAGAGAGAGAGAGAGACAGCGTGAGCAGGGGAGGGTCAGAGGGAGAGGGAGTGACAGACTCTGAAACAGGATCCAGGCTCTGAGCTGGCAGCCAGCACAGAGCCCGACGCGGGCTCGAACCCACGAACCGCGAGATCATGACCCAAGTGAAAGTCGGACGCTTAACCGACTAAGCCACCCAGGCGCCTCCAGAATTGTGTTTTGGAATAACCAGTGCAGAGGTAGAGAACATGGGGCAGATGAGAGAAAGCATAAAGCGAGGAGGCTGGTGACTATCTGCTGTGAGAGTCTAGGTGAGAACAGGGTGGGGGAGGGGGACGTATGCTTTAAATGAGAGAACTGGGGGGCGCCTGGGTGGCTTAGTCGGCTAAGCGTCAGACTTTCGCTTAGGTCATGATCTCGCGGTTCGTGGGTTCGAGCCCCGCGTCGGGCTCTGTGCTGACTGCCAGCTCAGAGACTGGAGCCTGTTTCAGAGTCTGTATCTCTCTCTCTCTGACCCTCCCCTGCTCACACTGTCTCTCTCTCTCTCCTAGAAACAAAAAAAAAAAAATTAAAAAAAAAAAATAAATGAGGGAACTGGATGGTGTAGGAACGATATCTACGAAGCTGTTTTAAAAAAAAAAAAAGTCCAGATAAGAGATGGCGAAAGCCTGAACTCACACCACGCCAGTGGTCACAGAAGTCACAATCAGCAAGGCCTGGTGCCATATTGGGTGGGAAGGGGGCTGATGGGACTGGGAAGAGGAAAAAAATGGAGTCATGTCACAGGAGGGAAACCCAAGAGAGGGAGACTAACGTATAATCGAGACACTGCAACATAAACATAACCAACTCAGTGTGATACGGGGAGCAAAGCTGAGGTCAAGGTAGCTCCAGGCTGAGGGAGACATAGAGCTAGCTGCTAAGATACTAACAACGGCGTCACTGTTCACCGTTACCACTTTTTCACTTCCTCCTTCGGGTCCGACCTGGCACCCCTCACTTCCGCTATCCCTCACCAACGCCTGCATTTTCCACCTGAGCAAACCAAGGCACCCAGAGGTGAAGAGGAAGAGCTGAGGAGCTAACCCAGCTGCCTCCAGACTCTGACACCCCAAGCTACTTCCGTGCTGCTACACTGCCTGCCTAACAAATAATGATGATGATGGCAATAAAGACAATGACCGCTTCCCTCTGCCACCACTGGGCCAGTTAGAAACGCAACTCTCACCCCTGTGCCTCCACCAAGTGCCCAGTGCCGTGTGGGGAAGTTTGTCTGTATCTTGTCTGCTGGGAGGGGTTAACAAGACCTGCACTTAATCAAGTGTCTGCACCAGACACCTGTCACACACGTGTTATGTCTACTCCTCAGAGGGTCCCTGAAGAAAAGATACACTGGTTTCAATCTGCGGTCAAGGAAAGGGGCTCATGGGAGGAGGTGACCGGCCCAGGGCCCTGGCGCACTGAGGGCAGAGTCTTCATTCTTCCAAGTGCCCACACGTACTGGTGCAGAGACGTAAATATAAGTCAGTCGAGAGGGAGTGAGCGCTCACGTGGAAAAGTGTTCCAAGTGAGTGAATCCTCGTAAATTAAAAAAATAAATACAGGGATTATCTGTATTTGGCTTGCAGCTTTTCTGTAAATCTGAAACCATTTTTTAAAAAGAGAAAAATAAACTCTGAGAGTTAGGGCATAAAAGAACCCAAAGGCCTCTGTCCATTCTCAGAAGACCCCCTTAGTCATCACAAGCTGATGAGAATCAGTTCGGTTTCTAAGCAGCTCTAGAAGAAAAAAAAAAACCACCTAACTTCTTTTTTTATTCTTATTTTAGAAACTGCAACTAGGCGATATTTTTTAAACTACCAATTAAATATGCACGGTGGAAACTGGCTTGCTGGGTATGAGGACCTAAACATCAGAAATGCGGTGTAACTTCGCTTTCACCTTAGCAAAGAAATAGCGTTTAGTAGGTGAATTGTTAGCATTCAGAATGGATACCTGGTATATCTTGTCAAGTTTAGAATTAAAAGAGGACTGTGGATGCATTTAATACTAAAATAAGACACTGCTGAACATAGGCTATTTAGAGAACTCAAGTCATTTCTATTTTCTCAGGAATTAGAAATCTTTCTGTAATCCCTCATTTCTCCCCTGATTTTTGTTTCGTAGGGTTCCATGCCCAACATGGGGCTCAAACTCATGACCGTGAGACTGAGTCGCGTGCTCTCCCCACGGAGGCAGCCAGCCGCCCCAAGAGTAATTCCTCACTTGAAGCAGGGATCCTTTGCTTGAAATTACATCAAACAAAGAAATTAAATTTGTCTCAAAAGTGAGGATAGTGCTTATTTTAAAAATACATTATCTGGATATTGATTTAATCCAATGGGCTGGACTGTAATACCATCATTCTTTGGATATTTTTAGCCTAAAAAATGGAATTTTCACATGGTTTCACACATTGGTAGGCTATTCTCTTGGTGAGCCTGTAACAAATTTCTGTAACATTCTACAAATAAAATAGCATTCATGTGTCCTTAGTTTTTAAAGGAAACACTAGATGGCAGTAAATACACAAAAGTTGTGACATATGACAGTGCATTACCAAGCATGGAGGAATGACCATTTTTGCCTTTTACTGAATTTTATGCTGCACTATGTCAAACTTAAAAAAAAAAAAAACCTGAAGAATCAAAAATCTAAATAAAAGCTCAAGTTTCCTGGCTTTACTACTAAAACAATCAAATTCATCCACAATTTAAACTGTGACAATACTCACAACCCCGACTTTATAAAACTGTTCAATTTTCTAAGGCTCCTTTGTTTCATTAACAAATTTTTTTTCTTTTTACATAAATATATAATGTTTTTAAGTTTATTTATTATTGAGAGACAGAGAGAGAGAGAGAGAGAGAGAGAGAGAGAGCGCAAGCTAGGGAGGGGCAGAGAGTGAGGGAGACACAGAATCTGAAGCAGGCTCCAGGCTCTGAGCTGTCAGCACAGAGCCCGATGTGGGGCTCGAACTCACAAACCATGAGATCATGACCTGAGCCAAGTCGGACGCTTAACCAATTGAGCCACCCAGGCGTCCCATTAATTTGGAGAAAATAACTTTATGATAAAATACCTAAAATGGCTATTTCCATCAAGATGTTAAAAATTTACACAAAAATTTAAAGACACTTGTGGCTTATTTAGTAGGTTTTGAATTAGTGAAATTTCTACTCTTTTAGGTGTCATGAATAAACATATGTTAAGTACATCATGCTATTAATCTAATGTGCTACTAGCAAAACATTGTTTTAAACTCAATAATTAATACTGACACTAGATTTCAGGAAAAAACAGGAAAGTAAATATAATATTAAGATTTTACTTCCTTATCTGAAAATTCATCTACAGATCAAAGGAAATATCTTATAAACAGAAACATTGTTGATCTGATCCATAGATGGTTTTAATGAACTTCCTGTAACATTCTGAATTAGAATTTCAGTAGGACTTTGCAGACTTATATGGTAATAAACCAAAAACTTTCTAATTTATATTAAACTTTCTACTTTTTGGATTCATTACAAGACCAGATGGCATTCAGCTCAGGTCTCAGCAACACTAGAATAAAACTAGCTAACTTACTAATTTTTGGGTTATTTCTAACACTTTCTCTGAGCTAGATTTTGTTCTGACACACAAAATCTTCAATTTAGAAAACAAAGCAGGGGTCCTCTCAGTAGGTAGAAAGTCTATAAAATAAAAACAGCAAATATTCAAATATACTGCCTTGGTGCAAAGGGGAGACTTATTTTAATACCAGTCTATGCCAATATAACTCAACTTCTGATCAATACTTTAAAAAACAAAATCAGTAGATAGTTACAGTTACTACAAGCACATTAAAGCAAACACACACTCAAATAACCAAAACAATCCCTTACAGCCTTGAAAAATAACAAAGTTGGGAGTCTCACACACTTGCTGACTTGAAAACCTACCACAAAGCTATAGTGCTAAAAGCAATGTGGCATAAAGACAGGCGGATACTTGTCACCAAGTTCATCAAGTTATAGATATTAAATACGTACAACCTTTTGTAGGTCAATCACACATCAATAAAGTGGTTAAAAATAAAAAAGACAGACATATAGGAAAGAAGACAGACATGGAATTGAGTTAAGAGCCCAGAAAGAAACCTTCACTTACACGGTCAAATGATTTCCATCAAGGGCGGCAATGCCATTCACTGGGGGAAGGAGTCTCGTCAACAGGGTGCTGGGAAAACTGATGTCCACATGCAAAAGAATGAAATTGGACCCTTAACCTTACACCATATATAAAACTTAACTCAAAATGGATCAAAGACCTAAACTTGGGACCTAACACTATAAATCTCCTATAGAAAGATAGGACAAAACTTTCATGACATTAGATTTGGCAATGATTTCTTAGATATGACACCAAAGGCATAGGCAACAAAAGAAAAAAAGTAGAAAACCTGGACTTCTATGCATCAAGAAGTAGTATCAACAGAGTATAAAGGTAACCCACAGAATGAGGAAAAGATATTTGCAAGTCATGTATCCAATAAGAGATTGACATCCAGAATATATAAAGAACTCCTACAAGTCAACAAATAAAAAGACAAATGGCAATTAAAATAAAATGAAGAACTGAACAAATATCTAAAAAAGATATTCAAATGGCCAAAAAGCACATGAAAAGATGCTCAACATCACTGCTTGCCCGGAAAATCAAAACTATAATGAGGTATTACCTTATACCCATTAAGATGACTATTACTAGACAAACAAAAAACAGAAAATAACAAATGCTGGCAAGGATGTGGAGAAAATGAACAAATGTTTGTGCACTGCTGATGGGAATGTAAAACAGTACAACCACTATGAAAAATGGTATTGTGTTTCCTCAAAAAATTAAAGACAGAACTACCACATAATCCAGAAATCTATTTCTGGCTATATACTCTAAAGAAGTGAAACAGGGACTCAATGGATATTTGTACATCCATGTTCACAGCAATATTATTCACAACAGCCAAAATGTAGAAGCAACCCAAGTGTCCATCGACTGATGAATGGATAAACAAAATGTGGTATATACGTCCAAGGGAATATCATGAGTCCTAAAAAGGAAGGGAATTTTGATATAAGCTATAACACAAATGAACCCTGAAGACCTTATGCTAAGTGAAATAACCTAGACACAAAAGGACAGATATTGGATGATTCTGTTATAGGAGGTTCCTAGAGTAATCAAATTCACGTGGACAGAAAGGACAATGGGGAGTACCAGGGCTGGAGAATCAGGAAAGGGGATTTGGTGTTTAACAGATACAGAGTTTCAGTTAATGCCTTGAACTGTACACTTAAAAATAGTTAAAAGGGTAAATTTCATTATTACATTTTTTTTTTTACCACAACTTTTAAAGAGGTTAAATTGGTAAATTAATGTTAGGTTTACTTTATCACAATATAAACAATGAGAAAGCAGTATACATTTAGTTACAACCTCCTCACACTCCTTCACCCTTTGACTTAACTCTGAGCGACCTCAATATTAGCAATGATCTCTATATTAATAAATATTGGTAACATTTCTGTGAGTTGTCTCATAGAAATGTTTTTGTGTTTTTTAAGTGTTTTCCAGTACACACCCAAATAATCACTTTTATAAGGATTTAATCTTGGTGACCAAAGGAAATACTTCTTGTTTAGAGGTCTAGCTGGTAATGAAATAGCCTAAACCATTGCTGGCATTCTGGCCTATGGGGAATAATTTTAAGCTGAAAAATATGTTTCTTCTATGTCATGACTGACTCTAAATCAGTCTGTGGCTAAGCTTTTGCCTTCCACCTTTCAGGTTGCCAGGTATCCCTTATTAAACCCAGGCTAGAATTCAGAGGGAGAAGTCTCCACTAGCCTGGAGGAAATCAGGATTGACTCACATCCAGGCCTTTCCAAAGTAGGCTAGAGAGGCCTCAGACCTCACCAAAGAAGATGATGAAGACCATAAAGGGTCTCCTGTCTTTGGCTGACAGTCATGATCATCTTCTCCTCCATGTCACCACAGACCATTCACTTGACATATCACTTACTCTGCCTAGTTACATCTCTAGTAGATGTATTTAACTCTGGTGTATGTATGCGGGTATGTGCGTGTGCATGCGTGTATGTGCAAAGTGGGCACATCTTCTCAGCTACATTAAGAAGCAGAGTTCTTGAGGACAAAAATAAAAAGACAGCTTTGTCTTCCCTTAGCACCAGATTCAGTATCATATACATAGCAGCTCTCAATACTGACTGTGTATCATTTAATTAAGGAATAAAAAAAATGAGCACTTGCCACATTGTGTTCTATAAGTAGAACTTAGAAAATGCTATAAACAAATATAGTCATAATTAATACTGAATGTAAGTTTATCAAAAAAAGAATAATACCCACTTTTTCTTTTTATTACTTTTCTTAATGTTTAGTTTTGAGACAGAGAGAGAGACAGCGTTATCAGGGGAGGGGCAGAGAGGGAGACACAGAATCCGAAGGAGGCAGCTGTCACCACAGAACCCGGCCTGGGGTTCGAACTCACAAACTGTGAGATCATGACCTAAGTCAAAGTCAGACGCTTAACTGACTGAACCATCCAGGTGCCCCATTTTTTGTTTTTAAGTTAAAAAAAAAAAAAAAGAAAAGAAAAAGAAAAAGGAGTTTTATTTACTAGATAGAAAAGCAGACACTGTCCCTGATCTTAAGAAGCCGACAGTGCATGGGAGAGACAGACATTACATAAACAAGCCTACCAGGAAGGGCAAGGCATATAAATGGGATAATCGCCCTGAAGAAGGGCAATCAAGGCTTCATGAGAGGCTAACTGAAGAGATCCAGCAGAGACGGAAGGATCAGAAAAGCCTAGAAGACCAGTAACAGCTGAGCTGAGACCTAAGGAATTAATAGTGTGCTAGCCAGGCCCAAAGGAAGAACTGTGGTCCTAAGCAAAAGAGAAAAGAAAAAACAAAAAAGATTAATAAACAACGTGAGGACTTCTGCTTCTGGGAGGGCGGATTAGAAGTACTTTCCACTGTTCCTTCCGCTAAGTACAACTAAAAGACCATGGACGTTATATATAAAATAAGCAAAGGAAAACTCCGAAAGGTAGAAAGGAGGAGGTCGACTCACCAGAGGCCCCAGGACCCTCAGGAACCTGGCTATTCCACTACGTCAAGTGTCCTAGACTAAGGGCTGAGGAAGTGCCAAGCAGAAATGCCCACAGGCACAGGGAAAAAAAAAAAGTCCCAAGAAAAGCCTGTGCTCTAGCCAATGGGCCAGCACAGGGGCAGCCTAGCGAGACAGAGAGCTGTTAGACACTCTAGACAAACACCAAGCCATACGGCACCCACCCCACGCAAGCCAGCAACTTCCTGGCAGGTGCTATGTGCAGAGTGCTCCCGGAGGCCAGGCTAGCTCCCAGATTCTGTGCAGAGAACAGGCCACGGACATCTGATGTGAAGACCTCAGCGAATACAAAACAAGAAAGCGGTAGCACCGGGAATGTACAGAACCCCGGGCCAGCCAGGGCTCTAGAGGAAGCGAAGGCGAAACCAGAGGTGGGCAGAGCACCTCGAGCATCGGGCAGAAGCTGGAAGCTGAGCCCGACCCGGCTCCCGCCAGAGCTCTGCTCAGTTTGGGGAAAGGGGGTGCTTTTCAGCTTGTCCGTGTCTCTCAAGGCTCTTATACTCCTCTCGTTCGGGTTCCCAATTTACCAGGGAATCTTCTAGTAAACCAACTCCATTTTAACTTCAACACCAACTGTTAGTCACTGGAGAAATACCTCCCAGTGGTAAATTAACTGCCTGGCATTCTGGTCAGCCCTCTGTGAGTCTCGTTAGTTTTAAGTGTCAGTCACTCCCAAAAGCCTAGTTAACTCTGGACGTACTGGCAAAGACAAGTTCCCAGATCCACGAGGTTGAAGGGCATATCCTAAGTCATGGAGGTTTGCTACAAACCTGGGCAGCTGGCCATCGAAGACACCTCTGTTTTGATCTCTCACTTACACAGGTGAGAAATCAGCCTTGCAAATAGCTCTCCAAAATTCTATTCAACTCTCAAAATTCAAAACAGACCTACTTTTATCTGCCAGAGCCCTCCCCTTTCCCTCCTACTCACTGCTGTCTAAAATCATTCTCCAAAACACATATTCTGCATATAGCATCTACCATGAATACAGATTCCTATTAAATACACAGAGGGAGTAAACACGGCAAAGCAGAATCTATTTCTTCAGCCACTACGGGAAAGGCCCAAGTTCAGTTTCATTGCTAGTCGGCCCTCGGTCCTGAGGCCGTAGGTGTATGAACCACTGCTCTATCGTACTGCTAAATTCCGCTTTATTAAATCTCCACAATTGTTCTATTTTTAAAGTATCTGAAAACAAAAGATCACAATATTCCTGACAACAAGCACTAGCAATAAAAAAAATTGCCGCAAATGCCTCCATTTGCAATCGGTCAGTGCTGATTTTTCAAGACGGTACCGTAATCCATGTTCAGAGATGCCATAAACAAAATGAAAACCTAAAAACTACAGCCCACTAGCCTACCTGTACTTTGTACGTAAAATTACGAGTCTTCCTGTTACATATTACATTTTGGTGTTCTGGAGTTTCACAATGAATTCCACACCTGTTGCTAACGAGATTTAAGTCATTATCGAAAAGCATTTCTTAGGATTTATCTACTTAAGCAGAAATGATGGATCCCTAAAAGAGGCTAAAAAAAAACCCATCAAATCTACAGAATTCTATTTCCTATAGAAGTTATCTACTCAGTGCTGGACAGGTCAGCACGATGGTGGGAAGGGACACTTTCCCGTGCACACCACAGCGACCATCTCTCATAGCTGGGCAGCAACCAGAAAGGCAGAGCTCAAGCCTCATGTCCTTCCATCATCTGAAATACCTGCTTTCTTACAGGAAATGCATGTCGTTAAACTGCTAGTCACGGACAGTCAGGGATGTCACTGCTTTCTGCCAGTCATCTCTGCTTTAACAGAGGCATCTGATGTGGAGACTGTGTAAAATAGGGGTAGTTTCACTTACCTCCACTGCCACCACAATCAACACGAGGTCCAATTTTGACTCTGGGAAGAGGGCATTCACTTGTGGTGACATCCCAATTAGGGCACAGTTAGTGACCACAGATATAACACTCATGGTCTCAAAAGCCAACTAAAAGAAAACAAAATGTGAAATTAAAAACCACAATGGCCTTTTGCATATTTCCTCATCCTTTTTTTTTGTATTATATAAAATCAAAGAAAAAGCCTTTCCCTCATTCTAAATACCCCAAGTACATTTAAAACTTTCTCGCTATAATGCTGTCATTTTCTCTGGCTTTAAAAAGTCACACTGTTACACGGCATTTTCAGTACTTTTGGCTGCAAGAGCCAAGGCAGTATGTTCTACCTGGCCAGCCAGAGGTAGCCAGGGACCTGAGAATTCGGAATGCACCCTAGAGGGGTACACTGTTCAAGTTACTCAACTCGGACCTAAGGGAATCTAAGATGGGGCCGCCAGAAAAAATGGTTCACATTCAAAAACTGTTAGGTATGATTTCAAATAGAATTTTTGTGACTGCCTTACTCTGCGACATTACAGACCACGTCTGGTCCAGCTATACCACAGGTTACGGTGATCCTTTTCTAGTGGCATTTGCCTGTGGGACTTCAGCCCACTGAGCTGCTGTACAGACTGATCCAAGGCTCCGTGGAGGAGTTTCGTGGAGAACACTATGGAGTACTGACTGCGGAAATGTTGCGACCACAGGCCTTGATCACTACTTGGTAACTTAACCACAGGGAGGGGGAGACACAGGCGTCCATTACAGAATGAGCAAGTCACAGGGATGAAAGGTGCAGCGTAGGGACACAGTCACGGTGCTGTATCAGCGCTGCGTGGTGACACACGGCACTAAGCTTGTGGTGGGCACGGCACGGCATGGAGACTTGCCCGGTCTTCTACGCTGCACACTCAACACAAACACAACACTGTGTGTCAACTCCATTTTAGTTTAAAAAAAGAACTAGAAAAAAGTCCCACTAATTCTAAGAAATGTGATTACTGTTAGAAACTAAAATTTTAAAAGAAGCAAAACAAAACATGATTGGATCCAAACTGAATAAATATCTGGTCTCATGGAGAATTTCTGCTACCTGACTTTAGGAATCCTCAGTATAACCTGGTAATTTTTCCCTGGATTTCTTTACAACAAACCTACTCAAGACTTTATCTTCTTTTTAAATAACTTAAAATGTTTTATTTTCACATAGCTCAGAACTGAAACACTTGCAGTTACAGTGAAGAATCTCCTTGCCCTCTCTATGTACCCCTTACCTGTGTGAGCTCCTGTTCTCCCTACAAAAGCATCGTCATTATTAATATTTTTGAACTTTCTGGATATTTTATATGCAAACTTTATAAGTAAATTTGAATATATATATACCCTTTCTTACCCTCTTTTCCGCCTAATACATACTGTCAGTTCCCTTGCTTGGGGATATTCTCCAAACATCTTGGAGAATACTCTACGTCAGTACTCAAAGAACTCCCTCATTCTTTGTCACAGCTGCTTAAATATTTTATTGCATAGATGTACCAGAAGTTATTTAACCATTTCCTTATTGGCGGGCATTACTTGCTATTACAATCATTGCTCTAATTAGTCACCACGTAAATACATCATTTAACAAGAGTGGAATTAGGACAAATTCCTTAAAGTGGAACACCTGAGTCAAAGGTACCACGCGTTCATAATTTGGATAAATAATGCCAAGCTGCACTCCACGGGGTTGACCAGTTCACTCTCCTCTCAGCAGCATATAAGGAGAGTGCCTGGCTTCCCGCACTTTTACTACACCTATAATGAAACAGGATTTTCAAACATAGCTACACTGAGTTATAACTTATGTGCAATAACTGTATTCAATGAAGGCATACGCTTCATTTGATACATGTATATACCTGGGAAACCACCACCACAAACAAGATACAGAATATTTCTACTTCCCCCAAAAGATTCCTCATGACCCACTGCAATCCATCCTTCTCTTCACACCTGGCCAAAAGTACCCTGATCTGCTCTTCATCACTGCAGATTGTATGTTCTAGAATGTCATAACTGGAATCATATAGTATCTGCTCTTCCTTGTGCTTTCACCCAGTATGATTTTGAGATTGAACCATATTATACAGATATATCTATATATCTATAGATATATCTGTATATAATTCTTATTGCGAAGTAGTATTCCATTTTATGACTACGCCATTACTTTTTACCCATTTACCTACAGGTGGAACTCTGGGCTGTTTCCAGTTTCGGACTACTGTGAATCAAGTTACTAGAGACGTAACCGTGCATCCCTGAAATGTTCATATTCTCATTTCTCCTGATACGTAGAAGCCCATACGCTGGGGGTATGGTAGGTGCATGTTTATAAGTCTTTTCATGAGCTCTTTGGCCATTCACATAGGTTTTTTGTTGAAGTACTTCTTCAAATCACTGCCCTTGTTTTTAAAGGCTGAAATGTCTTACTGAGTTGTAAGAGTCCTTAATCTGAATACAAGTCCTCTGGCAGACATATGTATTGTGTACTTTTTCTCCCATTCTGTGTCTTGCCTTGTCTTCTTTTAACTTTAGACGAGCAAACTTTTCCCCCCATCTGGAAACCTAGTTGTCTCAATGCTATTAGCGGACAACCATTTCCCCTATTGAACTGAGATTTCACATATACCACATAATCCATTTCTGGACTTTCCAGTCTGTTTCTCTGGTCTGATTGCCTACTAATGCACTGTACCATTAACCATTAATAACTGAGGTTATATAATAAGTTTTAATATATGGTAAGTGTCCCTGTTCTTCTTTATAGTTTTCTTGCTATTCTAGTTCATTTATTTGCCCCTGTGAATGTGACAATACATTTACCTCCTTAAAAGAAAAACTTTGGCTGGCATAGTGCTACATTTATAAATTAATTTGTAAATTAATTTGTAAATGAACAGAGAATTTATATATATTGAATATTGAGACTTCCTTTATCAGCTAGCTCTTACTATCTAACCAACCACCCCAAAGTCTGGCTTCAAACAGCCATTTATTTATCTCATGATTCTGTGGGTGGGCAATTTAGGATATGCTCACCTCAGCGATTCTTCTGGTCTCAGCTGACCTCGACTGGATTTGCTCATACACCTGAGGTCAGCTAGTGGGTAAACTGGACACATCACTGGCCTTATTGTGCTACTTAGAACTCCTAGTACTATGTCTAATAAAGATAGCAAGAGTGCATATCCTTGCATTGTTCCTAATTTTAGAAGGAAAGCATTCAATTTTTCACCAATAGGTATGATGTTAGCTTTAGATTTTGAAAAAATAGATGTCCCTTATCAAGTTGAGTACTTCCATTTCTATTTTTCTGAGAGTTTTCAAAAAGGAATGTTGGATTCTCTCGAATGCTTTTGATGTACTGGTTGATACAACCGTGCAGTTTTTCTTTTTCAAACTAGTAAATGGTATATTATACAGATTAATCTCCTAACATTAAACCCGGCTGGCATCCCTGGACTAAATCCCACAGGTCATGGTATACACTTCTTTTCATAGATTGTTGAATTCTACCTGCTAATCGCTTATGAAGGTGTTTTGTATAGTCACTCACAAGGGATGTTGGTTTGTTTTCCTTTCTCATACTCTGATGTTTTCCTATGCTGATACTAGCTTCATAAAGTGAATGAGGAAATATTCCCTCCTCTGTTTTTTGGAAGAAACTGTGTAAAAGTGGTATTAATTCTTCTTTAAATATTAGAACTTGCTAGTGAAATCATTTGGGCCAGTGTATTTCTTTTTTGGAAATTTATAACTACAAATTGAATTTTCTTACAGTTACAGAGCTACTCAAATTATCTATTTCATATTGGGTGAGTTGCAGCAGTTTGAGTTTTTGGAGGAACTGATCCAAATTGTCAAATTTATATGTGTAGAGTTGCTCATAATACTCCCTTTAATACTTC
This sequence comes from Proteles cristata cristata, assembly GCA_017311185.1. Taxonomy (NCBI): domain Eukaryota; kingdom Metazoa; phylum Chordata; class Mammalia; order Carnivora; family Hyaenidae; genus Proteles; species Proteles cristata. The sequence goes on from JAESUZ010004379.1 coordinate 103,098, forward strand.
TGATACCTTAAGGGCCTGTAGTGATATCTGCTGTTTTATGTTTATACTGGTGTCTCTTCTTTCTTTATTTAGTCCTGCTAGAGGTTTGTCAACTACACTGATCTTTCCAAAGAACCACCTCTTTTGTTCCAGTGATCTCGATTATTTTTGTTTTTCATTTCATCCATTTGTACTCTTATCTTTATTATTTTTTTCTTTCTGCTGTTTCTGGGTTTCTTCTGCTCCTTGTTTCTAGTTTCCTGAGTGAGCATTTAGATTATTATTTGAGGTATTTTCCTCTTTTTCAGTGTATGCATTCAGTGCTACAGATTTCCCTGTCAGCCCTGCTGTAGCTGTTTGATATGTTGTATTTTCATTTTCATTCAGTTCAATGTCTTTTGAATTCACTTGAAACTTTCTCTTTGACCCATGATTATTTAAGAAATGTGCATGTAGGGGTGCTCGTGTGGCTCAGTTAGTTAAGTGACCAACTCTTGATTTCAGCTCAAGTTATGATCTCATAGTGGTGAGACTAACCCCATGTCAGGCTCCACGCTAGGCATGGAGCCTGCTTAAGACCTCTCTCTCTCACTCTCTCTCTCTCTCTTTCTCTCTCTACACCACCCCTCCCCAATGTCCCTCCCCGACTAGTATACTCTCTCTTTCTCTTTCTCTCTCAAGAAAACCGTGCACTCAGTTTTCAAGTGTTTGGAGACTTTCCGCTACTGATTTCTGGTTGGATTCCACTAGAGTCAGAGAACATTCTGTACATAATTTCAAATCTTTAAAATGTTTAAAGTTTATTTTATGCCCCAGATGAAGGTTCTGTAAGCACTTGAATGTACATTTTACAACCGCAGAGCAGAGTGCTCTGTGATATGGATTCGGTTCTGTTCTCTGATGGTGGTGGTGCTGCTGAGCTCTTCTATATCCTTGCTGACATCCTTACTCTTGTTCTACTGATTGGTGAGAAACAATGCTGAAGTCTCCAACTGTAATGTGGATTCATCTATTTCTCCATTCAGTTCCATGAATTTTTGGTTTATGTATTTTAAAATGTTCAGTACATACACATTAAGACTGCTATGTCTTCTTAGCAATTTATTACATATATTACATATTACAGTGTGTGTGTGAATGATCTTGACTTAGAAGGAGTTATGTTCAAAAATGGTAAGTTAAAAATAATGTAAGACAAAAATGTATCTAATACGCCTAATCTACTGAATTATAGCTTAGCCGAGGTCACCTTAAATGTGCTAAGAGCCCTTAGATGGGCCTACAGTGGGGAAAAATCCTCTAACACAAAGCCCATTTTATAATAAAGTATTGAGTATTTCCTGTAATTTGTTGAACATGGCACTGAAAGTGAAAAACAGAATGGCTGTGTGGGCATGGACTTCTTCTAAGTGACTGGGTGGCTACCTGGCAGCCATGGTTTGCTGCCCAGCACCATGGTCACAACGCATACCAATGGCTTGGGAAAAGATCCAAATGCAAAACTTGAGGCATGGTTTCTACTGAATACATATCGCTTTCCCACCACTGTAAAGTCAAAATATCATAATTTGAACCATTGTAAGTTGAGGACTAGAATCTACATAGGTTCAGTCTACTTGTGTGATCATTTACCAGTCTGAAGGATGTACAGAAAGCTCACCTCCCTCTACCATTCTATAAAATAGCTCATATTTTCACCACATATATTTACAATCATTAGATAGTATTATAATTTTTATTTCAATTGTCAAACATAACTTTAAAGACTCAAGAGAAGGAAAGTCTAATTACATTTCCTCGTATTTTTGCTTTCCATGGTTTTTCTTCCTGATATTCCCAGGTCCCTTCTCTAACCATTTCCTTGAGTTTGAAGAACTTCTAACTACTCTTTTAGGGGTCACCTATATGGCTCAGTCACTGAAGCATCTGATTCTTGATTTTGGCTCAAGTCATGATCTCTTGGTTTCATGAGATGGAGCCCTGAACTGGGTTCTGCACTGACAGTGTGGAGCCTGTGTGGGATTCTCATTCTCTCTCTCTCTCTCTCCCTCTCTGCCCCTCCCCTACTCACTCCCTCTCAAAATAAACAAACATTTAAAAATCAATCAATAAATAAAGTAGCTATTCTTTTAGGATAGGTTTTGGGGCAATAAATTCTCTTAATTTTCTTTCACCTGAGAGTCTTGACTTCCCCTTCATTCTTTTGGGTTTTTTTTTTTTTTTAGTTTATTTACTTTTTTGAGAGAGAGAGCAAGCAGGGGAGGCACAGAGAAAAAGGGAGACAGAGAATTAGAAGCAGGCTCCATGAGGTCAGCACAGAGCCTGATGCAAAAACCATGAGATCATGACCTGAATCAAAATCAAGAGTCTGATGCTTAACCGACTGAGCCACCCAGGCGCCCCTCCCCTTCACTCTTGAAGGATGTTTTCTCTGAATACAGGATTTGGTATTGACACTACTTTTCTTTCAGCGCTTGAAAAATACGATGCTGCTTTCTTCTGCCCTCCATGATTTCTGATGAGAAACTAGCTATCATCCTAAATGTTTTCCTCTAAGACAACATGTCATTTCTCTCTGGTGCTTTCAAGTTTTTGTCTTTAGTTTTCATATGTTTAATTATGGTGTGTTGGACATGAACTGTTGGGGACTTATCCTGTCTGGGATCCATTCAATTTCTTGAATCTGTAGTTTTACGTCTCTTGCCAAATCAGAAAGACTTGGCCTTATTACTTCAGGTATTTTTTAACCCCTCCTTTCTCCTCTCCTTCTGGGACTCCCATAACAGGAATGTTAGATCTTTTGTTATAGTCCCACAGGTCTCTGAGGTTATATTTACTTTGTCAGAGTCTATTTTTTCTCTGCTGTTCAGATTGAATCATTTCTATTCTCTATTTTTCGGTTTCTGATCCTTACTCTATTCCTTCATGCTGCTACTGCACTCATCCACTAAGCTTTTTATGTTAGTTATATTTTCCATTTCTAAAATACCTATTTGCCTCTCCTTTATATCTCCTAGTTCTTTGCTGAGATATTCTAATTCTATTTTTCTATCTGTTCTAGGTGTATTCATTTTATCAAGGTTGCTTTAAAATCTGTCTGACATTTCTAATATCTGTCATCTTGATGGTGGCACCTACTGACTATCCTTTTTCTTTTCTTTTCGGTTCATCCTGGTTCTTAGTGTGATGGGATTTAAATAGAAACCTGAACATTTTCGGAGTTGTACGATTCTATACTGTATTTAAACGTTTGGTGTCGGTGGTCCTGCGAACACCACTCTAGCAGGGAAGCAGGGAAAACACCTTGTTAGGTTGCCATCTGGGTACCGCTCACACCAGTGGGGAGTGTGGGGTCCTTACTATTGCTGGCCTGGGGTCAGAGTTCTGGTCTCCCACTAGACCTTCCCATGGACACCTCTTCTGCTAGGAGGGGTCAAGTGTCTCATGTGTGCTCCCACGTGGCCCCTGCTGGGCTGGGTGGTGGTGGAAAGCCTGACTCTCCACTGGGCTTTATTGGAGACCATCCCAGCAGACAGTGGAAAAGGGGCCTCAATATTGCGGGGTAGGGGTGAAAGCCAGCCTCCCCACACGATCTGCCCTGACACTGCAGTGGCCAGGGCCTCATTATCACTCAGTGGGTGAAGTCCCACCTGGCTACTTTCCTATCAGAATTTTTACATCTGAAAGGGGTCATGGAAATTATAATTTGCCTCCACCACCCCATCCCCAATTCTAAAAACAAGGAAAGCAAGGCTCAAAAAAGGGAATGACTGTTTTTGAAGTCACACAACTGCTAGTTTGTGGCCAAAACAAAATAAATAAAAATCCCAAATCTCTCCTTAGCACCTTCATTTTTAATCATAATGGCCCATTTTGCTGTTTCTCCCCAAAGGAATAATTTTTTTCTCAAATAATTACCTGCCACACACCAATACTGGCTGAAGGTTCTGAGAATGGGCGCTTCAAGACCCTGCACATCTTTAAGGCGTCCGAGTTAACTTCAGTGAAGTTATTTAACACAGCGAAGGCAGCTGCTAACGGGTAAACGCAGGAGAAAAGGCTCACGTAACCGAACTGAAGAAATAACTCCAAGTAATCATCAAAGGTACCCTGAAAATGTAAACCACAAGAAGAAAACAGGCACTGTTTTAATATCATATAATAAGAACAACATTTTGTAATACTACCCAAGGCACTGGCCTCCAACCAAAGAAAATCTTAGAATTCCTCCCAATTTCTTCTTTCAACAACAGAATTTACATAAATTCAAAAGCAATTTTATATTTAAGTCCCTGAAAGAATGAAACTCTGATTTAGCTCCTCATGCCATTGTACCAGATCACTGAATTATTACATAATAAACAGCAGCAAAGCTAAAGATGTTTGCTTTTAACCAAGTAAAAAGACATGATCCAACATCACTATTAGAAATCTTACACGACTGCCTCCTTACTTCACGGGTTCCCCAAAATCTCAGTACCTTACCCTCCATTAAAGAACTGATGGTGGTGATGCCAGTGAAAACAGCAATGACCTCCAGAAGCTTCCCCCTCCATAAAAGCAGTAACGACATGGGGCACATGTGTGGCTCAGTCAGTTAAGTGCCCGACTTCGGCTCAGGTCATGACCTCACGGTTTGTGGGTTTGAGCCCTGCATCGGGCTCTAGATGCTGACAGCTCAGAGCCTGGAGCCTGCTTTGGATTCTGTGTCTCCCTCTCTCTGCCCCTCCCCCACCAATTCTCTGTCTCTCAAAAATGGATAAACGTTAAAAACAGTTTTTTTAAAAAGGCAACAACAACAAAAGGGCAAAGTGTGTCAGAAACAACTTTTCAAATACTCTGGAAGTTAACCAAAGGCTTGCAGCAACTCTGGCGGCATACGGTTACGAAGAACAGCTCAATGTTCTGGCATTTCAACTTGTTCTAGTCTCATCTCCTACTCCCCCAGCTCCGCAGCAACCTGGAAAAAACCAGCATGCCCCCCCAGGACCAGAGGGAGCAGACGGGGGCTGGAGATCCGGGAAAGCCTCATTCCCGAGCGGAAGTCGTCATCTGGCCTGGTTACTGGTACCCTAAAAGGCTCCACTCAAAAGGCTTGTCTTTATTCAGCTTCTCTGAGTCTCCTCCAGCACTAAGGGCCTCTCCCTTGGTATGTGAGCTGAATTTTTAAACACCAGTCTGCCTGAGGTAATAGGTAGCAGCTGGGCAAACAAAAGACCAGCCAGGGAGCTCAAGAGGACAAGCTGAGGAATGAAAGAGATCTCCACAGGCGGGATGAACCCCCCACATTTTCCCAGGAACCCAGAAGGCCAGGCACGTGCACAGGACAACGCATAACCTCAGGAGGGACCTGGGAAGGCTCTAACAGCTCCCCTCTGACTGACCTTGGGGCTCTGCGCAAGCAGAAAGTGAATGCTACCGCAGAATTTTAAACTTCCTGGTTTAGCGTTGAAGGCATGCCCTTCAAACACAAAGGCAGAGATCGAACAGACACCCAAGGATGAGGGACAAGAGCAGGAAAATGCTCACTTTTAGCCCAGCAGCCTGACCTACAGCCAGCAGAGTTTTCGTGAAGGATCAAATTAAGTGCTGGTTGCTACATTCTTGAAGGGTCCCATGACGACCCAAAATCTCATCAATTACTATGGGACTGAATGATAAGCACCAGAGAAATCTTGCAAAAGTAGTTTCATGGATTGATATTTGAAGAAATGTTTATGATCTAATGCTCCCTGCATGTCCTCTCCCCCTTGAGCCCTAAGCATAGAATCACCAGCTTCATATAGCAAAAGTGCAGCTCTTCTGCCCACGAGTCCTGTCCCTGTGCTATATTAAAAGCACCTTTTTGCACCGAAAATGTCTCAAGAATTCTTTCTTGACTGCTTGCTTGCAGCCTCACATCAACATCTATATAACACTCAACCCAACGACAATAGGATACTCATTCTTCCCAAGTGCACATGGAACATTCTTCAGGATAGATGAGATGTTAGGCCATGAAATGATTCTCAACAAATCTAAAAGGCTTAAGAATCATACAAAGTATCTTCTCCAGCCACAATGGAATAAAGTGGAAATCAGTAACAGAAGGAAATTTGGGAAATTTATACTGAATGGGAATTAAGCAACATGCTCCTCAAAAACAAATGAGTCTAAGAAGAAACCACAAGAAAAATTAGAAAATACTCTGAGATGAAAATTAAGACACGATATATCAAAACTTACAGGATGCTGTGAAAACAGTGCTCAGAGAGTCATTCATGGGTATAAATGCTTCATTTAAAAAAAAAGGCTGATCTCAAAACAACTGAAAATTTCACCTTAAGAATCTAGAAAAAGAAGTAAACTAAATCTAAAGCATGCAAAAGGAAATAAACACAACAAAGTTATATACATAGCACAATAACTTACATAACATATAAATGTATATTTTTATATAACTAGTTATATACAATCATCTCAATAGACACAGAAAAGAAAAAAAAAAAACAAAATCTGATACCCCTTCATGATAAAAACACTCAACAAACGAGTAACAGAAGAAAGTTTCCTCAAAGTGATAAAGAGCATCTACAAAACACCACAGCTAACATCATACTTAATGATGAAGAACTGAAAGTTTCCCCACATAAGGTCAGGAACAAGACAAAAAAATGTCTGCTCTTCGAAATAAGTCAGGCAGAGAAGGACAAATATCATATGTTTGCACGTATAGGAGGATTAGGAGGAGCTTGACGGAGGAACAAGGGGGAGAAGAAGGGGGAAATGGTGGGAGAAAGGGAGAGAGGCAAACCATGAGAGACTCTTGAATGCTGAGAAACAAACTGAGGACTGATGGATGTGGGGGGGAGGGGGGGATGGGCATGGAGGAGGGCACTTGTGGGGATGAGCACTGAGTGTTATATGGAAACTAATTTGACAATAAACTATTTGTAAAAAAAAAAAAAAAAAAAGTCTGCTCTTAATTCTTCTATTCAACACTGTCCTTGGGGTTCTAACCAGGAAAATAAAGGAAGGCAAGGAAAGAAATAAGAGCCATAGAGAACAAGAAAAGAGGTAAAACTACTTCTATTTGCAGAGGACATGAACTTATATATTTTAAAAAAAGCCTCTAAAGAACTCCAAAAAAGATTATTAGGTCTACTAATAATAAACTTCAGTAAGGCTGCAGGATATAAGATCAATATACAAAAGTCAATGGCATTTCTATAAACCAGCAATGAACAAACTGAACATGAAATAATACAAACAATTCCATTTATAATACTATCAAAAAGAATAGAAGACTTAGTAATAGATTTCACAGTGTTAACATTTGTACACTGAAACCCACAAATCATTGCCGAAAGAAATTAAAGAAGACCTAAATAAATGGAAAGACATTCCATGTTCATGGATTAGAAAACTTAGTATTGTTAAGATGGCGATACTCCCCAAATTGATTAATAGTCCCAATCAAAATTTCAACTGCATTTTTTAAAAATATTTTTATTTATTTCTAGGAGAGAGAGAGACCGCGTGAGCAGGGGAGGGTCAGAGAGAGAGGGAGTCACAGAATGAAACAGGCTCCAGGCTCTGAGCTGGCAGTCAGCACAGAGCCCAACACGGGGCTCGAACCACCAACCGCGAGATCATGACCTAAGCGAAAGTCGACACTTAACCGACTACGCCACCCAGGCGCCCCTCAACTGCATTTTTAAAAGAAATGGACATGCTAATATTACAAGGCACCCAGAATATGCAAAACAATCTTGAAAAAAGACAAATATAGAGAAATCCCACTTCCTGATTTGAAAACCGACTACAAAGCTACAGTAATCAAGACAGCATAATACTGGCATTAAGGACAGGCATACAGAGGTCAGTGGGATAGCACGGAGAGTCCAGAAGCAAACGTGTGTGTCTCTAGTCTCATAATTTTCTTTCAAGTTTATTTATTTATTTTGAGAGACACAGAGGCAGTGCAAGTGGGGGAGGGGCAGAGCGAGGGGGAGGGGCAGAGCGAGGGGGAGAGAGAGAAAAGAAGAGAGGCAGAATCCCAGCAGGCTCCACGCTGCCAGGGCAGAGACTGATGCAGGGCTCAAACCCACAAAATCATGAGATCATGACCTGAGCCAAAACCAAGAGTCAGACACTTACCCAACTGAGCACCCACTTTCAACAAATGTGCAAAGATCATTCAATGAAGAAAAAAAAATTACTTATTTAAACAAATGGTGCTCGTGCAACTAGATATCCATACATAAAAGAATGGATGTGGACTCTGTCCAGAGTCCACTATCTATAAAAATTATCTATAAAAATTAATTCACAAGGGATCAGACCTAAATGTAAGAGCAAAACCTATAAAATTCTTAGAATAATATATAGAAGTAAATCTTCCTGTCTTCAGATAAGGCAATGGTTTGTTAGAGAGAGGACACCAAAAGAATAAGCAAAAAAAAAAAAAAAGGACAAATTTGACTCCCATCAAAGTTAAAATCTTGTGCATCAAAGGACACTACTCAAGAAAATAAAAGCGCAACCCACAGAATTGGAGGATAAATTTTCAAATCATATATCTGATAAGAAATTTATATTCAGAATATATGAAGAACTCTTGCAATGAAATAATAAAAAGACAGATAACCCAATGAAAAATGGGCAAAGAATACAGATACATATTTCTCCAAAGAAGAGATACAAATGGCCAAAAAGCACATGGAAAGATGATCAGTATTGTTAGGCATTAGGAAAATGCAAATCACACCCAGAATTATATACCATTTCACATGTATTAAGTGTGACTACTATTGGGGGGGGCGGGACGGGAGACAAAAAATAACAAGTGTTGATAAAGGTGTGGAAAAAAATGGGACCCTCATAAATGGCTGGTAGGAATGTAAAATGGTACCCCTCACCTTTGAAAACAGTCTGGCAGTCCCTCAAAGAGTGAAACAGAGTGAACATACGACCTAACCTATGGTAACTAATGTATCATAAAAAACATATGTCCATACAAGAGCTTGCACACAAGTGTTTACAGCAGCATTAGTCGTAATAGCCAAAAAGTGTAAATAACTTGTTCCAAATGTTTATCAACTGGTGAATGAATAAATAAAATGTAGTATATCCACACAATGGGATATTATTCAACCTTAAAAAAGAATGAAGTACTGATATAGGCTATTAAGTACCGATACAGACTATTATCATAGACTGAGCCTTGAAAGCATCATGCTTAGTGAATGAACAAAGCCAGACAGAGATCACAAACTGTATGATTCCAATTGCGGGACATGCAGGCAGAAGGCAAACCTACGGAGACAGAACGCAGACTGATTGCTGCCAGAGGCCGTGGTAGCGACTGACTGCGTCGTGGGTGTGGGGTTTCTTTCGGGGATGATGAAACGTTCTGGAATTGGTGGCGATTGCTGTAAAACCTTGTGAGTTTACTAAAAATCATTACTCTGTACACTTTAAAATGGTGACTTCTACAGTGTGTGAATTATATCCCAATTTTTTTTTAAAAAGGAAAGAAAAAAATCCGATAGTAATAAGGAACCTCCCAAGAGCCGCCCTAGCAGAAGCGGCAGATATACCAAAGGGGCCAGAGAAAGAAATCCACAGCGGAAAGTGGGGGAAACCAGGGAAGCATGAAGAAACTCCTCTCAAACGATGTTTAAAAACTTTTCTAAGAATGTCTTAGAAGGTTTAGTCCAAAGGAAGAAAGGGGCAACAGTTCATATAAAGCTCCGATTTGGTGGGAGAAGAATGTAAACAGTATGAGGGGAGTTATGTACTGATCTTCAGCGACTGGACCAAGAAGCCTTCGCTGAAGTAGGCGGCCTGGGCGTTGGTAACTCCCACTTGCCACTTGAATGACATCACCAAAACTCTACAGGACCCGGTGACAGTACCCAAACTCCTCACTCCACACCACAGGCCTACCTACCAACCTGCTGCTGAGCAGCACTCTATGCTGGGCAGTGACTGAGCGACAGACCCGGCCCTTAGGGTGCCGAAGGCCATGCTTGCCGACCGTCAGCATCCTCAGGCCTCCTCATGACTGGCCATCCAGTGCACACGCAAGAACAACTCCAGCTTGATAAAACTACATGTCTCAATATTTTAAAGCAATATTATCCTAAAATGAATGATTATTATTACTATATCTCAGAGTCTGTTTTCACCGGGACATGAATATTGGGCTCAGTAGTTGAGCTTCAGTGTAAGTCAGATTCTACTTCTGGTAGAAGATACCCAGGGGAGGAGCCAAGATGGCGGAACAGCATGAAAGGCTTTCTTCCATCTCAAGTCCATGAAACGCAGCCAGGTAAACACTAAACCATCCTGCACACCTAGAAAACTGCTGTGAGGATTAACACAACAATCTGCACAACCTGAACCACAGAACTCAGCAGGTACCTGGCGCAGAGGTGAATAGGGAGAGAGGAGACGCAGGGCGCAGGGAGCTGCTTTTGCTTGTGGAGAAAGGAAAGAGACAGGGGGAGAGGACGGGAAAAGCACCCTCCAAAAAGAAAATACCAAACCTCAGTACAGAGTACTGGGAATGGCAGAAAGTGCTTCTCTCCGATGGTGTGGGTGCGGACAATGCCTGAACCCAGGCCTCTGACTAGGCTCTGGCGGTTTTCGAGGTTCACACGTGCCTCCAGAGCTGGGGGTTAGGCTCCACTGGGGATTCAGTGGTGAGTGGTTTCTAAACGGCTCTTTGGTCGCATCTGGCTCTAGAAAGTATTTCCGTAGGCTGTGTTCCAGCATACAGAAGTGGTTCTAAAATGTACCCAGTGATATAGTGGGGGTGCCTTTTGGGGGGTGCTTTTCCCATCCTCTCCCCCTGTCAATTCAACTTCTCTGAAAAGTGTAGAAACCAAGAGCACAGTAAGAAATCTTAGCTACGACCATTTTTACCACAATTCGGTCCTAAGAAATCCTGATGGTCTGCGCTTGGCTTTCAAAACTGCTGTTTCAGATGAAAACGTACAACATAGAGCCTGTGCAGAGATGTGCAGACAAATTCTCCCAGGTGTGCCACTGGGCAGCCTCCAGAAGGCACGCTCAGGTCTCCCTGGCATTTCTGGAATACAACACTGGGGAGCCCCTTCTCCACGCAGCAGCGCGCTGTGCATTCGGCTTCCATCTCACACAGGGACTGAGCGCAGTACGTGCACGTTAATGCTTTCTCAGGGCTTTTACACTTCTGAGCACTTTTGAGTCAGTAAACTTAGCAAAACAGGGACATACTCCAAAAGCAAGAAGGAGAAAAAAATGCAAATTCAACAGTGTAAATAACTGCACACTAAAATGAAAATACATTAGCCAAGATACAGTCTACCCTATTAGCTGCACATTAGCCAAGACCAACTAAGGCAAACTTAAAAAATGGAAGAACAAAGCCATCATTAAGAATACTGTGGTATTTCTGTGAAGTCATAACTAATTGTAGAGGTCTATTTACTAGATGAATGAAAACAGAGTTTCAGGTTTCAGGGGATCCATCCCACTGGCTCCTCAAATCAGCCGTGGAGAAACATCATGTCGAGGAGTTCCCCACGCTGAGTCTATGACAAGGAAAGAAAGTACCAGATTGAAGGCTTCAGGCAACACACAGACACGAGAGGCTGACCATTTTTCTCCTAAAACTGTTCCTTATTCAGTATTATACTGAATGCTTGCCAAGAGTTACCATGATAAATAACAAGGGGACATTGCCCTCAGTGACAGAGAAATTGTCAGAAAGTGGCACAAAACCCTAAATAAAATACTAACATAGTCAAAACGACAATGTATATTTAAAAACACTGAGCAAGTGGAGTTAATTACTTAAATGTACACAGGTGTTTCATTAGGAAATTTATCAGTGTAGATGAAAATATTAAATCTTGGGGTGCCTGGGTGGCCTAGTTGGTTAAGCGTCCGACTTTCACTTAGGTCATGATCTCGCGGTTCATCGGTTCAAGCCCCGCGTCGGGCTCTGTGCTGACTGCCAGCTCAGAGCCTGGAGCCTGTTTCAGTCTGTGACTCCCTCTCTCTCTGACCCTCCCCTGCTTACGCTGTCTCTCTCTCTCCTAGAGATAAATAAAACATTTAAAAAAAAAAAAGAAAGAAAGAAAATATTAAATCTTAATATGATAGGGGTGCCTGGGTGGCTCAGTCGGTTAAGCGTCCAACTTCAGCTCAGGTCATGATCTCACGGTTCATGGGTTCGAGCCCCGCAGCATCAGGCTCTGTGCTGACAGCTCAGAGCCTGTAGCCTGCTTCAGATTCTGTGTCTCTCTCTCTCTGCCCCTCCCTGCCTCAACCTCTGTCTCTCTCTGTCTCAAAAATAAACATTAAAAAAATTTTTTAATAAAATAAAAATAAATCTTAATATGATAATCTCAACAGAAGCAAATAAATGAAGAATTTGAAAAAAGGTAACATCTTTCACAATACAAACTCTTGGCAAATACAGAAAAGAACATTTTGAAACCAATAAAAAGCTATCTACCAAGAACCTGGGACAAACATTGACACACAATGGTGACGAGACCAAAAAAAAAAAAAATCAGGAACTAGAGAAAGATGCCTATTGTAAATACTTCTGTCCAAATTACACTGAACATATTCATGAGTCCAACAGATAATGAAAACTATACAGATGAAGGAAGAAAAGAGCTATTATTTATTTATAGCTGAAATATCTGTCTACACAGAAAACCCAATAAAATCCAAGAAAATGGATTAGAAATAAGAATACTCATCAAGGTTACGGGGTCAAAAAGATACAAAAATCAACAGCATTCCCATGTAACAGCAACAAACAATTAAAAGTTTTTAAAGAGCTACCAGTTACAGGAAATCAGAAGTCAAACACCGCCTCCGCACCGTGCCTATCCCCAGGTAACCAGGGGACCCAACAAGGCGGGGGGCCGCCTGACATCACACCTCCGGATGGGGTACGAGGGAGGTACTCTCCCCGAAATGCTAAAGTGAAATCCTCTGCGGAAACAACGGGACAAACCAGCTTCACAAAAAGCCGACATCAAAAGCAAGGGATTATTCCAGATCACAGTTTTCGAGCTGTCTGGCCTTCGAAGCCCTCAACTCTTAAAAATGACAGAGGACACCAAAGACCTTTTGTGTATAGGAGTTCCACCCAGTGATATTACTAAGTTTGAAATTAAAACAATACTGTAAAAAAATATTTCTCATTGATTCATTTAAACAAAAACATTAACATCAATAAAATACTGCTTGAAAAATAATTACATTTCCTAGGACAAAAGCATTCAGTGTAGAGTGGCCCTTGTTTATAGTCTTGGCAGATTTCTTCACGTCTAGCTTATGAGATGGTGTGGCAACATGTTGCTCTGGAACATTCTCCCCGGAAAGTTCTAGTCTTTGCAGCTGTGCGGCTGGGTGGGAGCCGGCAGTTCACAGGACAGGGCGGCAGAGCTCGATGCAGACCTGCGGCTCCCATGGCCTTGGCCCCGGCGGCTGCTGGGGGTCAGGTGACACTAGCGGATCAGCCCCGGCGGAGACGCTATGGAGGTTTTCTTTTTCCTTACTTTTCACTCTGCTCTGCACCACCCAAGTTTCCTATCATGCATAAACAACTATTACTTTTATAATGTTTTTCATGTTTTAGTCGAATTGTCTTTTTCCCCCAAAACTTGGTAATATTCCTTTAGATTTCTGTGTGGCGGTCAGAATGAGCTTTACAGAAAATACAATTCTAAGTTCACTGGCTTCAGTGAGGAGAAAAACACACCCAGAAAAACAGAGGGCAGGATCAGCGCGTGGGAAACAGTGGTCTGGATCCAATGTGACCCCAGAGCATGTCCCCTCTCCCAATACATGGAGAGAGTTGAAAGAGCAAATATTGGATTGTCGCTCCATGGAGAGAGTAGAGGGGGGCATACGGGAGGTGAGGACGGAGGGGTCGGATCACCCAGGGCCCCCAGACAAGGGGCAGCATGACGAACCGCAAGCTTGCTCGCAGTCGCGGCACCTGCAGGAGAAGCTATCGCGCTGTGTCCCTCACTTCACGTCAGAGAGCCCAGGCTGAATGGCAGACTCCGAACTGGAAAAGCAAAGTCTTGAATCCTGTTCCTGATTTAGTCACCAAGTGATTAACAACAGAGAGCTTCGACTGCCTGTTATTAACATGGGAAAAGCAACACTCACCTTGCCTTCCTTCAAAAAGGGATTATCGGATGTCAGGAATGCCAAAAAGGTGGGGTCCCAGATTCTGGCAGCGTCACCCTATTAGCAGATGGCTCTTAGAGGAACTAAAATTGCTTGGACAACGGGCATATGGCTTGAATTACTGCACACCATTCACCGAGCCCGGGAAAAAGGCGGAGAAACTGGTCTGGAGAAGAGCGTGAATTTGGTTTGGGGCGCTTCAGGGGATGTTGTCGTTTGCCCAAATAATTCAGAGAAAAAGAGGGGATGGAAGCTGATTCTAACTGATGACAGGGACAGAAGAAGGGAAGTAGAGACAACAACGTGGAGAATTATTTCAAGACATGGGGGCAGGAAAGACGGGACACAAACAGCAGAAGAAGTGTGGGTTTGCTTGGTTTGGGATGGGAGCGCTGCTGACAGATGGCGCAGGGAGAAGGGGAAGCAGGAGATGTGGGAGCTGCCGGTGGGCACTGGGCAGTGGGGCCTTTACCGACGAGAGGGGGTACAGAGGGGCCCGAATAAGGAGCCCGGGGAAAGACTGCTTGTTTGGCTTCCATAAGAAAGGGAAGGATGAAAAATAAATACGGCCAGAAGTCCCACTGCCCGGAACGAGCAAGGGAAGGAGTCAGACAGGCTGAGGTTTTGGGCCACAGCCAGCCAGCCCTTCCACAAACACAGGCGAGGCAGCACCACAGTGTGCAAACGTGTTCCTCGCGTGCCTGTGTCTTCTCGGACACCTCACGTATAAACGTAAGTACACAGTACTGAGTACACTAGCCGGGTGTACTGTACGCGTAGACTCTGAATCACATTCTCCGCCACAGACAGCAACGACAGAAGATGCTAGTGCGTGTACGTGTGTTTCACCAAGAGGCGGGTCACCACTCAAAACCTAGAAAAACCGCTGCACACGTGAGAAAGGGAACAAAACGCAAGGTGGTACGCAGGGGCCTGGCCAGACTGCAGTCCACGGGCCAAGGGACGTGGCCACATCTGTATCCTGTGGGGCAAGGGATTCGAAGGCACCCCCTCCTCCAGGGAGGATAACGGGCTCGGCTGCTTGAACAAAACCAGGGGCTCGGACAGTGGCCCCCTGTCCTTGAAAAAGGGCTGAAAAGAGTCACCACTGCTGCCCTGAACTACAGTTCGTATCAACAGCACGCTACCCTATGGCTCCGCAAAACCCCCAATGTCGTCACTAGGTGGGAGCTCGGGGCCACAGACCCAGTTCCGTAGAGGCTCAGGCGCAGGTGCAGAAATAGGGCAGGAAGAAGTGAGCAGAGAGCGGATACAACCCTCCCCAAGGTGAACATACCAGCTAACACTCGTAAGCACACGAGCCAAGAACGTCAGAAGAGGATTCGTGAAGGTGGAAAACACTACGAGAGCTTAACGACGACGGGTTCTCGCTGACTGAGCCGCCACAGGGTCTCATTCACCAAGGAGGGCACCACACCAAGGGGCGCCTGGGGGGCTCCGTCGGTTAGGCGTCCGACTTTGGCTCGGGTCAGTTTGTGGGTTCAGCCCCAGGTCGGGCTGTGAGTGGAGCCTGCTTCCGGTTCTGTGTCTCCCTCTCTCACTCCGCGTCTCTCCCATTCATGCTCTGTCTCTGTCTCTCAAAAATAGATGAACATTAAAAAAAAAAATTTTTTTAAAGACAACCGCACCGAGAAGGAATGGTGCAGGATACAAGAAACGGTGACCTAAAGCAGACGTGACGCCGGCGCCCTTCGCCCACGAACACACGGTCAGGTTTCACAAGCTAGATGCTTCAGCTGTTGGTACAGGTGGCCAACCTGCCAGAGAGCTGCCTGCAGCTCCTTAAAAGAACTCAAAGTCTCGGTCTTAGAGGAACCATTTTATACTTCCCCTACCACTAAGTACTTTAAACTAGAAATGAACCTGCAGAGGGCACTCCGTTTTCGGGGTCTCGTCCAGGAGTCGGCAGCATCCCAAGCGAGCAGGGCACTGCCTCTGGCAGCCCCCTGCCTCCCCGGCCCCGGCATCTTGGCAGCAAGGTTGCCGCAAGCCTGGGGAGCAGGGAGGTGCCTGGCCGAACTGGTCCTCTGCTGCCGCTGGGCGTAAAGGCAGCAACACTTCAGCGCACGGGGCCACCCTTCTTACTTTACAGTAGCTCTTGGTGAGGCCGCTGCCACGAGACCACTTCTCAAGCAGCCACATCTGAGCCAATGAGCAAATGCACATTTACAGCTTTTAGGCAATGGTTAATTTGGCAACATCCAAGCTTACCAAATAGGTTCCCATTTCTTTTTCCAGGACAACTTGTTCATACAACGTAGCATCGATGTCGGCTTTTAGAGCCTGCACCTTCCTCTTCACCTGCACATGGTGCTTCCTTTGAAGCCAGTACGGAAGAAGAGACTCCATGATTTGGTTAAGGATCTGGGACGTAATCAGGAGGGTGGCCAAACTCTACAGAGAAGCACAGAAATGATATCTGACAGAGCAGTTTAGTAAAATCACGGGATGTGTACAATTATGCAATAAATAAAATGGAACCTTCAACAAATAGTATACTGTCAACAAACACTAGTATCAGAAAAGCTAGGTGCTAGAATAAGGTTTCAAGTTATTGTTTTTTTCACAGGAAAGACACATTAAAATACAAAAAGTTATAAGATTATAATAAGAGACAAATCAGTTATAAATAAGATTATAATAAATAATAAGAAAGTTATGAGTTGGCAGGGGAACAATTTAACTTGACATTGTGGTTTTGGTCATCTCATCCTTGCTCCAACATAATAATCGAAATGATATTGTCAACCCTGGAAAAAAGACCCAGTTTGGCTGAACTTAAAAAAATTTATAAAATGAATATATCCTCCTTCACTGTGGTATACTTAGGAAGCAAAAAAAACGTCACCCATAGTTCCATGGCCAGCATGGAGCCTCTGCTGACATCTCAGGATATTTCTTTCCCATCGCATGTAAAACCGAAGTAGCGCATGTACCGTTGCTGACTGTAGTATTCCCAACCTTCACTGTTATAAATAAATGCAGCTCCAGGGACACCTGTGTACGTGAGCCCTCTCCTGTCTCCGATAACTTACCAAGGATGAATGATGGTTCTTGGCAAGGCTGCCCTAGCAGTTTCTAGGAGTGCTGGGTCAATTTCCACTTGCCCCAGATGGGCAGAAGTGTTTCCATCACATCCTACCTTTGCTGGTATTAAAATGGTATTATTTAAAAAGTCCTCCCCTACCCCCTTGCCCTTCATCTCCTGTTAAAAAAGGAGACTCTTGGGCTGCCTGGGTGGCTCAGTCGGTTAAGCATCTGACTCTTGACTTTGGCTCAGGTCATGATCTTAGGGTTGGTGAGATCAAGCCCCACATCAGGCTCCATGCTAACAGTGCAGAGCCTGCTTGGGATTCTCTCTCCACCCCTCCCCTGTTCGTGCTCGCTTGCTCGCTCTCTCTCTCTCTCTCTCTTCCTCTCTCTCAAAAATAAAAATAAACTTCTGAAAAAAAGGAGACTCCCTAAGGTACAAGAAATGAGAAGTCATACCTACTAATGCACTAATAGCAGGACAGAAGACAGAGTAGGTACATCCAGCATATCAGTTTCATATATGTTATTCTGAACTTCCAATGTCCAAAACTAATTTTTTAAAAGTAGCAATATATCTAATATTGTTCTTAAGAGCACACCATTTAATTTTACCTCAGTGCAAGCTGTTGGAACCGTAACTACAAAATCTTTTAATCTTCTCTGATTATGTAATTTCCTGAAAGATGATCCCAACTTCTCATATATACACTATTAAAACCAGGCTTTCAATATTTTTTACTAATGATCACAGTATATTAAACCTGGGAAGGAACAGCCCTTACTGATAGCTGGCTCTATCTTAAAAAAGAGAATTTAGACAGCAATAATCTGTACTCGATTTATCATTCACTGGCATTTGTGATCCAAGGATGGCAACACACCAGAATAAACATCAGACTTTCTTCAACACTGCAGGAAAGATACAGCATTGCATTGGGGCATCTGGGAGGCTCAGTGGGTTAAGCATCCAACTTCAGCTCAGGTCATGATCTCGTGGTTCATGGGTTTGAGCCCTGCATCGGGGTCTGTGCTGACTGCTAGCTCAGAGCCTAGAGCCTGCTTCAGATTCTGTGTCTCCCTCTCTCTCTGACCCTCCCCCACCTGCTCATACTGGTTGTCTCTCTCTCTCTCTCTCTCTGTCAGAAAAAAACAAAAAACAACAACAACAACAAAAACATTAAAAAAAAAGATACAGCATTGCATTGGATCTGCTGGTCTCTAAAACTGAACAACTTATAAGGGGCACTTGGGCGGCTTGGGTGGTTAAGCATCCAACTTTCAATTTCAGCTCAGGTCATGATCCCAGGGTCATGGAATGAGCCCTGTGCCAAACTTCATGCTGAATGTGGAGCCCACTTAAAATTCTCTCTAACCTCTGCCCCTCTCCCCAACTCATGCTCTCTCTTTCTCTCTCTCTCAAATAAAAATAAAAATGATAAACGTTAACAGCTTATTAATTTAAAAATGAAATGTGAAAGACCTATTTGAAGTTATATCTATCACCCCTCTCTCTCTCTCACACACACACACACACACACACTTCAATTAAGGAATACATTTTTATTTAGAATTGCTTTTACAAGCTTTAAGATGAACTATATACGTGCTTTTCCTGTACTGCATGACTAATTTTGCAAGCTGGTTAACTTCAACTATTTTGTTTTCAGTTGAGTATGATATACAGCACAATTGCTAATTTTTTTACTTCGAATTGGCTTAGAAATATACAAAATGTAAGGTTTCATTCATAAAAACAGTATCATGCAATCACATTCTCTGAATATAGGAGAGTACCTCTAAGACCCACAAACTGATACTTGTTGCTATTCGCACTCACCTGACGCAGCAGCTTCATGTCCCTCAAGACAAAGGCAATGTAGAAGAGCGAGGCAAAGCAATTCAGAAAGTTGAACTGCCAAAAAAAAAAAAAAAGAAAGAAAGCAATATTTCACACTGCTTTGCGGCACTTTGTTACAGCTGTAAATACAGCATTGAAAATGCAGTGAGGGGCTTCCAGTCCTCACGAGATGGCACAGACTGGATTCTCCTGCTCCTCCTCACCGAGCACACCCACAAACTCTGGAAACAGGAGAACTCTGACAGGGGCCAGGGAGCTGGGAAAGCAAACCGGTTTGGGACCCCTGGCCTAAGGGAACAGTGGAGCACCAACTCATTTCTACTACATTCTAGCAGAAGAGGGAGAGCAAGGCCCAGTCTTTCCCACCCCCGACCAGCAGGCCAAAGAGCCTGGGTGGGCTCACTGCCTGCCCAGCTCACCTCCCTCCCCACCCCGTTCACGTGAGGAGCCCTGCAGACCTGGCAAGGGGGTCTCTCCGGACTCCTCCCTGACACCAAGCTCCCAGAGGAAGTGCTTTCTGCCCTGCAAGGCCCGGGGCCCCACGGAGAGACACCAGCATTCTGAACGCCAGTCATCCGCAGTGCTACAAAGAGGCCTTCAAAGACTTTTTAGGTACGTATGTCTGCTTGCCCCCTTTCTAATGTCCAAACTGCTCAACTGTTCAATTTTTATTACTTATTTATAAAAAAAAGTTCTATTTCCTTTCCACGCTCGCCTCTATAAATAAACCTACTTCCATAAGCCTAAACACCTTCTTATCAGTGGTTTCTGATCTCGTAAGGCCTGAACAACCAGATAACAAGCTTCTTAGAATGATTTCTTAGCTGGAACAAAGACTCTTCTCTCGGGAACCCTTCCTTGGACTGTGCTCCAGCTGAGAGTTCAGAGGACTCTCTCTGCACCTTTCTTGATCCTCAGGGCTGAGGTGAGCGCCTGATAAATGAAGTGGCTCCAAGCTGGTATTTCTTTTATAACAAAAATGGAAAAAGGCGTAATGTGTGGGCTTTTACACAAACAGCAAGCAGGTTACACTATGCCTTCTCTCCATTACTTTCCTCCCACCCATCAAAACGTGCTGGTGTTTAGGTTTAGAAATTTCTTTCCAAAATTAACAAAAAAAAAAAAAAAGTAATGGTCCATCACTAAACAGACTGTGGGCAACTGAAAGAATTGTTAAATACTGAAACAAAGAAGTCGCCAAAGGGTAAAGGACAGAAACATGTCTGTAATGTGCTTAATTGTATTTTTAAATAACTAGAAATTGGCTATGCTACTAATTGCTATACTTGAAGTCTTATACCATGTATACATTTATAGTAAGACTGTTGAACATATATGTAAACACACAATCAGTCCTTGCCTACCTACACAAAATATAACTATCTGATACCTTAAATTAGAAGCCAGTTTTCATATTTCTAAGTATTAACCAGTATACATAAGTTTCATAATTCAAATGGATTTGTATATAAAAAGCTCTACTTACCACTAAAACTTTCAGAATTAGATGATTCTGGTAGGCAGATTCCAATTTGTGATTCTCTAAAATATGAAAAAGGAGAAGAAATTTCTCTGAGATAAGAAAGCACTATGGGAGGCTGTCGTGGGGCAAATGTGCTGAGGCAGAGATGTCAGGCAACGGAGCCTCAGTGAGTAAACGTGCCACACTGTCAATCATGGCTACCACTTATCCACAAGAACATCACATGGCAAGAAACTAAGATTAGGATACATTTTCCACAGAGCACTGTGTTCTGAAATTGTTCTTTTCTTTGAAATGTTTATTTATTTATTTCTGAGAGAGAGAGAGAGAGAGAGCGAGAGAGAGAGAGAGAGAGCTGGAGAGAGAAAGAATCCCAAGCAGGCTCTATGCCATCAGCACAGAGCCTGATGCAGGGCTCAAACTCACAAACCGTGAGATCATGACCTGAGCTAAAATCAAGGGTCAGATATTTAACCAACTGAGCCACCCAGACACCCCAGAAATTATTTTTAAAGTATTACTGCAACAAAGAAATATGGGAAGTATTGGCAAATGATCCCATAGACCGCCACCCAGAAAAGACCCTGAATAAGTGGTCACAGTAGAACTGATAGCAACCTCTAACAAGGGCAATAAAGTGTCTGTACACGTGCCTTACAAGGATTAACTTATGGGGCAACTCAAGATTCCGTCCTGAGCTAGGGAAAGGAGCCACAGCACTGGCCCTAACACAGCAGGGCAAAAAGACAAAGAACATTCTGAAGAGAAGCGTCACCCTGCAGAGAGGCGGTGTTAGGCTCGCCTGTACTGGAAGCCCAACTCAGCTATTCAGCCACTGTCTGTCCTTGGGCAAGTCACTTCACCTCCCGGTACCGAACCTCCTCTCCTACAAAACAGGCCTATACCCCCTTCTCCCAGGGTATAATACATATAACAAAAGCTTAATCCAGTAACAGCACAAGGAAAGGACTCAATAAATGGTAGTTGTTACATGACTGATACAAGTAATTTAAAACATCTTTATGGTCCTGTGAAGTTAAGGCACAGACTCCTTCATAGGAAATCACATTGCATATTTCCTTGATTGAGTGAATAAATAAAGAGCGAATGGTCTATCAAGAGCATTTTTAAACTATGACCAGTTCCTTTTACCACAGACACATACTACCTGCTACACGAGTACTGCTACACGAAGGCCAGCGGGAATCCTCGGTGTCCTAACCAACTAAACCACCGGTTTCCAGATACCAGACGTTGTTCATTTGGCCAAAGTATCTGAAGATAACTCAATCTGCTTTACCCTCAACAGAAAATACAAAATTACGGCCTTGGGAATCACAGGTTTTAGACACAGAGTCTGGGTTAGCCTGGCTCTACAGGCTGTCTGAACCCTGCTAAACTCTGTGTCTTCATCTCAAGATGGTGAAATAACTTCCAGTTCACAGTGTCCTGAGGAGGTGAAGACGAGATGCCGCGGACAAAGACTTGGTGGGGCACCTGGAGGGCGGGGACCGACACTCTGTGAGCGTCATGATAACCAGGAGCCGAGAGCGTCAGAGCCCACGGCCCCCGGGAACACTCCCCAGGTCTCCACACTGCACTCAGAGCAACACCTCCCCGCTTTGCCGAGTAGCGGTGACAGGAATCCTAGGTCCCCAGCAACAGTTCCGACGGGCAAGTACATAAACACAAGCATCAAGTCTTACCCCACGAAGTCAGAAACTCAGCAGCATAGCGATAGAGGCGGTTCATGATCTCAATCACGACGGCGTAGATGATGCTGGGCACGTACAACAGGACGCTGGTCCACTCAGACCCACTATTCTCGTGCAGACTCAAGGCCCAGGCCTCCATGTCGAAGTAAATCATCATGACATACAGAGAGAAATAGAGGCAGAGGCACACGAATGGCAGAGAGACCAGGTAAATGCGCAGCTGCCTCTTGTAGCTGGAGTAGAGAGGCTCCTTCCTGCCGGTGACGGGATTGATGCCCAGGACCCCGTGGAAGCCCGGCCGGGGCTCCTCAAACTGTCTCTTCATGACGAGCGTCCCCCACCTGTAGGTCATGGTGGCACAGCCACGCTTCCACACTTCCAGGATCACGGTGGACCAGATGAGGTTGAAGGAGGCGAAGACCACGTACTTGTCATAGTCTTCCCACACAAACAGGTAGTAAGGTAACCCAATGACCGCCATGGGGATTAAGGCAACAGTGAAATATTCCAAAAAGCCAAAGTAAAGAGCAATGGTTTCCCCGAAGTAGCCACGAATACGGTCTACAATAAAAAGGAAGGAAAAAAAGACCTTGAGCACAGACTACCAAAGACATTCACCATTTATTGTTTTAGTTCAGTGCGGATCATTTAATGCCCTCATCTCTCCATCAGCGCGCAATGGTCAATCCACCTTCCGTGCGATACGAAGACCCCACTCACCTGGATGGCAAGCCTGTGACTTTCCCCAGCTTAGAGCCCAGGCCACAGCTGCTGGGGCTGCTCTGACGGGCACCCTGGGTCTGCCTTCCCTTTGCCTCCTGATCTGATGGACGCCTTCTTCCCGAAGGAAACCCCACCTTCGGGCTTGTCCCAAATCTCCAGGGTCCTGGTTTAAATCCAGCCATAGCCAATGAACCATTTTAATTTGGGGCTTTAAATGTATGCTCCCCACCTTTCTCCCACTTTATTATCACAGCTACAGATGTTCTTTTCAAAGAAGACTCCCCATCCACAGTCTCTGCTCCCACTATCCAAAAATATAAATTTTCATCAGTATATCATGGCAGACTTTTCAGCACGCTGCAGAAAAGTTACTCAAAAGCACAATAGTCTACACACTAACTTCTAGAACAGCCATGGGACACGTGTACCTATTACCTTCACACAAGCACTGCGCAAAAGAAGGGACACACATCACTGTTAATACTCTGTGAACTCGACACGAGCTGACTCAAAAGGGGTCGCGGACACTACTGTCCTTTGCCAGCCACATCTACTGGAGTGAGTGCCAGGGTTGCAAAGGCATCCTGCACTGGGACCAGGGTGGGATGCGGGGGCTGAGGTGGTGCAATAACAGGGCCGCTATGACTTGGTTAATTGCATGCGATTAAAACCTCAGTCAATGCAGGTGGGTCAGAATAAACCGGGAGAAGCTACTTTCCCCTATCCTTATTCTCCTAACTAACGCAGTAACATGTTAAAATAATCAGTCTGATCGGGCCACCTCTAATCTGAATCAGGTTAAAGGACAGCCAAACAATGGAGGCGGGGGAGGTGCTCATGCTCCCAGGCTCCAAATCACATGACCTCCATCTCCAGATCTTAAGGGGAAGGTCGAGATTCACCCATGCCCCAGTTGCTTGCCCAGTCCCGGCACACTCCCCAAAACTTCACACCCTCACACCCACAACAGTGCTCAGCCTTCACCATCCACTCATGTGTCTCTTCACTTGTTAAGTAAGCCACCGGATACTGTTACTCACAAGTCCTGGAGGCAATACTTAAACTTAATGCACCCAAATGCCACACACAGTGAAAAAATATCATGAAGTGTAACACAAAACAACTAGTATATTACCTAGAACTATCAGAAACAAACTTTCCCTTTCAAAGAATACAAGAAAAAATTCAAAATGCAATTTCACAAATTTTAAAAACAAAGTTTTGGTCACTGTTACAATATTATAGTAGCTGCTTTCAGGAATGGAAATCAGAACTAAAATTATTTTAGAGGGATTCTTTTAAACAGAGTCAAAGAGAAATGTCCTTTAAGAAAAACTGACAGCAATGCTTACGGTAAAATCTACCAACTTAATATAATCCTTATGCTGAAAAAACAGAACTAACCAAAAAGTGTGAACATCCACATTGATGTCGGTTTACACACAGTAATGCTCAACATATACCAAATAAACTAATGGATACTCTTACAACTGTATTCAGAGAAAATGGGTAGATTCAGTAATACACACCAAGACGCCTGCAAACCTACCTCAGAAGACGTGTAGGCATGCTGGTCTGCCCCTAAGAATGAGCACAGCTCTAATGATCAGCTCTAAAGCAAGAGAAATTTTCATATACAAAATAGTCATAGTCAAATGAGGTTCTTAGAAAGTCTGTTCTATTTCCAACTCTGACATGTACTTATGAAGGCCACTCTGAATTGCCTGTGTTCTTGGTGAAACTGAGGGAGAGCTTGTAATTCAGTCCATCTGAAATGGTACTGGAAATGAATTACTCAACAGGTCCTGTAAACCTCTTCTCTGACCCCGATTTTTGCCCACACGCAGTTGGGGAGCCTCACCCAGCAAAACGTTCAACATCTACCCAAGAGAGAAAACACCACGGTTGAATCGTGACCTCTCGTTCGCAGTTCTTCCTCCACGAAGAGAACGCGCGTGGACACGTACCTATGGGCTGATACTTGAAGGGAAACCGCGTGTACCAGGTGTCCTCAAGCTTCTTCAAGGCTTCATTGTCGTGCAGTGGAAACACCTGAATCACGATGCCAGAGGTGAGCAACCTTCTCACTGCGAAGGGAAAACAGGCCAAGCTGGATAAAATGGGTCTGAGGTTGCTCAGGATATGACATGCTTTTTCAAATGCTGTGAAGACAGCCCAGGAAGGAAGGAGTGCTACACAAAGATCAGTGTCATTTACACTCCCTATTACTCCGAAGGCATATATTCTTTTCTTCTTCACAATGTAAATATCTTGACTATTTTAACTAGGAAAGCAATACAAGTTTATGTCAAGTTTAAATCCATACAGAAATGTACAAAGGAGAACTGGAAAGGCCCCAGTTATTCTCTTCCTCCCACAAAAATAACCAGGTAAATAGCAATTTCATGCAATATCAGACTTGAAAACATACACCCATAAAGTTGGACCATTCTACACACACTGTTCTGTAATCTTTTCTCACAGAGTAGTGTGTAATACATGGTTTTCAATGCCAATACCTGTGAATATGAAATGTCCTTTTTAACGGTATTATAATATTCCCTTCTATGAGCTGCTGTGATTTAATCTTTTATTGAAAAATACTTGCTTCCCTCCTTTTTTCCTTTGCTATTGTAAACGTTAAAAATGTTATACATATATCTTTTCACACCTGCCCACTATTTTCTAACGTACATTTAGAAGTAGAATTGCTGGGTCCAAGAGCACATATATTTTCAATGTAATCATCTACTATAAAACTGCCCCTAGAAAAACTTTACCTATCTGTCCCTCCCACCAAAGTGAAGGTAAGACAATGATCAGCTCCTTTCATTCTTGTTGACCCTGAGTTTTTGCAAGATCATTTTCATCCTTTCTAATCTGATAACAAAGGCTTATGTTTACAAAGGGCAAATGTCAAAATCAAATAAAATCATACTTTCATCAGTCAGCTGACTGGTATGATTGGATCCACTCTCGCACATGTTTGAAAAGGGCAAGTGAATTTAACCAAAGACAATACCCCTGGTCATAATAAATGAAAGCAGGGCATTCTCTCATCCATATACTCAGAGTGACTCACGGGGTGGGTGGCTCTTCAGGTCTTAACAGGACGTGTGTTCAGCAGACCTGGGGACTCTGATGCAAAGCCTTGTGCGTATGCGGGGAGATGGAGTACTCCGCACACAAGTTCCTGGTAGAATCTCTAACTGAAGAATACAGCTGGCTCTAAGGCGGGGTTTGCAGAAAGGAAAGATGCTTTGCGCTTTTCACCCAGTGGCAAGCTCTGAGCTCTGTGACGTCTATCAGCTCACCTCTCCCACGGGCTGCCTCCCTTACGTCCTGTCTACCTTGTCACCAGGACTAGTGAGGAGCCTACGAGGCAACAGGCCCCTCAAGGAGGAGGGCAAAGGAGCGTCCACAACATGGGGCGTGGAGGGAACAGAAACAAAAACAAAACCAAAAAACTGTGTTGTTCTTTTTCGTGTTGAAATACCACATAGAACCAAGAGAAAGAATATTCTCAAGACAGACGCCCTATCATAAAATCTCCAGAGTAATCTGAAAGTAAAGCTAATTTCTTAGAGATGAACAAAGAATGCTAAACAGGAGACGTGTGACACCAAAACAGGAAAAAGTCTGGGTCTGAAAGAAAAATTCTTTTTTTTTTTTTTTTTAATTTTTTAAATTTATTTCTAGGAGAGAGAAAGAGAGAGAGAGACAGTGTGAGCAGGGGAGGGTCAGAGAGAGGGGGAGACACAGACTCTGAAATAGGCTCCAGGCTCTGAGCTGGCAGTCAGCATAGAGCCCGACGCGGGGCCCGAACCCACGAACCGCGGGATCATGACCTAAGCGAAAGTCGGACGCTTAACCGACTAAGCCACCCAGGCACCCCTGAAAGAAAAATTCTTAATAGATAGGGTTGTGATGAAATCTTTACTGACTAAAAAAGGCATACACTCAGAATATGCACAGACACATTAATTAGGGGGAAAGCTACCCGGTTTAAGTTATATTAGCCACTGGGGCTATCAAATCCATTTTTTAATATTTTGATTCTGAAGTGTTTCAGAGGATTTTTCTTCAGCTCACATGAAGTCAGTCACCCACAATGGTTCTGATCCATATCTCTTATTTGAGCATGCACAATTGTACCTGATTCTCTCTTCCATTACGGTCCTTTGCAATTACTACATTAAGTTATTCAACTGTGAACTGACAACATCTAAGTCTATGCCTAAGTTCTTTTTACAAAACTGACTGCATTCTACTACAGATGACTTTCTAAGCAGGCATAAAAACCAGCTACTTCTAAAAATAGGACCGTGAACTGAAGGACCCAGAGAGAATATAAAGCTTCATGTCCTAAATTACCAGGCTTCTCTTTGCCATCAATGCCAAAAGCATGGTTCCAATTTCAGCTTCTAAAAATAGAGGTTTTTCTTTTAATCCTTTAACTTTCTCTTGTCAGCTAAGAATGTAATTAAAATGACCCTTACCTTCAGAGGAAACATGATGCTGTGCAGGCCTATTTAAAGAAAGAAGCTACTGCTTCCCAGGAGGACCAAGATGGCAGACTGGAGGACCCTGAGCTCACCTCTTCCCAGACTCTCCAAGACTACAATTACATAGAGAACAACTCTCTCTGAGAACGACCTGAACACCGGCACGGATCTTCTCTAACTATAAAGAAAAAATCACATCAAGAAGGGTAGGAGGGGCAGGGAAGTGGTGTGATCAGGACCCAGCATGGCACCCCGTAAGTGGGAGAGAGATCACAGGCAGGGAGGTCCTCCCTGAGGAGTGAGGGGGTCAAGCCCCAGATGGGGCAAACTGGCAGTGAGGACCAGCACTGAGAAGGTGGACCCCCAAAATGTCTGGCCTTGAAAATCAGCAGGGCTTAATCCTGAGAGAGCCAGAGGCTTTTAGGAAAGCGAGATTCCACTCTTAAAGATGCAGGCACGTACTCGCTCCAAGACCCAGTGCAGAAGCAGCAGTATGAAAAGCCCGCGGGCCATACAGGAAGGAGATGTGGTGCCTAACTGTAAGGCATGTGCCAGAGGTGCAGGGGACCACAGGAACCTTCTCCGTGAATGAAGCAGTGCCAGGTGCCTAGTACTGGGGAGAAACCGTTCTTTTTTAGTTATAATTTTTGAGAGAGAGAGAAGGCATGAGCAGAGGAGGGGCAGAGAGAAAGGAAGACAGAAAATCCCAAGCAGGCTCTGCACTGTCAACGCAGAGCCCAGTGCAGGGCTCAAACCCACAAACAGTGGGATCATGACCCGAACCGAAATCAAGAGTCAGATGCTTAACCCACTAAGCCATGCAGGTGCCCTGAAAAACAGTTCTGGTTCTCCATCTACCACGCTAGCACTGCTGGTCTTACCCGCATATTCCCCTGCAGACCTGCCCCACTCAACCCTCCCCACCCTGGCAGGCACCCTCCTAAAGTGGCTCCCACCTTACCACACTCACAGGTCACCTCCGCCTTAACTGTCACTCCCCTAAAGGGGCTCCCACCCACCATGGGCCCACAACAGTTGCAGCTCAGCCCAGACAGGAAGGAACACACACACGACACCACTAGAGCTCCGGATTCTGGTGACCAGTGGGAGAATGCACTTCTGGGCCCCACAATGTACCTGCTACAGAAGGCTTCTAGTGCAAGACCAGGAATGTGGCTGATCTACCTTTTACACACAAGCAAAAACAGAGAGGCAAGATGAGAAGACAGAGGACTATGTTCCAAATGAAAGAACATGACAAAACCGCAGAAAATGCAGTGAAAAAGAGA
This sequence comes from Proteles cristata cristata, assembly GCA_017311185.1. Taxonomy (NCBI): domain Eukaryota; kingdom Metazoa; phylum Chordata; class Mammalia; order Carnivora; family Hyaenidae; genus Proteles; species Proteles cristata. Next base: position 131,894 of record JAESUZ010004379.1, read on the forward strand.
TAAACAATCTACCTGATAAAGAGTTCAAAGTAATGGTCATGAAGATGCTCACTAAACTCAGGTGAAGAATCGATGAACACAGCAAGAACCTCAAGAGAAAACACACACACACACACACAAAGAGAACCAGAGCCAAAGAATGTAATAAAGGAGTTGAAAAATACACTAGAGGGATTAGATGATACAGAAAAATGGATCAGCGATATGGAAAACAGGGTAATGGAAATGACTCTAGCTGAATGGCAAAAATTAAAAAGAATTTCAAAAGCTGAGGATAGTTTAAGAGACTTTCAGGACCTTAAGATCAAGGGTACTGCCATTTGCATTACAGAGGTCCCAGAAAGAAAAAAGAAAGAGAAAGGGGCAGAAAACTTATTTAAAGAAGTTAGAGCTGAAAACGTCCCTAACCTGGGCAAGAAAACAGACATCCAAGTACAAAAATGAAAGAGAGCCCCAAACAAGATGAACCCAAAGAGGTCCATACCAAGACACAAAATTAAATGTCAAAAATTAAAGAGAAAATATGAAAAGCCGCAGGAGATAAGCAACTAGTTACATACATGGGAACACCCATAATATGATCAGTTGATTTTTCAGCAAACTTCGCAGGTCAGAAGGGAGTGGCACAACACATTCAAAGTGCTGAAAGGAAAAAACCCACGAACAGAAACACTCTCCCTAGCAAGGTTATCATTCAGAATTGAAGTAGAGATAAAGAGTCTCCCCACACAAAAGAGTTCACCACTAAACCAGCTTTATGGGAAATGTTAAAGGGACTTCTTTCAGTAGGAAAGAAAAGGATCTAACTAGAAGAAAATTTTGAAAGAAAAAAATCTAACTGTAACAGCAAACGTATAGTAGAGGTGGTAGACTAACTGCTTACAAAGATAGTATGAAGGTTAAGAGACAAAAGTAGTAAAGTAAATGATATCTATGACAGTTAAGAGATATACAAGATAAAGAGATGCAAAATATGATGTCAAAATATAAAACAGGGAGAGTTGAGAGTAAAACTGTAGTGCTTTTAGAAACTGTTCAAACTTAAGCAACTATCAACTTAAAACAGACTACTAGAGACATAGAGTGTTATATGTGAACCTCATGGTAATCACAAACCAAAAACCTATAATAGATACACAAAAAATAAAAAGGAATTCAAACATAGTACTAAAGAAAGTCATCAAATCACAAGGGAGGGAAGGAAAAGAAGAAGGAACACAGAAGAACTACAAAAACAACCAAAAACAATGAACAAAATGGCAGTAAGTACATACCTATCAATCATTAATTTAAATATAAATGGGTTAAGTGTTCTACAGGTATCCAAAAGACATAGGGTGACTGAATGGGTAAATAAATAAGACCCATCTTTATGCTATCTGAAAGAGACTCACTTCAGACCTAAAGACACATAGAGACTAAAAGTAAAGTGATGAGAAAAGATATTCCATGAAAATAAAAAGGAAAAGAAAGCGAGGGTAGCAATATTTCTATTAGACAAAATAGACTGTACAACAAAGGCTGCGATAGACAAAGAATTACATAATAATTAAAAAATCAATCCAACAAGAGGGTATAACAATAGTAAATATCAATGCACCCTACATGGAAGCACTTAAATATTAACAGCAAATATTAACAGACTAAAAGGGAAAAATGACAATAATAGAATAATAGTAGGGGACTTTAAGGCCCCACTTACATCAACTAATAGATCACACAGGCAGAAACTCAATAAAAAACAATAGAAAAACAGATGGTCTATTGGACTTAACATATACATACAAAAAATTCTATCCAAACCCAGCAAAATACACATTCTTTTGAAGTTCACATGGAACATTCAACAAGATAAACCACATAGTAAGGCACAAAACAAGCTACAATAAATTGAAGGTTTAAATCATATGAAACATCTCTTATGAACACAATGGTATAAAATTATAAATCAATCACAATAAAAAACCAATGAAATCAATGAGGAAATTAAAAAATACTTTGAGACAAAAGAAAATGGAAGCACCACATTCAGCAAAAGCAGCGGTAAGAGTGAGTTTATAGCAGTAGAGGCCTACCTCAAGAAACCATAAAAATCTCAAATATTTAATCTAACCTTCCATCTAAATAAACTGGAGAAAGAGGAACAAAGCCCAAAGTTAACAGAAGGAAGGAAGTAATAAAGATTAGAGTGGAAATAATGAAATGAAGACATAAAACAATAGTAAAGATCAATGAAACTAGTAGCTGTTTCCTTAAAAAGATAAACAATATTAATAAACTAGATTCATCAAAAAGGAGGAGGAGGAGGAGGAAGGGGTGGAGGAAGGAAGAAAGAAGGAAGGAAGAGAGAGAGGGAGGAAAGAAGAGTGACCATAGAAATTACAAAGGATTTTAAGAAACTACTACCAACAACAACATGCTAGAAGAAGAAATTTATAAATTCCTGGAAACATCCAATGTTCAGAGAAGACTGAAGTAGGAAGAGAAAATCTGAACAGACTGATTACTACTAATGAAACTGATCAAAACTAATCAAAAAACGTCCAACAAACAAAAGTCTAGAACCAGACAGTTTCACGGTAAATTCTACCAAACATTTAAAGAAAAGTTAGTATCAGGGCACCTGGGTGGCTCAGTCATTTAAACATCTGACTTTGGCTTGGGTCATGATCTTGCAGTTAGTGAGTTCAAACCCCGCATCTGGCTCTGTGCTGACAGTTCAGGGCCTGGAGCCCTCTTTGGATTCTGTCTCCCTCACTCTCTACCCGTCCCCCACTCATCCCCCCCGAAAAATAAACATTTAAAAAATTTTAAAGAAAAGGTAGTATCAATCCTTCTCAAACTATTCCAAAAATTTGAAGAGAAAGGAACATTTCCAAATCAATTCTATGAGACCAGCATTACCCTGATACAAAACCAAACAAAGATACTACAAAAAAAGAAATTCACAAGCAGGTATTGCAGTCCAGTATCAGGCCAGGATGCAAAAGTCCTTAACAAAATGAAAACCAAATTCAATAATACATTAAAAGGATCACACATCAAAATCAAATGGAATTTATTTCACGGATGGTTCAATATCCTCAAATCAATGTGATCTACCACACTCACAAAATAAAGGATAAAAATCATATGATTATGTCAATAGATGCAGAAAAAGTGTTTGACAAAATTTTACATCCATTTATGGTAAAAACTCTGAACAAAATGTGTATAGTGAGAATACACCTCAATGTAATAAAAGCCACATGTGACAAAAAAACACAGATAACATCACACTCAAGATTAGGAATAAGACAAGGATGTCCACCCTTCACCACTTTTATTCAACATAGTACTGGAACCACTTTTATTCGACACAGTACTGGAAGTTCTAGCTGCAACAATCAGAGAGCACAAAGGTATAAAAGGCATTCAAATTGATAAGGAGGAAGTAAAACTGTCAGTATTTGCAGGTAACATATAAAGAAAAACCTAAAGAATCCACAAAAATTAGATTAAATAAATTCAGCAAAGTTGAATATATAATATACAGAAATCTATGTGTTTCTATATACTAATAGCAAAATATTATGCAGAGAAATTAAGAAAACAATTCCATTTAAAATTGCATCAAAAAGAATAAAATAAAGAGGATTAATTTAACCAATGAGGTGAAAGACCTGTACTCTTGAAAACTGTAAGTCATTGATGGAAGAAATTGAAGATAAAACAAATAAATGAAAAGACATACCATATTCATGGATTAGAAGAATTAATATTGTTAAAATGTTCATATTAACCAAAGCAATCTACAAACTCAATGCAATCCCTATCAAAATACCAATGGCATTTTTCACAGAACTAGAATAAATAATTCTAAAATTTGTATGGAACAACAAAAGACCCTGAATAATCAAAGCCATCTTAAGACAGAAGAATAAAACTGGAGGTATCATGTTCCCAGATTTCAAACTACACTGCAAGATACAGTAATCAAAACAATATGATAATGGCACACACACAAAAAGACATGTCGATCTATGGAAGAGAACAGAGAGCCAGAAATAAACCCATGTATATATGTTCAATTAATCTTTGACAAAGGAGGCAAGAATACACAAACGGGGAAAAGACAATGTCTTCAAAAAATGGTGCTAGGAAAACTACAGCTACATGCAAACGAATGAAAATAGATCAATTACTGACACCATATGTAAAAATAAACTCAAAATTGATCAAAGACTTAAGTGTAAGACTTGAAACCATAAAACTCCTAAACAAACAAACAAAAAAAGTCAAAAAAAAAAAAAAACAGGCAGTAAACTTCTGGACACTGGTCTTAGCACTATTTTTTTGGTTCTGTCTCCTCAGGCAAGAGCAGCAAAAGCAAAAATAAATTACTGGGACTGCATCAAGCTAAAATCCTTCACTACACAAAGGAAACCATAAAGAAAATGAAAAGGCAACATACTGAATACGAGAAGATAATTTGCAAATGATATACCTGATAATAGGTTAATATCCAAAATATATAAGGAACTCATACTACTCAACAACAACAAAAAATAATCTGATTAAAACATGGTCAGAGAACTTGAACTTTTTTCCAAATAAGCAGACAGATGGCCAACAGACACATGACAAAATGCTCAACATCACTAATCATCAGGAAAATACAAATGAAAACCACAATGACATATAGCTTCACATGTGTCAGATCAGCTAGTAACAAAAAGACCAGAAATAACAAGTATTGGCGAGGAGGCAGTAAAACAGGAACTCTACTGCACTGTTGGTGGAAATGGAAACCGGTGCAGCCACTATGGAAAACAGTATGGAGGTTCCTCAAAAAATTGAAATGGGAATTTCATACAATCCAACAATTCCATTTCTGGGTATTTACCTGAAGAAAAGTTAAACCCTAAATCAAAGATATCTGCACTTCTATGTTCACCAATGTAGCATTATTTACAACAGTCAAAATAAGGAACAAACCCAAATGTCCATCGACAGATGAATGGATAAAGACAATGTAGTACATAAACATACACACAAATGAATGTTACTTGGGCATGAAAAACAGTGAGGGGGAGAAGTTAAGATGGCAGAGTAGGAGACAACTCAATGCTTCCCTCGTTCCTTGAAAACAGCTAGATAAATATCAAATTACATCTGAGGATGAATACCCAGTCCTCTCTGAGGACTCAGAAAACAAACTGCATAACTATAGGGAGAAAAGAGGTCACATCCTGGAAGGTAGGAGGTGCAGAGACGTGATCTGGGGGACGAAAGAATCACAGGTGCTGCAGAGGGAAGACAATCCTGATCAGGGAGAGAGGGCAGGGGAGGGAGGGGGAGGCAGGGGGAGAAAGGGAGAGAGAAAACAAAATGCAGGGCACTGCACAAGAAAAACACTTCCCCAAAACCACTGTCGAGGAAAACAAGAGGGGCTGATCATTGCAAGATTTTGCAAGGAGTGGAGCTCAAAGTCTGAAATTTCAGAAGTCTACGCCACTGCCAAGGTGGAGCAGGCAGAGAGCTCTCCTGTGGAGGAGGGCGGAGGCCGGGGAGTGGACATGTGTCCGCCTAAGTTGCACTGGGAGAGACAAGTTCCTCTTCCTGGATGCATCTGAGAGAAGCAGCATTGTCTCTCTGGGGATAAAAGAGCCCGGAGCTGCCATCGTGCTGCCCTATCGTTAGCATGGTGGCAGAGACACCTGCTGAGGGCAGCTAACCTAGATGCTGGCTTTTTGCTGGCTTTTTCATAAACGTCAAGCCCTTGTGCAGTTGTGCAACCACCCTTCTGTGACAAAAAAACACCAGTCAAAACATAGCAAGACCCTCCCCTGGAGGATCAGCGCAGGTAGAATCCCTGAAATCTGAAACTGTGAAACCCAGACAGCATGCCTGAGATAGGAGCCATGCGCCACCGGGTGGGCAGGCAGCTCAGACACAGACCAGCTGAATACAGGGATCTGAGGGGAGCCTGGGACAAACGAGGGGAGATTGTTTGCTCCTCTTCCTGAACAGCGATAAGTGCAAATTTCCCTCTCCAGGGACAATAAAGCTGGCTGAAGCCATTTTTATCCCCACCCATCAGCACAGTCAGATTTCAGTGAGCTTCACAGTGCCCACAGTGAAGGCTGGAGTCACTTACACCAAGCCCCACCCCCCACACTCTGAAGGTGCTTCTGAACTAGGGCAAGAGCACCTGACAGAACAGCAACAGGCCCCTCTACCAGAAGACCACCACAAATCACCTGCATGCACCAAATCTACTGACCATAACATGCAGCAAAACTTCAGCTCTAGAGGAAACAGGATCTAGCTTCTTTTAAGAAGTAGACCAAAACATACCCAATTAAAACTCACCACATGGTGGACAAGGTCCAAACATTCCCCACTGCAGAGGACTGACCTGAGGGAAAGAACAGCCAAAACCAGCAGCAGAGTGCACACAGCACACACCAGAAACACTTCCAGAAGTGCCAAACCCTGGACAGTATATGGCCTCTTCATAATATAGCCATTACTCTCAAGAGCAGGAAACACAACAGGCTTTCCTAACACAGAAAACAGAGACCCAGACAAAATGCCCAGATAGAGGAATTCATCCCAAAAGAAAGAATCAGAAGAGATAACAGACAGGGATCTAATCAAAACAGATATAAGTAATATACCTGAACCAGAATTTAAAACAACAACCATAAGGATAATAGCTGGGCTTGTGAAAAGCATAGAAGACACCAGGGAGTCCTTAACCGCAGAGGTGAAAGACCTAAAATCTAGTTGGGCCAAAATAAAAATGCTATAACCAAGATGTAAAACTGCCTAAATGTAATGACAACAAAGATGGAAGAAGCCAAGGAAGGAATCAGTGATGTAGAAGATAAAATGATGGAAAATAATGAAGCTGAAAAGAAGAGGGGAAGGAAAATATTGGATCATAAATACAGACTTAGGAAACTCAGCAACTCCTTAAAGCATAATGATATTCATATCATAGGAATCTCAGAAGAAAAAGAGAGGGGGAAAGGAGCAAAATGTTTATTTGAGAAATCACAGCTGAAAACTTCCTCAATCTGGAGAAGGAAACAGACATCCAAATCCGGGAGGCCTGGAGAAGGAAACAGACATCCAAATCCAAGAGGCACAGAGAACTCCCATCAAAACCATAGTAAATTTACAAAATACAGAGATAAGGAAAGAATTATGAAAGCAGAAAGGGAAAAGAAATCTAACCTATAAGGGTAGACAAATCAGCGTAGTAGGAGATCTCTCCAGAGAAGGAAGTAGCATGATATATTCAATGTGCTATATGGGAAAAATATGCAGCCAAGAATACTTTTTTCCAGCAATACTGTCATTCAGAATAGAAAAGGAGATTAAAAGTTTCCCAGACAAACTAAAGGAGATCTTGATCACTAACCCAGCCCTGCAAGAAATATTAAAGGGGACTTTTTGAGGGGGAAAGAAAGACCGAAAGCAACAAAGACTAGAAAGAGAAAAACTCCAGCAACACCAACTTTACAGGTAATACAATGGCACTAAACTGATATAGATATATAACATTATATATATACATATATAAAATCACCCTGAATGTAAGCCAAAAGACAGAAAGTATTAGAATGGATTAAAAAAATCAAAAACAAGACCCCTCAATATGCTGCCTACAAGAGACTAATTTTTGATCTAAAGATACCTGCAGGCTCAAAGTGAGGGGATGGAGAACCATTTATCATCCTAACAGATGTCAAAAGAAAGATGGAGTAGCCACACTTATATCAGACAAACCATATTTTAAACCAAAGACTGTAACAAGTGATGAAGAAGGGCACTATATCATAACAAAGGGGTCTATCCAACAAGAATATCTATGCCCCCAATGTGGAACCCCAAATATGTAAATCAATTAATAACAAACTCATTGATAACAACACAAAAATCTCACTTAACATCCCACTTGCAGCAATGGAAAGGTCACCTACGGAGAAAATCAACAAGGAAACCATGGCTTTGAATGACACACTGACCAGATGGACTTAATAGATATATATTCAGCACATTTCATCCTAAAGCAGTGAACTACATGTTCTTTTCAAGTGAACATGGAACACTCACCAGAATAGGTCAGATACAAATCAGCTCTCAACAAGTATAAAAAAGACTAAGATCATAATTTCATGTATAATTTCAGACCCCAATGTTATGAAACTTGAATTCAATGGTAAGAAGAAATTTGGAGAGAGCACAAATACATGGAGGTTAAAGAACATCGTACTAAAGAATGAATAGGTTAACCAGGAAATTAAAGAAATTAAAAAATGCATGGAAGCAAATAAAAATGAAAAGACAACAGTCCAAAACCTTGGGATGCAGCAAAGGTGGTCCTGAAAGGGAAGTATATTGCAATACAGGCCTACCTCAAGAAGAAATATCTCAGATAAAAATCCTAAAGTCCACCTAAAGGAAGTAGAAAAGGAACAACAATTAAAGGCTAAAGCCAGCAGAAGAAGGGAAACACTAAAGACTACTAAACACTAAACACTACTAAACACTAAAGGGAACTACAAATCAAAACCATGATGTGATACCACCTCACTCCTGTCAGAACAGCTAAAATTAATAACTCAGGAAAGAACAGATGTTGCCAAGGGAGGCAGAGAAAGGAGAACCCTCTTATACTGTTGGCCAGAATGTACACTGGTGCAGCCACTATGGAAAACAGTATGGAGATGCCTCAAAAAGTTAAAAATAGAACTACCCTATTACCTAGCAATTGCACTTCCAGGTATTTACCCAAAGGATATAGAAATAGTGATTCAAGGGGCGCCTGGGTGGCTTAGTCGGTTAAGCGTCCGACTTTCGCTTAGGTCATGATCTCGCGGTTCGTGGGTTCGAGCCCCGCGTCGGGCTCTGCGCTGACTGCCGGCTTAGAGCCTGGAGCCTGTTTTAATCTGTGACTCCCTCTCTCTCTGACCCTCCCCTGCTCATGCTGTCTCTGTCTCTCTCTCCTAGAAATAAATAAAACATTAAAAAAAAAAACAGAGAGTGGGGAGAGTATTCTTTAAAAAAAAAAAAAAAAAAGAAAGAAATAGTGATTCAAAGGGGCACATGTACCCCAAGGTTTATAACAGCATTATCAACAATGCCAAATTATGGAAAGAGTCCAATCCACTGACTACTGAATGGATAAAAAAGATGTTGTATGTACACACACACACACACACACACACACACACACACACACACACACACACACTGGAATATTACTCAGCCATCAAAAAGAATGAAATCTTGCATTTGCAATGACATGGACAGAGCTAGAAAGTGTTATGCTAAGTGAAATTTAAGTAAGTCAGAGAAAGACAAATACCATATGATTTCACTCTTACATGGAATTTAAGAAACAAAACAAACGAACATAGGGGAAGGGAAAGAAAGAGAGAGAGGCAAACATTAAGAGATTCTCAACAACAGAAAACAAACTGAGGATTGCTGGAGGGGAGGTGGGTGGGGGATGGTCTAAATGGGTGATGGGTATTAAGGACTGCACTTATTATGATGAGCACTGGGTGTTAGATATGAATGGTAAACCACTAAATTCTACTCCTAAACCCAATAGTCCTCTACATGATAATTAACTAGAACTTAAATAAAAGCTTTAAAAAAACAAAAGACTTGGGCAAAAAATAAAATGCAGATTCAATACAACAAAATAAGAAAAAAAAACTAACTTAAATTAAAAATGAATGAAATCTTGCCATTTGCAACAACATGGATGGACCAAGAGAGTATTGTGGTATGTGAAATAAACAGAAAAAGACAAATACCATATGATGTCACTTATTTGTGGAATCTACAAAATAAAATAAGTGAACAAACAAAATGGAAACAGATTTATAAATACAGAGAACAAACAGGTGGTTGCCAGAGGGGAAAGGAGTCGAGGGAAGGGAGAAATAGGGGACGGGAGTTAGGAGGTAGACTTCCAGTTACAGAATTAGTATGGCATAGAGACATGAAGTGCAGCCCAAGGAATATGGTCAGTAACATTGGAATTGCTTTATGGTGACAGATGGTAACTAGACGTATCATGGTGACCATTTTATAAATAAATGTCCAGTCGTAATACTGTACACATGAAATTAATGCTATCATATGTCAACAATATTCCAATTAAAAATTAAAAATACCTTAAACCAAGATTCCTTCAAATGCTGAATGATCTGTTGTGAAGTACGAGCATTATTACTATTACAGTCACTTAATGACCCCCAACCAAAGCAGAATCTAATTTAAGGAACACTATATAACTAACCTGGCGTATAGCCGGACCTCAAATTAAATCATGCAATAACAATACTAAAACAGTACTGCTTCTGTCTTTGGTTAATGGGTCACGGTCACTTCAGAAGTAAAGACAAAAATCTCTCACAACTCCTCTGTGCAAGAGGGAAAAGCAGGCCAGGCCTCCCCCAGTCCGGCAAAGGGATGATGAGCCCACGGAGCACCAACAGGGAGTGGAGACCAGCACAACGAAGACGGGGCCCCTCTCTGGCCCCTGTGCTGCTGCAATGCCCTAGCACCCTCTCCCAGGCCCCACCGGACCCCCCCAGTCAGGTAGGAACACACCACTTGTGTCTTTTTTGTGTTCATTTATTTTGAGTGAGCGCGAACAAGTGCGCACATGGGTGTGAGTGGGGGAGGAGCAGAGAGAGAGGGAAAGAGAATCTCAGCACAGAGCCTGATGTGGGGTTCTTCTCGGGAACCATGAGATCATGACCTGAGCTGAAATCAAGAGTCAGATGCTTACGGACAGAGCCACCCAGGCGCCCCAAAACTATATTACTCTTACAATGTTGATTAATAATGTGAGAAGACAGATTGTATCAGACCACTCTAATCCATCTGTGTATAAACAGAAGATATTCAGAAGAAATTACTATAATGTCCTAAAAGAATAACAATATAAGATAAAAGTTGAGGTGTTGCCATATCTCAACAATCAAAGCATGATAATTATCTGATAGACATTTTGAGGCAGAGCTTTAATCTAAATAGCATCTCTTAAGATACAATTAACATATAAGAAATCGTTAGCTCCCTAAACTCCTTTATCTAAAGAAAATCTTTCACTGCATTACTTGCATGACTATTAACTATTAGGAATAACAGGAGAAGGGTAAGTAGTGATCTCAGCTCACAGAGAAAATTCAAGATGAACACGAGTAAGACACACTTAGGGATACACTTCTACGAGTCCACATCGCTTGCTGTCTGGTGACATGAGGCAGAGCCCTGACTGTGAGCTCCCATCACCTCCTAACTGGCTCAAGGTCAGGTTCACCATGACACAAGCTGCCATCTACTTAATAAAAGCTATCAACACACAAAATTATGTCAAACAAAATCACAGTGATTTTGTGTACAATGAAATTTATGTTAAACAAATCAGTGATTGTATGTAAAATGAAATTAGACCTGAGAGGGGCGCCTGGGTTGCTCAGTTGGCTGGACAGCCAGCTTTGGCTCAGGTCATGATCTCACGGTTCATGGGTTCGAGCCCCCCATCATGCTCTGTGCTGACAGCTAGCTCAGAGCCTGGAGCCTGTTTCAGATTCTATGTCTCCCTCTTTCTCTGACCCTCCCCTTCTCATTCTGTCTCTCTCAGAAATAAATTAAAAATGTTTTTAAAAATTTTTTTTTAAAAAAGCAATTAGACCTGAGATAGCAGAGAGTTTCTCATGAAAGGCCTGGTCAGCTCTCACATTGCTGATGGGATCACAATGAGCAGGTTACAATCTCTGCTCCCGTTTAACTGGGCAAACTGGTGCAGCCCAGGGAGTCTCCCATGAAACTTAAATGCAAAATAAAATAAAACAAACTTTTCCACTGATTTCTATGGATTAACTTCACGGAAATCTAAGATTTTAAGTTGTATTAGTTTTAAAATTTGCACTCTGAAAACAGTTCACAATTTATAGTTATTTCTTCTTCAACTAAATATGATATAAACAGTATTTTAGGGCTCACATTTTCAAAGACATAAAGGAAGGGAATAATGCAGCATTTGAAAATCCAACCTTGACAACAGAAATAGGATTCTTTTTGTTTATAGTTTATTGTCAAGTTGGTTTACATATAACACCCAGTGCTCACCCCAACAAGTGCCCTCCTCCATGCCCATCTCCCCCCTTCCCCTCTCCCCCACCCCTCCTCAGCCCTCAGTTTGTTCTCAGCATTCAAGAGTCTCTCATGGTTTGCCTCCCTCCCTCTCCCCAACTATCTTTCCCCTTCTTCTCCCAATTCTTATCTTAGATGCATAAAAATAATATTTCTTTATTTTTTATTTAAATCCAAGATAGTTAACATATAGTGTAGTAATTATTTCAGGAACAGAATTTAGTGATTCATCACTTACATGTAACACCCAGTGCTCATCCCAACACATGTCCTTTAATGCCCCTTGCCCATTTAGCCCGTCTCCCCACCCAACACCTCGCCAGCAACCCTCAGTTTGTTGTCTGTATGTAAGAGTCTCTTATGGTTTGTCTCCTGTTTTTATCTTATTCTTGCTTCCTTTCTCTTATGTTCATCTTTTTGTATCTTAAATTCCACATAAGTGAAGTCATATGGTATTTGTCTTTCTCTGACTTATTTCACATAGCATAACTCTATGTTCCAACCACACTGTTGCAAATGGCAAGACTTCATTCTTTTTGATGGGAGTAGTATTCCATTGTATGTATATACTACATCTTCTTTATCCATTCATCCATTGATGGACATTTAGGCTCTTTCCATACTTGGCTACTGTCAACAGCGCTGCTACAAGCATTGGGGTGCATGTGCCCCTTCGAAACAACATTCCTGTATCATTCGGGTAAATACCTACCAGTACAATTGCTGGGTCGTAGGGTAGTTCTATTTTTATTTTTTTGAGGAACCTCCATACTGTTTTCCAGAGCGGCTGTACCAGTTTGCATTCCCACCAGCAGTGCAAAAGGGTTAGTCTTTCTCCACATCCTTGCCAACATCTGTTGTTCTTGAGTTGTTAATTTTATCCATTCTGACAGGAGGTATCTCACTGTGGTTTTGATTTGTATTTCCCTGATGATGAGAGATGTTGAGCATTTTTTTCATGTGTCCGTTAGGCATCTGGATGTCTTCTTTGGAAAAGTATCTATTCATGTTTTCTGCCCACTTCTTCACTGGATTGTTTTTTGGATGTCAAATTCACTAAATTCTTTGTAGATTTTGGATACTAACCTTTTATCTGAAATATCATTTGCAAATATCTTTTCCCATTCCATTGGTTGCCTTTTAGTTTTGCTGAATGATTCCTTCTCTGTACAGAAGCTTTTTATCTTGTGGAGGTCCCAATAGTTCATTTTCGCTTTTGTTTCCCTTGCCTCTGTAGACATGTCGAGTAAGAAACTGCTGTGGCCGAGGTCAAAGAGAATGTTCCCTGTTTTCTCCTCTAGGATTTTGATGGCTTCCTGTCTTATGTTTCGTCTTCCATCATTTTGAGTTTATTTTTGTGTATGCGGTAACAAAGTGGTCCAGGTCCATTCTTCTGCATGTCGCTGTCCAGTTCTCTGAGCACCATTTGCTGAAGAGACTGTCTTTTTTTCCATTGGCTACTCTTTTCTGCTTTGTCACATTAACATTTGTGGGTCCATTTTTGGGTTCTCTATTGTGTTCCATCAATCTATGTGTCTATTTTTGAGCCAGGACCATGCTATCTTGATGATTACAGCTTTGTAATACAACTTGAAGTCTGGAATTGTGACGTCTTCCGCTTTTTCAGGATTGCTTCGGCTATTTCTGGTTCCATACAAATTTTAGGATTGTTTGTCCTAACTCTGTGAAGAATGCTGGTGGTATTTTCATAAGGATTGCATTATATATGTAAATTGCTTTGGGTACTATCAACATTTTAACAATATTTGTTCTTCCAATCCATGAGCCTGGAATGTTTTTCCATTGTTTTTGTATCTTCTTCAATTTCTTTCATAAGCTTTCTATAGTTTTCAGTGTAGAGATTTTTTTTTTACCTCTCTGGTAAGGTTTATTCCTAGGTATTTTATGGTTTTGTGTGCAACTGTGAGATCGATTCCTTGATTTCCCTTTCTGCTGCTTCATTATTGGTGTATAGAAAGGCAACTGATCTCTGTACATTGATTTTATATCCTGCAACTTTGCTGAATTCATGTATCACTTCTAGCAGTTTTCTTTGTGGAGTCTTTTGGATTTTCCACATAGAATATCATGTTGTCTGTGAATAGGGAAAGTTTGACTTCCTTCTTGTTGATCTGGATACCTTTTATTTCTTTGTGTTTTCTGATTGCTTAGGCTAGGACTTTCACACTGTTGAATAACAGTGGTGAGAGTGGACATCCTTGTTGTGTTCCTGACCTTAGGGGGAAAGCTCTCAGTTTTTCCCCAATGAGGATGATATTAGCAGTGGGTCTTTCATACATGGCCTTTATGTTCTTGAGGTATGATACTTCTATCCCTACTTTCTTGAGGGTTTTTATCAAGTAAGGTTGCTGTATTTTGTCAAATATGCTTTCTCTGCATCTATTGAGAGGATCATATGGTTCTGATTCTTTCTTTTATTAATGTAATGTATCACATTGATTGATTTGTGGATACTGAACCAGCCCTGCATCCCAGAAATAAATCCCACCTGATCATGATGAATAATACTTTTAATGTATTTTTGGATCCAGTTTGCTAGTATCTTGTTGAGGATTTTAGCATCTATGCTTACCAGGGAAATTGGTCTGTAGTTCTCCTTTTTAGTGGGGTCTTTGGTTTTGGAATCAAGGTAATGCTGGCCTTGTAGAATGAGTTTGTAAGTTTTCCTTCCATTTCTATTTTTTGGAACAGATTCAAAAGAATGGGTGTTAACTCTTCTTTAAATGTTTGGTAGAATTCCCCCAGAAAGCCATCCGGTCCTGGACTCTTGCTTATTGGGAGATTTTTGATTACTAATTCAATTTCTACTGGTTATGGGTCTGTTGAAATTTTCTATCTTCTTGTTTCAGTTTTGATAGTTTATATGTTTCTAGGAATTTGTCCATATCTCCCAGATTGCCCAATTTGCATATAATTGCTTAAAATAGTCTCTTACTATTGTTTGTATTTCTGTAGCATGGTTGTGATCTCTGCTCTTTCATTCATGATTTTATTTATGTTGGTCCTTTCCTTTTTCTTTTTGATCAATCTGGCTAGGGGTTTACCAATATTGTTAATTCTTTCAAAGAGCCAGTTTCTAGTTTCACTGATCTGATCTACTGCTTTTTGGTTTTGACAGCATTGATTTCTGCTCTAATATTTGTTATTTCCCTCTTCTGCTGGTTTTGGGCTTTATTTGCTGTTCTTCTACCAGCATCTTTAGGTGTAAGGTTAGGTTGTGTATCTGAGACCTTTCTTCCTTCTTTAGATTTGCTGGATTACTATATACTTCCAACTTATGACAGACTTTGCTGCATCTCAGAGGTTTTGGTCTATCGTGTTTTCATTTTCATTGGCTTCCATATGCTTTTTAATTTCCGCTTTAACTTCTTGGTTAACCCACTCATTATTTAGTAGGATGTTCTTTAATCTCCAAGTATTCATGGTCTTTCCAATTTTTTCTTGTGGTTCAGACCACAACTGGTCTGAAAATATGCAAGGTATGATCTTAACCTTTTTGTACTTGTTGAGGGCTGATTTGTGTCCCACCCAGCAGGTGATCTATTCTGGAGAATGTTCCATGTGCACTCGAGAAGAATGTGTATTTTGCTGCTTTAGGATGAAATGTTCTGAATATATCTGTTAAGTCAGTCCGGTCCAGGGCATCATTCAAAGTCATTGTTTCCTTGCTGATTTTCTGCTTCAGTGATCTGTGCATTGCTATAAGTGGGATGTTGAAGTCCCCTAGTATTATGGTATTTTTATCAATGAGTTTCTTTATGTTTGTGATTAACTGATTTATAGTTCGGGCTATCCCACATTGGGGCACAGTATTTACAAATGTTATATCTCCTTGGTGATAGACCCCTTAATTATGATACAATATGCTTCTTAATCTCTTGTTACAGTGTTTACTTTAAAGGTTTTTTTTCTTAATGTTTATTTATTTTTGAAAGAGAGAGACAGAGCATGAGTGGAGCAGAGCGAGAGGGAGACACAGAATCTGAAGCAGGCTCCAGGCTCTGAGCTGTCAACACAGAGCCTGATGGGGGGCTCAAACTCATGAACCAGGAGATTATAACC
>JAESUZ010004380.1:0-58632 GCA_017311185.1 Proteles cristata cristata
AAAGATGAATAAACATTAAAAACATTTTTTTAAAAGGAATAGGAACAGAAGCCCTCTTTGTGTATGTGATATCTCAGGCAATTTTTTTTTCAAGGGCCCATCTATATAAACAATTTGATTTAATTTAAATATTTGTTTTAAACTCATGGTTACATGCTAGATATAGTGATTTGTTTTATAAGCGTAGAATTAATGATAGGGAAGAACTATTTGCATACTATTTATTATGCATTCAGACACAGTCTGTGTCTCTTGTCAGTCCATTAACTAGTTCTTTTTTCAAAGGTGCCATTCTTTTTTTTAATATTTTAATGTTTTCTTTCTTTCTTCCTTTCTTTTTTTACAAATAGTTTATTGTCAAGTTGGTTTCCACATAACACCCAGTGCTCATCCCCACAAGTGCCCCCCTCCGTGCCCATCCCCCCTCCTCCCCCACATCCATCAGTCCTCAGTTTTTGTCAGCATTCAAGAGTCTCTCATGGTTTGCCTCTCCCTTTCCCCCACCATTTCCGCCCTTCTTCTCCCCCTTGGTCCTCTGTTAAGTTCCTCCTAATCCTCCTATACGTGCACACATATGATATTTGTCCTTCTCTTGCCTGACTTATTTCGCTCAGCATAACACCCTCAAGGTCCATCCATGTTGCTACACATGGCCAGATTTCATTGTTTCTCATTGCCATGTAGTATTCCATGGTATAGATAAACCACATCTTCTGATCCATTCATCTGTTGATGGACACTTAGGCTCTTTCCATGTTTTAGCTATTGTGGAGAGTGCTGCTATGAACATTGGGGTACATGTGCTCCCATGCATCAACATTTCTGTATCCCTTGGGTAAATTCCTAGCAGTGCTATTGCTGGGTCATAGGGGAGTTCTATTGTTAGTTTCCTTAGGAACCTCCACACTGTTTTCCAGAGGGGCTGTACCAGTTTACATTCCCACCAACAGTGCAGGAGGGTGCCCGTTTCCCCACATCCTCGCCAGCATCTAGAGTTCTCTGATTGGCTCATTTTAGCCACTCTGACTGGCGTGAGGTGGTATCTCAGTGTGGTTTTGATTTGTATTTCCCTGATGAGGAGCGATGCTGAGCATCATTTCATGTGTCTGTTGTCCATCTGGATGTCCTCTTTGGAGAAGTGTCTGTTCATATCTTCTGCCCATTTCTTCACTGGGTTGTTTGTTTTTCGGGCATGTAGTTTGGTGAGTTCCTTGTAGATTCTGGATATCAACCCTTTATCTGATATGTCATTTGCAACTATCTTTTCCCATTCGGTTGGTTGCCTATTAATTTTCTGGGTTGTTTCCTTGGCTGTGCAGAAGCTTTTAATCTTGAGGAGGTCCCAACAGTTTATTTTTGCTCTTAATTCCCTTGCTTTTGGGGATGTGTCAAGTAAGAAGTTGCTGCGGTGGAGGTCAAGGAGGTTGTTTCCTGCTTTCTCCTCTAGGGTGTTGATAGTTTCCTGTCTCACGTTCAGGTCCTTTATCCATTTTGAGTTTATTTTTGTGCATGGTGTGAGAAAATGATCTAGTTTCATTCTTCTGCATGTTGCTGTCCAGTTCTCCCAACACCATCTGTTAAAAAGGCTGTCTTTTTTCCATCGGATATTCTTTCCTGCTTTGTCAAAGATTAGTTGGTTATATACTTTTGGGTCAACTTCTGAGTTCTCAATTCTGTTCCATTGGTCTATGTGTCTGTTTTTGTGCCAATACCATACTGTCTTGATGATGACAGCTTTGTAGTAGAGGCTAAAGTCTGGGATGGTGATACCTCCCGTTTTGGTTTTATTTTTCAGGATTACTTTGGCTATTCGGGGTCTTTTGTTGTTCCATACAAATTTTTGGATAGTTTGTTCTAGTTTTGAGAAGTATGCTGGTGCAATTTTGATTGGAATTGCATTGAATGTGTAGAGTGCCTTAGGTAGTAATGACATATTAACTATATTTATTCTTCCTATCCATGAGCATGGAATGTTTTTCCATTTCTTTGTGTCTTCTTCAATTTCCTTCATAAGTTTTCTATAGTTTTCATCATACAGATCTCTTGTATCCTTGGTTAGGTTTATTCCGAGGTATTTTATGGCTTTTTGTGCAATTGTGAATGGGATCAGTTTCTTGATTTCTCTTTCTGTTGCTTCATTGTTAGTGTATAAAAATGCAACCGATTTCTGTATGTTGATTTTGTACCCTGCAACTTGGCTGAATTCTTTGATCAGTTCTAGTAGGCTTCTGGTGGAGTCTGTCGGGTTTTCTATGTAGAGTATCATGTCATCTGCGAAGAGGGAAAGTTTGACTTCCTCTTTGCCAATTCTGATGCCTTTGATTTCCTTTTGGTGTCTGATGGCTGATGCTAGGACTTCCAGCACTCTGTTAAACAGCAGTGGTGAGAGTGGGCATCCCTGTCGTGTTCCTGATCTCAGGGGGAAAGCTCTCAGTTTTTCCCCGTTGAGGATGATGTTCGCTGAAGGCTTCTCATAGATGGCTTTGATGATGTTTAAGTAGGTCCCTTCTATCCCAACTTTCTCGAGAGTCTTTATTAAGAAGGGATGCTGTATTTTGTCAAATGCTTTTTCTGTATCTATTGACAGGATCATATGGTTTTTATCTTTTCTTTTATTAATATGATGTATCACATTGATTGATTTGCGAATGTTGAACCAGCCCTGTAACCCAGGAATGAATCCCACTTGATCTTGGTGGATGATTCTTTTGATATGCTGTTGGATTCGATTTGCAAGGATCTTGTTGAGAATTTTTGCATCCGTATTCATCAAGGATATTGGCCTGTAGTTCTCTTTTTTGGCTGGATCTCTGTCTGGCTTGGGAATCAGTGTGATGCTGGCTTCATAAAATGAATCCGGGAGTTTTCCTTCGCTTTCTATTTTTTGGAATAACTTGAGAAGAATTGGGATTAATTCTGTTTTAAATGTCTGGTAGAATTCCCCAGGGAAGCCATCAGGTCCAGGGCTCTTATTTGTTGGGAGATTTTTTGATCACTGATTCAATTTCTTCACTCGTTATGGGTCTGTTCAGGTTTTCTATTTCTTCCCGTGTGAATTTTGGTAGTGAGTGTGTGTTTAGGAATTTGTCCATTTCTTCTAAGTTGTCCAATTTGTTGGCATATAATTTTTCATAGTATTCCCTGATAATTGCTTGTATTTCTGAGGGGTTGGTTGTAATAAGTCCATTTTCAATCATAATTTTGTCTATTTGTGTGCTCTCTCTTTTCTTTTGAATAAGTCTGGCTAGAGGTTTGTCAATTTTGTTTACCTTTTCAAAAAACCAACTCTTGGTTTCATGGATCTGTTCAATTGTTTCTTTGGTCTCTATGTTGTTTATTTCTGCTCTACTTTTTACTATTTCTCTTCTTCTACTGGGTTTAGGGCATTCTTGTTGCTCTGCCTCTAGTTCCTTTAGGTGAGCTGTTAGATTTTGGACTTGCGCTTTTTCTAATCTCTTGGAATAGGCCTGGAGAGCAATGTACTTTCCTCTTAGGACTGCCTTTGCCGCATCCCATAGATTTTGAATTGTTGTGTTTTCATTTTCATTTGTTTCCATATATTTTTTAATTTCATCTCTAATTGCCTGATTGGCCCATTCATTCTTTAGTAGGGTGTTCTGTAACCTCCATGTTTTTGGAGGTTTTCCAGACTTCTTCCTGTAATTGATTTCAAGTTTCAAAGCATTGTGATCTGACAGTGTGCATGGTATGATCTCTATTCTTTATATTTATTGAGGGCTGCTTTATGTCCCAGTATGTGATCTATCTTGGAGAATGTGCCATGCACACTTGAGAAGAAAGTAAATTCCCTGGCCTCAGGATGTAAAGTTCTAAATATATCCGTCAGGTCCATCTGGTCCAATGTATCTTTCAAGTCCATTATTTCTTTAGTGATTTTCTGTCTGGTTGACCTATCCATTGCTGTAAGCTGAGTATTAAAGTCCCCTGCTATTAGCACATTCTTATCTAGAAGCTTGTTTCTGTTTGTGATTAATTGTTTTAGATATTTAGGTGCTCCCATATTCGGTGCGTAGACATTTATGATTGTTAGTTCTTCCTGATGGATGGACCCTGTAATTATTATGTAGTGCCCTTCTTCATCCCTTGTGATTGTCTTTAATTTAAAGTCCAGTTTGTCTGATATAAGTATCGCTACTCCGGCTTTCTTTTGATTTCCTGAAGCATGATATATTTTTCTCCATCCCCTTACTTTTAATCTGAAGGTATCTTCCAGTCTAAAATGAGTTTCTTGTAGACAGCATATAGATGGATTTTGTTTTTAATCCATTCTGCTACCCTATGTCTTTTGATTGGAGCATTCAGCCCGTTTACATTCAGGGTTATTATTGAAATATGTGGGTTTAGAGTCTTTGTATCTTTTGTAGGGTTCATGTTTGTGGTGGTGTCGCTGGAATCTTTGTTCTTTGCAACCTTTCCTTCAGGGCGTCCCCTTCAAGATTTCTTGTAGGGCTGGCTTCGTGGTGACAAAATCTTTCAATTTCTGTCTGTTTGGAAAGGTTTTTATCTCCTTCTATTTTGAATGACAGGCTTGCTGGATAGAGGATTCTTGGCTGCATATTTTTACTGTTCATCACATTGAAGATCTCCTGCCATTCCTTCTGGCCTGCCACGTTTCAGTAGATAGGTCTGTCACCACTCTGATAGGTTTCCTTATGTGAGGGCCCTTTTCTCCCTAGCTGCTTTCAAAATTCTCTCTTTGTCCTTGTATTTTGCCATTTTTACGATGATATGTCGTGCAGAAGATCGATTCAAGTTACGTCTGAGGGGAGTCCTCTGAGCCTCTTGTATTTCCACATAGACTTCCTTCCCCAGGTCGGGGAAGTTCTTGCTATAATTTGTTCCAGGACTCCTTCAGCACCTTTCCCTCTCTCTTCCTCTTCTGGGATTCCTATGATACGGATATTGTTGCGTTTGACTGTGTCACTGAGCTCTCGAATTCTTCTTTCCTGTTCCTGGATCAGTTTGTCTCTTTTTTTGTCAGCTTCTTGTTTTTCTATAATGGTGTCTTCTAAATCACTTATTCTCCTTTCTGCCTCTTCAATCCGTGCATTGAGGCCTCTAATTTATTATGTATCTCATTTATCACATTTTTTAATTCTTCATGCCTATTTTTATTTTCCATTCTGTCTGTAGCCATAGTTTCTTTGATGTCGCCTATGTTTTTTTCAAGCCCTGCTATTAATTTCACCATTATTATTCTAAAATCTTGTTCACTTATGCTGCTGATATCTGTTTTTGAGCAGTTCATTAGCTGTCATTTCTTCTTGGAGTTTCTTTGGAGGAGAGCTCTTTCGTTTTGTCATTTTAGTTAGCTTTCCGGCTCTTGTTGGTTTTAAAGACCTGTTATGCTCTCTGTTTCTATGAGCACTGCTATATCCAAGAAACCCTTTGACTTTCCAGGGCCTATCCTTTCAGAGATTGTTTTTTTGAATGGTATCCCTCGGTCACTCTTGTTGGGACCTTAGTTATTTTATTTTCCTATTTGTAGTGATATTTGGGACTCTTCACCTTGTGTACTCTAGCTTGTTTCCTCAGGTAGCCCTGGAAAAGAAAACAGACAGACAAACACACAGGGAGCAGGAGCACACAAACGCACAGGCTGATTCAACTAACATGCAAAGTGAGAGGGAAAATGAAAAAGTTAATAGAAAAGACAGAGGAGGGAGGGCGAATAGGGAGCATAAAAGACATAAAATGGTCAAAAAGGGGAAAAAAAAAGGAAAAAAGAAGAAAACTGATGGACAAAGAACGGTTTAAAGCATATACCTGGATTTCCCAGCTACAGTTAAATAGCCGTGTGTATGCAGCGCTGGTTGAAGAGCATAGAGAAAAAGAGAGAAGGCAGGGTGAGACAAGGCAGATTTTGAAATAGAATGAACAGGCAGAAGGGATAAGAAACTTTTTTCAAAGAGGTAAAGGGTAGAATGTGGTTGGATAGGTGAGAGAAGGATGTTGGAATTATCCAGAGAAACTATATAGTCTAATTACTCCTGAGAGAAATAGCTGAAAAAGTTGGTAGGTGTAGAATTTACATTTACAGAATGGACTTGTGATTGTTTAAGCAAGCTGGCAACCAGAGTTAATCAGGTCAGTGTTTTGGGGAAAAAAGCGAGAAAAGAGAAAGAAGAAGAAAAAAAGAGAAAAGAAAGGGAAAAAAAAGAAAAGAAAGAAGAAAAAAAAAAGGGGGAGGAGGGCACCTCTCAGGCAGGGATGGGCGTGGCGTGATCCGATGCCTCAGGCCGGGGTTCTGCCTTGGCGGTTGTGGGGAGGAGAGTGACGGTGCTCCAGTCCCTTCTTGAACCCCGCGCTGCAGCTCGCTTTTTTTTTTTTTTGGCGTGTCAACTCCCCGTTCCGGGGACGCAGCCGAAGTTGGTTGCACTCTTCAACCCAGACCAGTTCCAATCTCCAAATCCCAGTCCGCGCCCCGCTGAAGTTGCCTTAGACACAGCTTCCCAGACAACCCCCTCGGGCTATTCCAGGCTCCCTGCTGAGCTCTGGGGGCGGAGTCAGGATCGCTGCTTCCTTCTCTGGTCGGCTCTGGTGCGCATGCGCAGGGGCTTGCCTGCCGGGTCCGCGTAGCCTGAGCCCGTTGGAGTGAGGAAAACCGGGTCTCTCTATGGCTCGTCACCCGAAACACAAACTCACAGGCAAATTTCCCAGTTTTTAGCTCTTTGCCTTCCCTCTCGAGTTCCAGCCAGCCAGGAGCGCGGACGCCCGGTGTCTGTGCGTCTCTTTCAGGGGTCCCAGCAGCCCTGGAGCTACAATGGCGGCTGGCGCGCCCGCACCGCTTTAAAACCCAACCTCCAGGAGCGGCACAAAGAAGCAGTTTGTGTGCTCAGCCTCCCCCAGGACCAGTTGGCGCGAGGGGACCTGGTGTGCAGGTATTTGGCAAGTACGGTCTTTCTATGCACCGAGCGGAGATTTTTCTGTCTCGGACTCTCTCCTTTTCCCCTCTCACTCCCCGTAGAGGGTAGAGGGGGATCGCCTCCCACCCTGGAGGCTCCGATCCCAGCCCGATTTTACCTTCCCCGGTTCGCACTCACGTTAGAAGGGCGTCCTTTTTCTCAGAGTCTCTCAGGTTTTGTATGGTTTCCAATGGCTTCAGATCTTTTCTGTGTGATGTATGGGCGCGAGTGAAAGTACGGAGCTCCTTACTTCTCCGCCATCTTGCCTCCCTCCCTCCTCCAAAATCCTTCATAAATTTTCTATAGTTTTCATCATAGAGATCTCTTGTATCCTTGGTTAGGTTTATTCCTAGGTATTTTATGGTATTTTGTGCAATTGTGAATGGGATCAGTTTCTTGATATTTCTTTCTGTTGCTTCATTGTTGGTGTATAAAAATGCAACTGATTTCTGTACGTTGATTTTCTACCCTGCAATGTGGCTGAATTCTTGGATCAGTTCTAGTAGGCTTCTGGTGGAGTCTCTTGCGTTTTTTATGTAGAGAATCATGTCTACTGCAAAAAGTGAAAGTTTCACTTCATCTTTGCCAATTATGATGCCTTTGATTTCTTTTTGTTGTCTGATGGCTGATGCCAGGACTTCCAGCACTATGTTACACAACAGGGGTGAGAGTGGACATCCCTGTCGTGTTCCTGATCTCAGGAAGAAAGCTCTCAGTTTTTCCCCACTGAGGATGATGTTATCTGAGGGCTTTTCATAGATGGCTTTTATGATGTTCAAATAAGTTCCTTCTATCCTGCCTTTCTCTAGAGTCTTTATTAAGAGGGGATGCTGTATTTTGTCAAATGCTTTTTCTGCATCTATCGAAAGGATCATATGGTTTTTATGTTTTCTTTTGTTGATGTGATGTATCACATTGATTGATTTGTGAATGTTGATCCATCCCTATTACCCCATTGATCTTGGTGGATAATTTTTTTTATGTGTCTTGGATTCAATTTCCAAGTATCTTCTTGAGGATTTTTTCATCCGTATTCATCAAGGATATTGGCCTGTAATTCTCTTTTTTTGCGGGATCCCTGTCTGGATTGGTAATCATAAAATCATAAAATGAGTCCGGGAGTTTTCCTTCAATTTCTATTTTTTAGAATAGCTTGAGAAGAATTGGGATTAATTCTGTTTTAAACGTCTGGTAGAATTCCTCATGGAAGCCATCAGGTCCAGGGCTCTTATTTGTTGGGAGATTTTGGATAACTGATTCGATTTCTTCACTCGTTATGGGTCTGTTCAGATTTTCTCTCTCTTCCCATGTGAGTTTTGGTAGTGAGTGTGTGTTTAAGAATTTGTCCATTTCTTCTAAATTGTCCATTTTGTTGGCATATAATTTTTCATAGTATTCCCTGATAATGGCTTGTATTTCTGAGGGGTTGTTTGTAATCAGTCCATTTTCATTCATGATTTTGTCTATTTAGGTGCTCTCTCTTTTCTTTTTGAGAAGCCTGGCTAGAGGTTTGTCATTTTTTTTCATTTTTTCAAAGAACCAACTCTTGGCTTCATGGATCTGTTCAATTGTTTCTTTGGTCTCTATGTTGTTTATTTCTGCTCTGATTTTTACTATTTCTCTTCTTCTACTGGGTTTAGAGTGTTCTTTCTTGTTACTATGCCTCTAGTTCCTTTAGGCGAGCTGTTAGATTTTGCACATGCGCTTTTTCTGATTTCTTGAAATAGGCCTGGAGTGCAATGTACTTTCCTCTTAGGACTGCCTTTGCCGCATCCCATAGAGTTTGGATTGTTGTATTTTCATTTTCATTTGTTTCCATATATTTTTAAATTTCCTCTCTAATTGCCTGATTGGCCCATTCATTCTTTAGTAGGGTGTTCTTTAACCTCCATGTTTCTGGAGGTTTTCCAGACTTCTTCCTGTGATTCATTTCAAGTTTCAAAGCATTATTATCTGAAAGTGTGCATGGTATGATCTCAATTCTTTTATATTAACTAAGGGCTCCGTTATGTTCCAGTATGTGATCTATCTTGGAGAATGTACCATGCGCACTTGAGAGGAAAGTGAATTCCCTGGCCTCAGGTTGTAGAGTTCTGAGTATATCTGTCAGATCCATCTGGTCCAATGTGTCTTTCAAGTCCATTGTTTCTCTAGTGATTTTCTGTCTGGTTGACCTATCCATTGCTGTAAGTGGAGACTTACAGTACCCTGCTATTAGCACATTCTTATCTATAAGATTATTTCTGTTTGTGATTAATTATTTTAAATACCTAGGTGCTCTCATATTCGGTGTGTAGACATTTATGATTGTTAGTTCTTCCTGAAGAATAGACCCTGTAATTATTATATAATGCCCTTCTTCATCTCTTGTTATTGTCTTTAATTTAAAGTCCAATTTTTCTGATATAAGTCTAGCTACTTCAGCTTTCTTTTGATTTCCAGTAGCATGATATATATTTCTTTATCCCCTTACTTTGAATCTCAAGGTATCTTCCAGTATAAAATGCATTTCTTGTAGACAACAAATAGATGGATTTTGGTTTTTTATCCATTCTGCTACCTGATGTCTTTTGATTGGAACATCCATCCCATTTACATTCAGTGGTATTATTGAAACATATAGGTTTAGAATCATTGTGTCCTTTGTGGGATTCATGCTTGTGGTGGTGTCTCTGGTATCTTTTTTCCTTGCAACACTTCCTTCAGAGAGTCCCCCTCAGGATTTCTTGTAGGATTAGTGGTGACAAATTCTTTCAATTTTTGTTTATTTGGAAGACTTTTAACTCTCCTTCTATTCTGAATGACAGGCTTGCTGGATAGAGGATTCTTGGCTGCATGTTTTTTCCGTTCAGCACATTGAAGATCTCATGCCATTCCTTTCTGGCCTGCCACGTTTCAGTAGATATGTATGTCACCACTCTGATAGGTTTCCCTTTGTATGTTAGGGCCCTTTTCTTCCTAGCTCCTTTCAAAATCCTCTCTTTGTCCTTATATTTTGCCATTTTCACTATGATATATCGTGGAGAAGATCGATTCAAATTAGGTCTGAGGTGAGTTCTCTATGCCTCTTGAATTTAATGTCTACTTCCCTCCACAGGTTGGGGAAGTTCCCTGCTATAATTTGTTCCAGGACTCCTTCAGCACCTTTCCCTCTCTTTTCCTCTTCTGGGATTCCTATGATATGGATATTCTTCCGCTTGATTGTATCGCTGAGCTCTTGATCTCTTCTTTCATATTCCTGGATCAGTTTGTCTCTTTTTTTTTTGTCAGTTTCTTCTTTTTCTATAATGGTGTCCTCTAAATCACTTATTCTCCTTTCTGCCTCTTCAGTCTGTGCATTGGACGCCTCCAGTTTATTATGTATCTCATTTATCGAATTATTTAATTCATCATACCTATTTTTAAGCTCCATGGTGTTTGTAGCCATAGTTTCTTTGATGTCCTCTATGCTTTTTTCAAGCCTGGCGATTAATTTTATGATTATTATTCTAAAATCTTGTTCAGTTATGCTGCTTATATCTGTTTAGAGCAGTTCTTTAGCTGTCAATTCTTCCTGGAATTTCTTTGCAGGAGAGCTCTTTCGTTTCCTCATTTTGGTTAGCTTTGTATCTCTTTTTAGTTTTAAAAACTTGTTATGCTCTCTGAACCTGTGAGTGCTGCTGTACCCAACAAGGCTCTTTGACTGTCCAGAGCCTATCCTTTCAGAAAGTGTTCTTTGAATGGTATCTCTTGGTCTCTCTTTTTGAGACCTTGATTATTTTATTTTCCTACTCGTAGTGGTATTTGGGACTCTCCACCATGTGTACTTTGGCTTGTTTCTTGAGTTAGCCCTGGAGAAGAAAACAGACAGACAAACCCACAGGGAATGAAGGCACACAAACGCACAGTCAAATCCAAAAAACATGCAAGCTAAAAGAAAACCGAAAAAGTAAGGAGAAAAGAGGGAGAAGGGAAGGCAAATAATAGAAAATAAAAGTACTTTAAAAAGTCAAAAGGAAGAAAAGAAAAGGGAAAAAGAAGAACCGCGATAGATAAAGAACAGTTTAAAGCATATCACCAGATTTCCCAGGTACAATTAAATAGCCGGGTGTATGCAGTGCTGGTGGAAGAGTATAGAGAAAGACAAAGATGACAGTGCAGGGATGATCCAAAATTGGAAATGGAATGAACAGGCAGAAGGGATAAGAAGCTTTTTCAAAGAGCGAATGGGTGGAATATGGTTGAAGAGGTGAAAGAAAGACAATGGTGTTATCCAGAGAAACTATATATTCTGCTTACTCCAGAGACAAAGAGATGAAAAAGTTGGTAGGTGTAGAATTTACATCTAGAGAATGGATTGAATGTGACTGTTTAAGGCAGCCAGTGACTAGAATTAATCAGGGCAGTGCTCTGATTAAAAAAAAAAAAAGGAGGAGGTCAGCTCTCTAGGATTGATGGGAGTGGTTTGATCCAATGAGTCAGGTGGGAGTTCTGCCTTGGAGGTTGTGGGGAGAAAAGTGGCAGCACTCCAGTCTCTTCTTGAACCAAGCACTGCAACTCACTTTTTTGGGTGTGTAAACTCCTGGTGCTGGGGGCGCAGTCAAGGTGGGTCGTGCTCGATATCACAGGCCAGGCCTCATTTCCAGATCCCAGTCCGCGTGCCACTGAAATTGCTGGGGACGCAAACTTACAGGGGATCCTTTCGGGGCAGTTCCAAGCCTCTTGCCTTCCCCTTGGGGATCGAGCCAGAAGGTGCTATTCCCCTCTCCTCCATGTCGGGGTAGCGAGCAAGGAGCAGTTTAATCTGGGGGTCGCTTGGGACAAGTGCATCCTGCCTAGGGTCAGGTGGAGAGCAGGAAACCGGGTCCCTCTGTGTCTTGTCGCCCGTAACACGAACTCGCAGGCAAATCTCTCAGCTTTAAGCCCTTTGCCTCCCTTCTAGGGATTCAGTGGAGGCAGAAGCACAGAGGTGCGGTCGCTGCGCGTCCCCTCCAGGTCGAGCTGGCGCACAGGGAGTTGTCTTCCCGGGGATTGTCTGGGATGAGTCTGTCCCGCCTTGGGTCAGCTGGAGAGCAAGAGACCAGGTCCCTCTGTGTCCCAAGTGGGGTTTTTTTTGTTGTTGTTGTTCCCCAGCAACAGGGACCGTGTCTTGAGCAGTTTCGGCCTCTCTCTTTCCCCTCTAACTCCCCGCAGAGGGGGATTGCCTCCGTCCCTCTGTGTCTCTGGTCCCAGCCCAATTTTATCTTCTCCAGTTCGCACTCACATTAGAAGGTTTCTCAGTGGACTCTGTCTCCTTTTCCTCCCAAACTCGTGGATTCTGTAAGGGTTCCTATGGTTTCAGGCCTTCTCCATGTGAGATATGGGGGCGTTTGCAATGTACGGAGTTCCCTACTTCTCCGCCATCTTGCCCCTCCTCTCCATAATTTGTAATTTCATCTCTAATTGCCTGATTGGCCCATTCATTCTTTAGTAGGATGTTCTTTAACCTCCATGTTTCTGGGGGTTTTACAGACTTCTTCCTATGATTGATTTCAAGTTTCATAGCATTGTGATCTGAAAGTGTGCATGGTATGATCTCCATTCTTTTATATTTATGGAGGGCTGCTTTATGTCCCAGTATGTGATCTATCTTGTAAAATGTGCCATGCGCACTTCAGAAGAAAGTGAATTCCATAGCCTCAGGATGTAGAGTTCTAAATATATCTGTCAAATCCATTTGGTCCAATGTGTCGTTCAAGTCCATTGTGTCTTTAGTGATTTACTGTCTATTTGATCAATCCATTGCTGTAAGTGGAGTATTAAAGTCCCCTGCTATTAGCACATTCTTATCCATAAGATTGTTTCTGTTTGTGATTAATTGTTGTATGTATTTAGGTGCTCTCATGTTCGGTGCATAAACATTTATAATTGTTAGCTCTTCCTGATGGATAGACCCTGTAATTATTATATAATGCCCTTCTTCATCCCTTGTTACTGTCTTTACTTTAAAGTCCAGTTTGTCTGATATAAGTCTAGTTACTCCAGCTTTTGACTTGCCTGTTTTAGTAATTTTTACATATATAATAACTCACATAAATTCACAGGTATCTTCTGGACATATTAAAAGTTTAACCCTCCCACTTCTTCTGACAAATAAAAGAAATCAAGGATTAGAAAGATTGTGCTATTTGCAAAGTTAAATAACTAGCCAATGTGGACCAAGATACAAATCCAAAAATTTTGGGACCATACCACATGCTTTAAGCCACTATCCTTGTACTGTTAAAAAAATAGTTACTGAATAAAAGAAAGAATTTAAGAAACCATTAATCCATTGTATTTCTTACATCCGCATGGGGCTTTAATCTTCAAAGTTCTAATTCACTGAACCTCAGATTCACTGAGGGAAACCAAAAATAATCAAATATTCTGATTTTCCAGTCTTTTATTTTGTAGGAATTTATTTTGATTTTATAACTGTTTAGTACAAAAGTCAGAACAGAATGCATCCTCACTGATCTTTAACCGAAATAACCTCAAGTCCAGAATGAAAGAAAGAGGTGAGTGTGTGTGTGTGTGTGTGTGTGTGTGTGTGTGTGTGTCCAAGGAGACTTTCTTACTTGGCAGATCTTACCTTCCTATGATGACACTCTTGCTGCTACTTTGTGGTCAATGTTTCCATACTATAGATGACAGAATATCTGTAGCTGAACAGGGAACAAAAGACATTCTCCTGGAGACAGAGAGAAAGTGCAGTTAAGTGAGTTGTGAGGTGCTGATGAGCTGAGAAACTGGAAAGAAGACGCCTGAATTCTCTTTTCTAAGAGTATTCTGAGGCAGCAGAGTTAGAAACTATAACAAGGATGGGGCGCCTGGGTGGCTTAGCTGTTGCCGTCCGACTCTTCTGGGCCTTAGGTCATGATCTCCGTAGTTCAGGGTTCGAAAGCCCCGCATTGGGCTCTGTGCTGACTGCCAGCTCAGAGCCTGGAGCCTGTTTCAGTCTGTGACTCCCTCTCTCTCTGACCCTCCCCTGCTCACGCTGTCTCTCTCTCTCTGTCTCCTAGAAATAAATAATAAAAAAAAAGAAACTATAAACAGGCTAGGCAAAATTGTGTTTTTATTCTGCCCCAGTATTTCTTTCTGTTAAATTTTTACTTAAATTCCATTTAGTTAACATACAATGTAATATTAGTTTCAGATGTACAATGTGGTGGTTTAAAACTTCCATACAACACTCAGTGCTCATCGCAGCAAGTGTACTCCTTAATCTCCATTACCAATTTAACTCACCCCCCTCCCACCGCCGTTCTGGTAACCAGGAATTTTTTTCTCTATAGTTAAGAGTCTGCTTTTTGGTTTATCTCTTTCCCCTTTCCCCCCTCTTTATTCATTTGTTTTGTTTCTTGAAATCCACATTCAAGTGAAATCATTTCTCTTTCTCTGACTGACATATTTCACTTAGCATAATACTCTAGCTCCATCCATGTCATTGCAAATGGCAATTTTTCATTTTTATATAACTGAGTAATAAACTAATATATACATATAATTTATTAATTTTCACAACCAATATTTACATATTACATGTTATATATTATAATGTATTATTATTATATATACATCTTATTTATCCATTCACTAGGTAATGGACACTTGGGTGATTTTAAAGGAAAAGCTTTTAAGTTTTCACCAATGAGTATGATGTTATCTGTGGACTAGTCACATATAGCATTTATTATGTTGATACAGTTCCCTTCTGTTTATATTTTGAATAGAGTACTTTTATCGTGAAAGGGTTTTGAATTTTCTCAAATAGTTTTCCTTAATCTCTTAAGATGATCATAGTATTTCCCCGTTCATTTTGTTAATGTGATATACTGCATTGATTGACCACCAAACATTGAAATTTTCCAGGAATAAATTGCTCTTTGTCATGTTGTTTAATCCTTTTAATGTACTATTGAAATGTGTTTGCTAGAATTTTGATGACGATTTTTGCATAAACCTTCTCCAAGGTTATTGAGCTATAGTTTCTTTTAATGTACTGTCATTGTCTGGCTTGGGATCAGGGTAATGCAGGCCTCAAAGAATGAGTTTGCATTTGCATTTTTGAAAAGAAGTAAACAAACTTTTGGGAACACTTTGAGAAAATTAATATTGTTTTTCTTTGTATATTTGGTATATATAAATCTATTTTTCTGCATATTTTTATTTATATATTTGTCAATTTTATTGATTTTTCTGAAGAACCAACTCTTCATTTAAGTTATATTCTCTATCACTTTATATTTTGTATTTCACTCATCTTTGATCTAATATTTTAATTTCCTTTCCTCTGCTAGCTTTGGTTTCAGTTTGTTCTTTTTCTAGTTCCATAAGGTGTACAGTTTAGGTTATTTATCTGTGGTCTTAATTTATTTTTAATGTAAATATCTGTGCTATAAGTTTCCCTCAACACTGTTTTCACTGTGTCCCATAGTTTTGGTATATCTTGTTTTCATATTCATTTGTCTTATGATATTTTATAATATACCTGTGATTTCTTTAAGGATATATTAAATTATTTCTGTATTTTCTAATGTTCCCTTTGGCAGAGAATTGCTCAAAACTGATAAAAATAATATATCTCAAGAAGTTAGAATAACAGTTATAAGACTACTAGATGGGCTTGATGAAAACATAGAAGACACCAGGGACGCCTGGGTGGCTTAGTAGGTTAAGCGTCCGACTTTTGCTTAGGTCATGATCTCGCGGTTTGTGGGTTCGAGCCCCGTGTCGGGCTCTGTGCTGACAGCCAGCTTAGAGCCTGGAGCCTATTTCAGAGTCTGTGTCTGCCTCTCTCTCTGACCCTCCCCTGCTCACTCTCTCTCTCTCTCCTAGAAATAAATAAAAAAATATTAAAAAAAAAAACCACATAGAAGACACCAGAGAAACCCTTGCTGCAGAGATCTAAGACCTAAGAATGAGTCAGTATGAATTAAATAAAAAGTACTATTTTTGAGATGCAAAATAAACTAGATATAGTGTCTATAAGGATTGAAGAAGCAGAGGAGAGATAGGTGAAGTAGAAGATAAACTTATAGAAAATAATAAAGCTGAAAAAAGGAGGGAAAGAAAATTACTAGATCATGAGGAGAAAATTAGAGAACTAAGTGATTTCATGAAATGAAACAATATCCATGTCATAAGAGACTCAGAAGAGGAAGAGCAAGAAAAAGAAGTAGCCGGTTTATTTGAACAAATTATAGCTGAGAATTTCCTTAATCTGGGGAAGGAAACAGGTATTCAAGTTCAAGAGGCACAGAGAATTCCCTTAAAATCAATAAAAACAGGTCGACATCACAAAATATCATAGTGAAACTTGCAAAATACAGAAATAAAGAGAGAATTCTGAAAGCAGCTAGGGACCAAAGCTCCCTAACTTACAAGGGTAGATACCTAAGTCTAGTCACAGTCCTGTCCACTGAAACTTGGCAGATCAGAAGTGAGTGGCAAGAAATATTCAATATACTGAATAGGAAAAATATGCAACCAAGAATCCTTTGTCCAGCAAGGTTGCCATTCAGAAGAGGAGAGATACTTTCCCACACAAACAAAAACTAAATGAGTTTGTGATCATTAAGCCAGCCCTGAAAGAAATTCTAAGAGGAGGCTTTCTAAGTGGAAAATAGCAAAGACTATAAAAGGACCAGAGAGCATCACTAAAAACACAAAATCTATAGATAACACAATGGCACTAAATTAATATCTTTCAATAATCACTCTGAATGTAAATGGACTAAATGACAAACTCAAAAGACATAGGGTATCAAAATGGATAGAAAAACAAGATCTATTCAAAGGCTTCTTACAAGACACTCATTTTCGACCTGAAGGTGTCTTCATATTTTCTAATCTGAAGGTGTCTTCAGGTCGAAAATGAGGTGATGGAGAACCATCTGTCATGCTAATGGATGCCAAACAAAAGCTGGAGTAGGTACCTTGTGGTTCAGCAGGTTAAATATCCGATTAATCAGCTCAGACTATAAACTCAAAGGGTTTGTGTGCTCAAGCTCCCACATTGGGCCTTCCCTGTGCTGATAGCTCAGAGCCTGAAGCCTGCTTCAGATTCTGTGACTTCTCTTCTCTCTCTGCCCTCCTCCACTTATGCTCTGTCTCCCTTACTTCTCAAAATAAATAAATATTAAATGAAATTATAAAGAAAGAAAGAAAAGCCAGGATAGTCAAACTTACTAGATTCTAAAATAAAGACTGTAATAAAGATGAAGAAGTACATTATATCATAATTAAGTGGTCTGTCCAATTAAGAAGAGCTAACAATTGTAAATATTTATGCCCCAACATGGAGCACCCAAATGGGCAAATTGATTAACAACCATAAACAATTTCATTGATAATAGTACCATCCTAGTAGTAAACTTTAATAGTCCTCTTAGAACAATGGACAGATCATGTAAGCAGAAAATTAATAAGGAAATAATGGCTCTGAATGACACACTGAGCCAGATGAACTTAACTGATATATTCAGAACATTTCATCCTAAAGCAGAAAAATACGCATTCTTATTTAG
The DNA here is from genome assembly GCA_017311185.1 of Proteles cristata cristata. Taxonomy (NCBI): domain Eukaryota; kingdom Metazoa; phylum Chordata; class Mammalia; order Carnivora; family Hyaenidae; genus Proteles; species Proteles cristata. The sequence continues at coordinate 17,456 of JAESUZ010004380.1, forward strand.
TATACATGGAATATTCTCCAGAATACATTATATATTGGGTCACCAAACAGCTCTCAACAGGTACAAAAAGATCAAGATCATACCATGCATGGTTTCATATCACAACGTTATGAAACTTGAAATCAACTGCAAGAAAAATTTTAGAAAGTCCTCAAATACATGGAGGTTAAATAACATCTTGGTAAAGAATGAACTGGTGAGCCAGGAAATTTAAGAAAAAAAAAATACATGGAAGGAAATAAAAATGAAAACATGACAGTCTAAGCCCTTTGAGATCAATAAAGACAGCCTTAAGAGGAAAATACATTGCAATTCAGGCCTATCTCAAGAAGCAGGAAAGGTCCCAAATACATAACCTTACCTTATACATAAAAGGGTGAGAAAAAGAGCAGCAAATAAAGTTCAAAGCCAGCATAAGAAGAGAAATATTAAAGATTAGATCAGAAATAAATGATATAGAATTCCCCTCCCCCCCAAAAAACAGTAGAAAAGATCAATTAAACTAAGAGCTGGTTTTTTGAAAGAATAAACAAAATTTATAACCCCTCTAGCCACACTTCTGAAAAAGAAAAGAGAGGGAGGAAAAAAAATACGTATTAATCATGAATGAAAAAAGATAAATCACAGTCACCACCACAGAAATACCAGAAATTATAAGAGAATACTATGAACAATTATATGTCAATAAACTGGACTATTTGGAAGAAATGGACAAATTCCTAGACAGTCTCATACTACCAAAACTCAAACAGGAAAAAAATAGAAAATTTGAACAGGCCCATAACCAGCAAAGTAATTGAGTCAGTTATCAAAAATCTCTCAACAAATAACAGTCCTGGGCCACACGGCTTCCCAAGAGGATTCTTTTTTTTTTTTTAATATTTTTATTTATTTCTAGGAGAGAGAGAGAGAGAGAGAGAGCGTGAGCAGGGGAGGGTCAGAGAGAGAGGGGGACACAGAATCTGAAGCAGGCTCCAGGCTCTGAGCTGGCAGTCAGCACAGAGCCCGACACGGGGCTCGAACCCACGAACCGCGAGATCATGACCTAAGCGAAAGTCGGACGCTTAACTGACTAAGCCACCCAGGCGCCCCTTCCCAAGAGGATTCTACCAGACTTTTAAAGAAGAGTTAATACCTTATTCCTCTCAAAATGTTTCAAAAAAATAGAAATGGAAGGAAAGCTTCCAAACTCATTCTATGAAGCCAGCAGAACCTTGATTCCAAAACCATATAAAGTCCCCACTGAAAAGAATTACAGACAATATCCCTAATGAAACTCGATGCAAAAATTCTCAACAAGAATTCAAAAGTACATCAAAATAATTATTCAAGATGATCAAGTGGGATTTATTCCTTGTTTACAGGGCTGCTTCAATTCACAAATCACAAATATTAATGTGATATGCCACATTAATAAAAGAAAAGATAAGAATCATATGATCCTTTCAATAGATGCAGAAAAAGCATTTGACAAACTATAGCATTCTTGCTTGATAAAAAACCCTCAAGAAAGTAAGGATAGAGGGAGCATACCTCAACATAATAAAAGCCATATACGAAAGTCTTACAGCTAATATCATCCTCAACGAGGAAAAACTGAGAACATTCCCTCCTAAATCAGAAACATGACAGGGATGTCCAATCTCACCACTGTTGTTCAACTTAGTGTTGGAAGTCCTAGTTCCAACAATCAAACTGCAAAAAGAAATAATAGGCACCCAAATTGGCAAGAAGAAGAAGAAGAAGAAGAAGAAGAAGAAGAAGAAGAAGAAGAAGAAGAAGAAGAAGAAGAAAGGAAGGAAGGAAGGAAGGAAGGAAGGAAGGAAGGAAGGAAGGAAGGAAGAAGTTACAGATTTGGTCTTTTCAGATGACCTGATGCCCTCCATGGAAAATGTGAAAGACTCCACCAAAAATTTCTAGAGTTGATACATGAATTCAGCAAATTCCCAGAATATAAAATCATTGTACAGAAATAGGTTACATTTCTGTACAGCAGTAATGAAACAGCAGAAAGAGAAATCAAATAATCATTCCATTTATGCTGGAGGCCGAGCCGGCTCCAGCAGGTCCAGGGGTTCCTGAAGGATGGACGGTGTCAGCGAGAGAAAGAGTGAGAGAGCCCCGTGATTCTTTCTGATCACCAGGCAGGCATCTCTGTCCTGTCGGTTTTGGTGTCTTTATTTATAGGTTAAATGATAACATGACATCAGAAAAAGGAATTTTTACAATGGATAACTCTTTGTGATAAGATGCTTTGGAAAGTGTACAGAAGCAGGTTTTACAGAAATATTCTTGCAGAACTATTCCAATTATAGTGAGGTTAAGTAAATCTTATAACTAGAGAATTAGGGTATTCTTAGTAAAAGACAGGATACATATTTGTTCTAAGTTAATAACGCTAAGGTTAGGTCATAGGTTAAGTGTATAGATGGGCTAAGAGGCATTCTGTCTGTCTCTCAAATGAATGTTTCTGAGTTGGTTAATAAGTTGTTTGTGGAAACCTATTTGATGCTGAATGTGTGAACACCATGGAGGCCCTAAATGTGTCAGCCTTTTGTTTGTGGGTAATGCTTTAGCTACTCTTATCTCTCCTCATCCTAGCCACCCCTGTAAGGGAGGGTGTTTGCAGAAAGTAGGCCTTGGGGAAGGGACTGCCATCCATCACCAGTTAGAAGAATGTGTAAGTATTAACGTAAGTTCTGCCCTTATCTGTATCTTAACTCTAAATTAGGCTCTTTGTCTCAGGGCCAGGCTCAGTTGTAATTCTTGTGTTCTTAACCCCCTAAGTCTTGGATCTGCAAGGCCCTCAGGAAGAGCCTTTTGACAATCATCCATAGAGCTTTCATCTAAAATCTCTCTTGTAAAGGCAGGAATATGCTTTTGCTTATGAGGTATCTGTGTTCAGAATATTGGTCTGATATGGAATATTGTGAGGCCTGGTCAATACCAGCACAACATGAGCCAGTAGTAGCAGGAGATACCAGTTTTCATTTCTCATGGCAGGAGCTGTGAAAACACTGCCATTTCCTTGCTGTGACTGCCATCCATAGAGGCCGGTGTGGCTCCCGGCACATTTACAATAGCACGAAAAACCATTAGATACCTAAGAATATGGCTATCCAAAGAGGCAAAAGATCTGTACACTGAAAACTATAGAAAACTTATGAAAGTAATTGAAGAAGACACAAATAAATAGAAAAATATTCCATGCTCACAGAATGGAAGTACAAATATTAAAATGACTATACAACCCAAAGTAATCTACACATTTAATGCAATCCCTATCAAAGTAACACCAGGATTCTGCACACAGCTAGAAAAAACAATCCTAAAATTTGTATAGGACCCAGAATACCCAAAGTAATGTTGAAACAGAAAACCAAAGCTGTAGGCATCACAATTCCAGACTTTAAGCTGTATTATAAAACTGTAATCATTAAGACAGTATGGTATTGGCACAGAAACAGACACATAGATCAATGGAATAGAAAAGAGAACCCAGAAATGGACCCACAGACCTATTGCCAACTAATCTTTGACAAAGCAGGAAAGAATATCTAATGGAAAAAAGACAGTCTTCTTAGCAAATGTTTCTAGGAGAACTGGACAGTGACATGCAGAAGAATGAAGGTAGACCACTTTTCTAGGCCATACACAGAAATAAACTCAAATTGGATGAAAGACTGAAATATGAGACAGGAAATCATCAAATTCTTAGAGGATAATATAGGCAGCAACCTCTTTGGCCTTGGTTGCAGGAACTGCCTACTTGTCCTGTCTCCCAAGGTGAAGGAACTAAAAGCAAAAATGAATGATTGGGACCTTATCAAGATAAAAGAATTCTTCACAATGAAGGAAACAATCAATAAAACTAAGAGGCAACCAACGAAATGGAAGAAGATACTTGCCAGCGACATTTTGGATAAAGGTTTAGTATCCAATATCTATAAATAATTTACCAAACTCAACACCCAAAAAGCAAATAATCCAGTGAAGAAATGGACAGAAGACATGAATAGATGCTTCTCCAAAGAGGACATCCAAATGGATAACAGGCACATGAAAAGATGATGAACATCACTCATCATCAGGGAAATACAAATTAAAACCACAATGAAATACCACCTCACATCTGTTAGAATGGGTAAAATGAAAAACTCAGGAAAGAACAGATGTAAACAAAGATGTGGAGAATGGGGAACTCTATTGCACTGCTGATAGGAATGCAAACTAGTACAGCCATTCTGGAAAACATAATGGAGGTTCCTTAAAAAAATTAAAAGATAAAACTACTCTACCATCCAGCAATTGTCCTACTAGATATTTACTCAAAGAATATATAAATGCTGATTAGAAGGGCCACATGCACCCCAATATTTATAGCAGCACTATCAACAATAACCAAATTATGGAAAATTCCCAAATGTCCATCGACTGATGAAGGATAAAGAAGAGATGGTATATATATAGAATGGAATACTACTTGGTGGTGAAAAATAATGAATTCTTGCCATTTGTAACAATATGCATGGAAGTAGAAGGTATTATGCTAAGCAAAATAGGTCACTCAGAGAAAGACAAATATCATATGATCTCAGTCATATGTGGAATTAGAGAAAACCACAGATGAACATGGGAGAAGGGAAGGAAAAATAAGATGAAAACACAGAGGGAGGCAAACCATAAAAGAATCTTAAATAGAACAAACTGAGGGTTGCTATAGGGGAGATGTGGGGGGGGATGGGTTAAATGGGTGATGGATATTAAGGAGGGCACTTTTTGGGATGAGCACTGGGTGTCATATGTAAGAAACAAATCACTGGGTTCTACTCCTAAAGCCAAGACTATACTGTATGATAGCTAACTTGAAATTTAATTAAAATAAATTATTCAAATTATTCTTTTTGTTGCTGAACAAATGGTCTCTCCTGGAGAATATTCAATATGCATTTGATTAAAATGTGCATTCTGATCTTCTTGGGTGGAATGCTTTGTATATATCTTCTATGTGGAAATGATGTATTATAGTGTAATTTCTAGTTTTCATTTAATTATTGAATTTCTGTGTGGTTTTTATATCCATTATTGATGGTGGAGTATGAAATCTAATATTATTTGAGCTGTTTCTTTTCCCTTTTAATCTATAAATGTTTGTCTCATATCATAGGGGTTCTGAGGTTGATGTATATTTATAATTGTTGCATATTTGCCATAGTCTGAACATTGTGCTCCTCGCAAAAAATTTATGTTCAAATACTAACCCCCAGGGGCGCCTGGGTGGCTTAGTCGGTTAAGCGTCCGACTTTCACTTAGGTCATGATCTCGCGGTTCGTGGGTTCGAGCCCCGTGTCGGGCTCTGTGCTGACTGCCAGCTCAGAGCCTGGAGCCTGTTTCAGATTCTGTGTCTCCCTCTCTCTCTGACCCTCTCCTGCTCACATTCTCTCTCTCTCTCTCTCTCCTAGAAATAAATAAAACATTAAAAAAAAACCTTAAAAAAAAAACAAATACTAACCCCCAAAGATGATGATAAGAGAAGGGGTCTTTAGGAGGTGTTTTTTTAGTTTTATTTATTTTTTATCATTTATTCATTTTTGAGACACAGAGAGACAGAGCATGTGTGGGGAAGGGGCAGAGAGAGAGGGAGACACAGAATCCAAAGCAGGCTACGGGCTCTGAGCTGACAGCACAGAGCCTGATGTGGGGCTCTAACTCAGACTGCGAGATCATGACCGAAGCTGAAGTTGGATGCTTAACCAACTGAGCCACTCAGGCACCGCTGGAGGTGTTTAAGTGATGAAGGTGGAGCCCTAATGAATGGGATTAATGTTTATGAAAGAAACCCCACAGAACTCCCTAGCTTACTCCAGCATGTACCATGTTAGGACACAATGAGAAGATGCTATCTATGAACCAGGAAGAAGATCCTCAAAATAGAACATAACCAGTCTTTCACTTTCTATGCTTTGAGCACCCACAGAGTTCCAGGTGCTAATTCCACACCTCCCCCAAATCTGCTACTAGCTTGTTCTATGCCAGATTTTAGGCATAGCTCCCAGTGCCCCGTAGGGAAAGAGAAACCAAGAGTATGAAATCTATTGCCACCTCGTGGAATAAAAAGTTTTCTAATTGCATGCCTGATGAACTGTAAAAAAGTAAACAGCTAAAAAAGGTGTGTATTTCTTCAAATGCAAAGGCAAAGACACATTTCATTCAACATTATGAAAAATTACAGTAATACTGTGTAACAAAAAATAATAACTTTCCAGAAACTGAACATAAAGATATAGAAGATTGTGATCCAACTGATAAAGAATTGAAAATAACTGTTATGAAGAGATTCAGAAAGCTATTTTCCAAAAGCTCAGAAAAGCAATTAAATGAACTTAGGGAGAACAGTAATAAACAGAAGAGTCCTTTATGAAAAATATTAAATTTTTTTTTTAAGTTTTTAAAAATATTTTTATTTCTAGGAGAGAGAGAGAGAGACAGTGTGAGCAGGGGAGGGTCAGAGAGAGAGGGAGTCACAGACTGAAACAAGCTCCAGGCTCCGAGCTGGCAGTCAGCACAGAGCCCGACGCGGGGCTCGAACCCACGAACCGCGAGATCATGACCTAAACGAAAGTCGGACGCTTAACCGACTAAGCCACCCAGGCGCCCCTAAAAAATTTCTAAACAAAGCAGACAAAAATTCAGAAGCTAAATAATTAAATGAATGAGATAAAGAATGCATTAGAGAACTTAGGAAATAAGCCAGATCAAATCAAAGAAAAAATCAACAACTTGGAGGATAGGAATTTAGAAATGACTCAGAGGAGACAGAGCTAATATTTTTAAAAGTGACAAACCCTATGAGAGTTATCTTCTATGGTAAGAAACCAAATATAAGTAAAATTGATCTTTCAGAAAAAGAGGAAAAAGAAAAGAGCAGGGAACGTGTTTACCGAAATAATACCTGAGAACTTCCCAGATCTTGGGAAAATAAATGGAAATACAAGTTCACAAAGCTAATGGAAAATCTTATTTGTGGTGAAAAAGTTTACAAATTCCCTGGGCTTGCACTAATGGATTAACAAGGCATAAAGTTTACAAAGCCCTAGGATGCTCACACCTAAATCTGGGTAAAGAAGATTAGTGAGGGCGGGGCAAAGGCCCCAGGATAGAGAGGGCAGGGCAAAGGCCCCAATACAAATGTATATGTGGTAAATGAGATTAGGTATTAAGGGCTAAAAGGCCCTCCAATTCAGTATTATAGCATAAAACTGCTTTCACAGGAAGAAAGGAAGGACCAAATTCAGTTAACAGGTAATAGGGCTATTGACTGCTACGGGATAAAGTTGTCCAGAGCAGAGCTGATTAGCAAAAGAAAGGTGCCTTGTAGACCCTGAGGCAGTATCCTTTATCTGTCTTATCCCCTGGGCTGGCTAAAATAAACAGATGAGAGAGGGGGCAAGATATCGGAGAAGTAGGGAACCCCGTACATTGCAATCGCCCCCATATCTCGCACAGAGAAGGCCCGAAGCCATAGGAACCCATACAGAATCCAGGAGTTCAGGAGGAAAAGGAGACCAAGTCCGCTGAGAAAACCTTCTAGCGTGAGTACGAACTGGGGAAGATAAAATCGGGTCGGGACCAGAGACACAGGGATGGGGGCAATTCCCTTCTGCGGAGAGTTTAGAGGGGAAAGAGAGTTGCCAAAACTGCTCAAGACACTGTCCTTGTCACTGGGGAACAGAAAAAAAAAAAAACCTCCGCTTGGGACACAGAGGGACCCGGTTTCTTGCACTCAAGCTGACTCTAGGTGGGATGCACTCATCCCAGGCTATCCCCATGGAAATTGCTCCCTGAATGTGCTAGCTCGACCTGGAGGCGCCTCGCAGCAGCCGCGCCTTTCTGCTTCTGGCACTGCTCGATTCCTAGAAGGGAGGCGAAGGGCTTACTGGGAGATTTGCACGCGGGTTCCTGTTTCGGGCGATGAGACACAGAGGGACCTGGTTTCCTGCTCTCAGGCTGACCCTGGGCGGGACACACTCATCCCACGTGACCCCTAGATGATACTGCTCCTCGCTCGCCACCCCTACCTGGAGGGGACGGGAGCAGCTGCTTCTGGCTCTATGCCCAGGGGGAAGGCAAGAGGCTTGGGACAGCCTTGAGGGGATTGCATGAGAGTTTGTGTTTCCGGCAATTTCAGTGGGGCGCGTGGACTGGGATCTGGAAATGAGACCTGCCCTGGGATATTGAGCACGACCCACCTTGGCTGCGTCCCCGGCACAGGGAGTTTACACACCCAAAAAAGTGAGTTGCAAAGCTTGGTTCAAGAAGGGGCTGGAGCACTGCCACTCTTCTCCCAACAACCGTCAAGGCGGGACACATTGGACCAAACCACGCCCATCACTGCTAGAGAGCTACTCTCCTCTAATTTTTTTTTTTTTTTTTTTTTTTTTAGCTGGAGCCAGGGCAAGACCAATTCTGGTCACTGGCTTCCTTAAACAGTCACATTTAATCCATTCTCTAGATGTAAATTCTACACTTACCTACCTTTTTATCTCTTTCTCTCTGGAGTAATCAGACTATAGTTTCTCTGGATAACAACATCGTCATTTATTTCACCTCTTCCACCATATTCCACTCTTTCGCTCTGTGAAAAAAATTCTTATGCCTTCTACCTGCTCATTTCATTTCCAATCTCATCTCATCCCCGCCTTCTCATTTCTGTCTTTCTTTATGCTCTTCCACCAGCACTGCATACACCCAGCTATTTATTTGTAGCTTGGAAATCTGGTTATATGCTTTAAAATGTTCTTTGTCTATTGGGTTTCCTCTTCTTTCCTTTTCTTCTTTTTTCTTAATGTATTTTTATTTTTTATTATTCGCCTTCCCTCCTCCTTCTTTTCTCTTTACTTTTTCGTTTTCCCTTTTGATTTGCGTGTTTGTTGGATTTGTTTGTGCGTTTCTGTGCCTTCATTCCCTGTGTGTTTCTCTGTCTGTTTTCTTCTCCAGGGCGACCTCAAAAAATAAGCCAAAGTACTGAGAGGCCTAAATAAACTTAACCAGCTTTTCCGCTTCTGAGCAAATGCCTGCGCTGCGGGAAGCTAATACCTAACCAGCTCTCTCTGCTTCTGTAACAAAGCTTAAGGCTTGCTTTCCCGCCGCCGGATTGCCCAAGGGACTAGCCTCAGGGCGGCAGCCACTCCCAAAAGGCCAGCGGCTACCCCCACCTTGCTGAGGGAAGGGCCTGGAGAGAGAGATGTTAACCTGTTAGTCGCCAAACAAGACTTTAAACTCGCTCTATGATAGACTGAATTCAAAGGTATCCCAAATGTTGTAATTGGATCCCGCCAAAAACCTGATGGCGGGAGCCAATCAGATACGGTATATGTTCACATTTAAATGTTAACCAATGGCAAACTTGTAACCATGGAAATCTCCTGTCCCTCCCCATGACTTGTTTACTTTTGTCTATAAAAAGGCTGCAGAGGCTTTGTTCAAGGCCTCTCAGCGTCACCGGCAACGAGTGCGCGGAGGACCGGGTTCGAACCTGCAAATAAACAACCCTTGCCGCTTGGCTTTGACTCTGGTCTCTGGTGGTCTGATTTTGGGGTTCTCTCGAATTCTGGGCATTTCAGTACACATGGTGAAGAGTCCCAAATACCACTACGAGTAGGAAAATAAAATAACCAAGATCTCAACAAGAGAGACAAAGAGATACCATTTAAGAACACTTTCTGAAAGGATGGGCCCCAGACAGTCAAAAGCCTTCTTTGGTGCAGCAAAGCTCACATGTTCAGAGAGCATAACAAGCTTTTATTTATTTTATTTTACAAATACTTTATTGTCAAGTTGGTTCCAATATAACAAGCAGTGCTCATCACCACAAGTGCCTTCCTCCATGCCTATTTCCTGCCTCCGCCTCCACACCCAACAGTACTGTTTGTTCTCAGCATTCAAGAGTCTCTCATGGCTTTCCTCTCTCCCTCTCCTCCACTATTTCCCCCCTTCTTCTCCCCCATGGTCCTCCGTTAAGTTACTCCTAATCCTCCTATAAGTGCAAACACATGGTATTTGTCCTCCTCTGCCTGACTTATTTCGCTCAGCATAACACCCTCAAGGCCCATCCATGTTGCTACACATGGCCAGATTTCATTCTTTCTCATTATCATGTAGTATTCCATCATATACATAAACCACATCTTCTTGATCCATTTGTCCATTGATGGATAATTAGGCTCTTTCCAATTTTTGGCTATCGTTGAGAGTGCTGATATGAACATTGGGGTCCATGTGCTCCTATGTATCAGTATTCCTATATCCCTTGGGTAAATTCCTAGCAGCACTATTGCTGGGTCATAGGGGAGTTCTATTGTTAATGTTTTGAGGAACTTCCACACTGTTTTCCAGAAGGGCTGCACCAGTTTACATTCCCACCAACAGTGTAGGAGGGTGCCCGTTTCTCCACATCCTCGCCAGCATCTAGAGTTCTCTGATTTGCTCATTTTAGCCACTCTGACCAGCGTGAGGTGGTATCTCAGTGTGGTTTTGATTTGTATTTCCCTGATGAGGAGGGATGCTGAGCATCATTTCATGTGTCTGTTGGCCATCTGGATGTCCTCTTTGGAGAAGTGTCTGTTCATATCTCTGCCCATTTCTTCACTGGGTTGTTTGTTTTTCGGGCGTGTAGTTTGGTGAGTTCCTTATAGATTCTTGATATTAACCCTTTATCTGATATGTCATTTGCAACTATCTTTTCCCATTCTGTCGGTTGCCTATTAATTTTCTGGGTTGTTTCCTTTGCTGTGCAGAAGCTTTTAATCTTGAGGAGGTCCCAACAGTTTATTTTTGCTCTTGATTCCCTTGCTTTTGGGGATGTGTCAAGTAAGAAGTTGCTGCGGTGGAGGCCAAGGAGGTTGTTTCCTGCTTTCTCCTCTAGGGTGTTGATAGTTTCCTGTCTCACGTTCAGGTCCTTTATCCATTTTGAGTTTATTTTTGTGCATGGTGTGAGAAAATGATCTGGTTTCATTCTTCTGCATGTTGCTGTCCAGTTTTCCCAACACCATCTGAGAAAGAGGCTGTCTTTTTTCCATTGGATACTCTTTCCTGATTTATCGAAGATTAGTTGGCTGATACTTTTGGGTCCACTTCTGAGTTTTCAATTCTGTTCCATTGGTCTCTGTGTCTGTTTTGTGCCAATACCATACTGTCTTGATGATTACAGCTTTGTAGTAGAGGCTAAAGTCTGGGATGGTGATACCTCCCGTTTTGGTTTTCTTCTTCAATGTTACTTTGGCTATTCGGGGTCTTTTGTGGTTCCATACACATTTTAGAATAGTTTGTTCTAGTTTTCAGAAGTATGCTGGTGCAATTTTGATTGGGATTGCATTGAATGTGTAGATAGCTTTGGGTAGTAATGACATTTTAACTATATTTATTCTTCCAATCCATGAGCATGGAATATTTTTCCATTTCTTTGTGTCCTCTTCAATTTCCTTCATTAGTTTTCTATAGTTTTCATCATACAGATCTCTTATATCCTTGGTTAGGTTTATTCCTAGGTATTTTATGATTTTTTGTGCAATTGTGAATGGGATCAGTTTCTTGATTTCTCTTTCTGTTGCTTCATTGTTGGTGTATAAAAATGCAACCGGTTTCTATACGTTCATTTTTTTTCTTTTTCTTTTTTTAATGTTTCTTACAGACACAGAGAGACAGAGCATGGAAGAGGGAGCAGAAGAGAGAGAGAGACAGAATCCAAAGCAGGCTCCAGGTTCTGAGCTGTCAGCACAGAGCCCGACGTGGGGCTCGAACCCACGAACCATGGGATCATGACCTGAGCCGAAGTTGGCCACCCAAACGACTGAGCCACCCAGGCGCCCCCTATACGTTGATTTTGTACCCTGCAACTTTGTTGAATTCTTTGGTCAGTTCTAGTAGACTTCTGGTGGAGTCTGTAGGGTTTTCTTGTAGAGTATCATGTCTACTGCAAAAAGTGAAAGTTTAACTTCATCTTTGCCAATTCTGATGCCTTTTATTTCCTTTTGTTATTAGATGGCTAATGCTAGGACTTCCAGCACTATGTTAAACAACAGTGGTGAGAGTGGACATCCCTGTCGTGTTCCTGATCTCAGGGGGAAAGCTCTCAGTTTTACCCCATTGAGGGTGATGTTAGCTGAGGGCTTCTCATAGATGGCTTTTATGATGTGTACGTAAGTTCCTTCTATCCCGACTTTCTCAAGGGTCTTTATTAAGAAGGGATGCTGTACCTATAGGAGGATTAGGAGGAACTTTATGGGGGGCTATGGGGGAGAAGAAGGAGGGAAATAGCGGGGGAGAGGGAGAGAGGCAAACCATGAGAGACTCTTGAATGATGAGAACAAACTAAGGACTGATCGGTGTGGGGGGAGGGGGGCGATGGGCATGGAGGAGGGCACTTGTGGGGATGAGCACTGGGTGTTATATGGTAACCAACTTGACAATAAACTATTTGTAAAAAAAAATATTAGACAAGGAATAAGTGAAAGTAAAATAAAATATTTTATTTATCTTAAAAAATAAAATATTAAAAATAAAAAAAATAGTTATGGAGAATTAAAAAATGGGATAAATGAGATACATAATAAACTGGAGGTGTCCAATGCACGGATTGAAGAGGCAGAAAGGAGAATAAGTGATTTAGAAGACACCATTATAGAAAAAGAAGAGCCTGAGAAAAAGAGAGATAAACTTATCCAGGAACAAGAAAGAAGAGTTCGAGAGCTCAGTGATACAATCAAGTGGAACAATATCTGTATCATAGGAATTCCAGAAGAGGAAGAGAGAGGGAAAGGTGCTGAAGGAGTCCTGGAACAAATTATAGCAGAGAACTTCCCCAACCTGGAGAGGGACGCAGAAGTTGAAATTCAACAGGCACAGAGAACTCCCCTCAGACATAACTTGAATCGATCATCTACATGACATATTATAGTGAAACTGGCAAAATAGGACAAAGAGAGAATGTTGAAAGCAGCTAGCCATAAAAGGGCCCTAACATACAAAGGGAAACCTATCAGAAAGTGACAGACCTATCTACTGAAACTTGGCAGGCCAGAAAGGAATGGCAGAAGATCTTCAATGTGATGAATGGTAAAAAAGGAAAAAAAAAGGCAGCCAAGAATCCTCTATCCAGCAAGCCTGTCATTCAGAATAGAAGGAGAGATAAAAGTATTTCCAAATAAACTAAAATTGAAAGAATTTGTCACCATTAAACCAGCCCTACAAGAAATACTGAGGGGGATGCTCATATGAGCATTTTGTTATAGCCCAAAGTGGAAACAACCCAAATGTCCATCAGCTGATGAATGGGTAAACAAAATATGGTATATCCATACACTAGAATTCAACAATAAAAAAAGGAATCAAGTACTGATGCAGGCTACAACTTGGATGAACCTTGAAAACATCATGTTAAAGTGAAAGAGACAGTCACATAAGGACCCGTATTTGGTATAATTCTGTTTATATGAAATCTCCAGAAAAGGCAAACTGAAAGGGCAAGGATTGCCAGGGTAGAAACAGGACTGATTACTAATAGGCATGGGGCTTCTTTTGATGGAAATGCTCTAAAATTAGATAACAATGATGGTTACACACCTCTTTGAATATACTAAAAACCACCACACTCTAGATGGGTAAATTATACTATAGTATGTGACTTGTATCTCAATAAAGTAGTTTGAAAAATAAAATAAATAAATAAATAAATAAATAAAAGCCCTGGACCTGACAGCTTCCCTGGGGAATTCTACCAGACGTTTAAAACGGAATTAATACCCATTCTCCTCAAACTATTCAAAAAAATAGAAATCAAAGAAAAACTTCTGGACTCATTTTATGAAGCCAGAATCACTCTGATTCCCAAGCCAGACAGAGACCCAGCAAATAAGGAGAACTACAGGCCAATATCCTCGATGAATATGGATGGAAGAATCCTCAACAAGAATCTTGCAAATCGTATCCAACAGCACCTAAAAAGAATTATCCACCAAGATCAAGTGGGATTCATTCCTGGATTACAGGGCTGGTATAATATTCACAAATCAATCAGTGTGATACATCATAGCAACAAAAGAAAAGATAAAAAACATATGATCCTGTTGATAGATGCAGAAAAAGCATTTGACAAAATACAGCATCCTTTCTTAATAAAGACTCTAGAGAAAGGCAGGATAGAGGGAACGTACTTAAACATCATAAAAGCCATCTATGAGAAACCCTCAGCTAACATCATCCTCAACGAGGAAAATCTGAGAGCTTTCCCCCTGAGATCAGGAACACGACAGGAATGTCCACTGTCACCACTGTTGTTTAACAGAGTGCTGGAAGTCCTAGCATCAGCCATCAGACAACAAAAGGAAATCAAAGGCATCAGAATTGGCAAAGAGGAAGTCAAACTTTCACTCTTCACAGATGACATGATACTCTACATCGAAAACCCAACAGACTCCACCAGAAGCCTACTAGAACTGATCCAAGAATTCAGCCAAGTTGCAGGGTACAAAATCAATGTACAGAAATCGGTTGCATTCTTATACACCAACAATGAAGCAACAGAAAGAGAAATCAAGAAACTGATCCCATTCACAATTGCACAAAAAACCATAAAATACCTCGGAATAAACCTAACCAAGGATACAAGAGATCTGTATGATGAAAACTATAGAAAACTTATGAAGGAAATTGAAGAAGACACAAAGAAATGGAAAAACATTTCATGCTCATGGATAGGAAGAATAAATATAGTTAAAATGTCATTACTACCCAAAGCACTCTACACATTCAATGCAATTCCAATCAAAATTGCACCAGCATACTTCTCAAAGCTAGAACAAACTATCCTAAAATTTGTATGGAACCACAAAAGACCCCGAATAGCCAAAGTAATATTGAAGAAGAAAACCAAAACGAGAGGTATCACCATCCCAGACTTTAGCCTCTACTACAAAGCTGTCATCATCAAGACAGTATGGTACTGGCACAAAAAAAGACACAGAGACCAATGGAATAGAATTGAGAACTCAGAATTGGACCCAAAAGTATACAGCCAACTAATCTTTGGCAAAGCTGGAAAGAGTATCCCATGGGAAAAAACAGTCTCTTTAACAGATGATACTGGGAGATATGGACAGGAACATTCAGAAGAATGTAACTAGAACATTTTCTCACACCATACATGAAAATAAACTCGAAATGGATAAAGGACCTGAACTTGAGACAGGAAACCATCAAAACCCTAGAGGAGAAAGCAGGAATCAAACTCCTGGACCTCCACCGCAGCAATTTCTTACTTGACACATCTCCAAAGGCAAGGGAATCAAGAACAAAATTGAACGATTGGAACCTCATCAAGATAAGTGCTTTTCCTGCACAGCAAAGGAAACAATAAAAAAACCTCTTAGGCAACTGATGGAATTGGAAAAGATAGTTGCAAATGACATATCAGATAAAGGATTAATATCCAAAATCTATAAGGAACTCACCAAACTCCACACCTGGAAAACAAACAATCCAGTGAAGAAATGGGCAGAAGATATGAACAGACACTTCTCCAAAGAGGACATCCAGATGGCCAGCAGACACATGAAACGATGCTCAGCATCCCTCCTCATCAGGGAAATAAAAATCAAAACCACTCTTAGATACCACCTCACGCCAGTCAGAGTGGCTAAAATGAGGAAATCAGAGAACTCTAGATGCTGGCGAGGATGTGGAGAAACGGGCACCCTCCTACACTGTTGGTGGGAATGTAAACTGGTGCAGTCCTTCTGGAAAACAGTGTGGAGGTTCCTCCACACATAATAATAGAAGTCCCCTATCACCCAGCAATAGCACTGCTAGGAATTTACCCAAGGGATATAGGAATACTGATGCATAGGAGCACATAGACCCCAATGTTCATAGCAGCACTCTCAACAATAGCCAAAACATGGAAAGAGCCTAAGTGTCCATCAACGGACGAATGGATCAAGATGTGGTTTATGTATATGATGGAATACTACATGGCAATGAGAAAGAATGAAATCTGGCCATGTGTAGCAACATGGATGGATCTTGAGGGCATTATCCTCAGAGAAATAAGTCAGGTAGAAAAGGACAAATATATGTTTGCACGTATAAGAGGATTAGGTGGAACTCAAAGGAGGACCATGTGGGAGAAGAAGGGGGGAAATAGTGGGGGAGACGGAGAGAGGCAAACCATGAGAGACTCTTGAATGCTGAGAACTAACTGGGGACTGATGTGGGGGGTAGGGTGGAGATGGGCAAGGAGGAGGGCACTTGTGAGGATGAGCACTGGGTGTTATATGGAAACCAACTTGACAATAAACTATTTAAAAAAAATAAAATGAGTCTTTAGTAGGCAGCATATTGACAGATCTTTTTTATGTGTCTTTTTTTTTATCCATTTTGACACCCTATGTCTTTTGACTGTAGCATTTATTTCATTTATAGATTGAGTGATTATTTATAGATATGAATTTAGTGCCATTGTGTTACTTGGCAAGTCATTTCTGGAGATTTTCTCTGTTCCTTTGTAGTTTTGTTGCTTTTGGTCTTTTTCTCTTGCTCTACTTTCTTCCAGGCTGGCTTACAGGTCACTAACTCTTAGTTATTGTTTGGGAAACTTTATGTCTCCTTCTGCTCTGAATGATGGCCTTGGTAGTTCGAGTATTTTTGACTGTCGATTTTTCCCATTCACCATTTTTAATATATCATTCCACTCCCTTTGCTCTTCCAATTTTCTTTGGAGAGATTTGCTGGTAACCTTATTTGTTTTTTCTTGTAAATTGGGACTTTCTTTTTTTCTTGCTCCTTTTGGGATTTTATTTTCTTTATCTCTATATTTTGCTAATTTAACCACAATATGTCTTGGTCTTGGCCTGCTTTTGTTGATGTTGATCGGAATTCTTTATGCCTCTTGGATTTGGATGTCTGCTTCCTTGCCCAGATTAAGGAAGTTTTCAGGTATAATTTCATAAAGTAAACTTTCTGCCCCTTTTTCTGTCTTCTCCTTACGGGAGTCCTACAATATGAATTCATTGTGTTTTATGGGGTCCCAGAATCCCTTTGTCTACTTTCATGATCCAATATTTTTATTTTCCTCTTCTTTTCAGCTTCTTTATTTCCCATCATTTTATCATCTCTACCACTTATTCATTTCTGTGCTTCTTCCATCCTTGTGGTGGTCATTACAATCAATAAGTTTTATATTTAGGTTACAGTATTTTTTTGTTTCAGCCTTACTAGGTGTTAGGTCTTTTATCTCTGTAGTAGGGGACTCCCTTGTGTCTTCTATGGTTTTCTCAATTCCAGCTAGTATCCTTACAATTGTTGCTTTAAATTCTGGATTGGGCATGGTAGTTACATCTGCTTCAATTAGATCATGGGCCATGATCTTTTCTTGTTCTTTCTTTTGGGATGAATACCTCCATTTTGGTGTTTTGTCTTCATCTCTGTCATCTTGTGTGTGTTAAGAAAGACTTTTATGTTTTCTGTCCGGAGAGTAATGGCTTCATGAAGAAGAGGTCATATACTATCCAGGGCCCGGAACTTCAGGAAGTGTCTCTGGTGTATGCTGTGTGCACTCTGCTCTTCTGCTGTGTTATGGCTGCTCTTTCCCTGAGGCCAGTCCTTTGCTCAGTTTCTCCTTGCCTTCAGTGGAGAGTGTTTGTTCCTTGGCCAGAGTGTCATGAGTTTTAAGTAGGTTTGCTCTGTTCTGCTTGTCAAATGAGAATTTATGTTATTCTCACTAGAAATAAAGCTTTGTAGAACTCTATTTTAAGTAGTAATTGTGAGTGTGGGGATATTTTCACTATTCTTCTGTGGGATTGGCCCAGTGCTCTGGTTCTTGGGCACACTTGCCCAAGAAAGCAGCCCCTGCAGAGCGCAGGTGGACAGGACTTGGTGTAAGCGGTTTAGGCCTCCAGTGTTAGTGCTGAGCTGCTTACTGAATGTAGTTTATGCTGCGAGGCAGGGAAGAAAAATGGCGTCAGCCTTCTCCTAGTCCCTGGAGTGGGATGTTCGTACCCACTGCTGTTCAGGAAGTCCTCCCTGAAGAGACAGCAATCGCCCCTTATGTGTCACAGGTGTCCCTCAGATCCCTTCCATCACCCCGCACCCTGTCTATATCTGGACCACCTGCCCACTCAGCAGCACAGTACACCTGTGTTCTATCCCATGCAGGCCAGCTGCATTTAAAACTCCAAATTTTGGGGACCTGACATGGCATGAACCATGCTGGTCTTCTGGGCGAGCATCTCATGGCACTGGGACTGATGCAGGCTTGACCCAAAAGGGCAGTTGCACCAAATTACAGAGGTGTGGAATTTGGAGGAAAATGTAGCCTAGCAAAAGACCAGTGTCCAGGTTAATTGCCCTCAGCAGGTGTCTCTGTGCCTATGCTAGGTGGTGGGGTGGGCAACGGTGCCTGCAGGCTCTTTTGTCTCTAGAGAGACAAATGCCACCTCTCCCAGATTTGCTTCAAGAAGGGGTAAATGTCTCTCCCAGTGTGTCCCATGGGATCCTCAGATCACGATGTCTGCTACTGGGCTTCTGCGCTCCTTCTCCACAGGAGCACTGCAGTGCCCTCAGGGCTCCACATCAGCCACACACACACACGCCTCTAAAACCCCAGTCTTTGAGTCCCACTGGTTGTAAAAATCTCATAAAAATCAGCCCTTCTCACTTTCCAGTCAATGGCTTTGGGGAAGTGCTTTCCTCATGTGCATCTCTCTCTCTCCCCTCTCTTCTTTACCCTCTCTCTCTCCATGACCAGTGCTCTTCTTCACAGCACTCATGATCTGTTTCTCCCCAAAATCATGTCTCCATACTTCCTGCCTTCTACAATGTGTCCTTTTCCTCCTCTTTTTGTGCAGTTTGTTCTGTGAGTCCTCATATCTATTTCTTGGGTATTCTGAATGTTTTGACATTTATGTAGCTGTGTTCAAACCAATTATGACAAGAAGAATAAATTTTCATTTATTCCTTCTCAAATATTCTTCCTATCTTTATCTAGATCTGGATTCCTGACATATATAATTTTCCTTCTCTCTGAAAACTTTTTCTTATAAGTCAAATCTGTTGACTACAGATTCCCTCAATTTTTGTTTGTTCAAAAGTCTTTATTTATTCTTAATTTTTTAAAGAATAATTTTGTAGAGTACAGAGTTCTAGGTTTGTGGGTTTTTTCTTTACTCTGTTCTGGTTGCCATGGTTTTTCAGAAGATATGAGATGTAATTCTTATCTTTGCTCCACTATGGAAATGATGTGGGCTCATTCTGCCTTATTTCAAGATTTTTCTTTATATTTTATGTTGATTTTCTGTAGTTTGAAAATGATATGCTATGATATGCTGAGTTGTAGTTTTTTCATTTTTTTAGGAGGGGTATTTATCCTGCTTGGTGTTCTCTGAACTTCCTGAAACTGTGATTTGATGTCTGAAATTAAGTTGGAGGAAATTCTCAGTCATTATTGCTTCAAATATTGTTTCTGCTCCTTCCTCTTTTTCTTCTCTTTATGATATTCCCATTATGCATATGTTACATTGTTGTTGTTATCTCAGTCCATGTATGTATGTATGTATATATATATATCCCACAGTCCATATATGTGTGTATGTGTGTGTGTGTGTGTGTGTGTGTGTGTGTGTGTCTAGTCTACTTATGAGTCCAACCAAGGCATTCTTCATTTCTGTAAGTGTTCTTTATTTCACACGTTTCTTTTTATTCATTCTTAGAATTTCAGTCTCTCTGCTTACATCACTCATTGGTTATTGAATGTTATCTACTTTTTTCCATTAGAGCTTTTAGCACATTAATCATAGTTATTTTAAATTCACAGTTTGGGTAGTTCTAACATTTCTGCCATTACCTGGTAATGATCCTTGTTCTGTCTCTTCAAACTGTGTTTTTTGCTTTTTCATATAACTTGTAATTTTTTGCTGAAAGGTGACATAATGCAGAGGTGGAAGGAATTTGAGCAAATAGGCTTTTAGTATTATGGTGGTATGAGTGTGCGTGGAGGGCTATAATCTATAGTCTCTTGGTAATGTATGTCTTTGGTGATCCTGTGTCTCTAGACTGTGAACTTAACCAGTGCTTCTCTAGCTTTTCTTCTTCTGGGTGGGAAAGGATGTCTAAAGTAGAGTGAAGTTGGGTATTTCCATTTCCTCAGGTAGGGTATGCACTGATAAAACCCCAGCAAGTTAGGCTCCAGTAAAGTAGTTTCTCCAGAGGGCCAACCTTGTTAAGAAGAACAAAAAGTTCTAGTTTATTTCAAAATGGTTACTTTTCACCTCCCACTTCCAGTATCAAGAAGGCAATTTTCTTTGATACTCACTGTGCAAACCTAGTAGAGTTCCTGCAGGTAAAATTCAAAAAATGTGGAGGCCTCTCTGACTGGGACGCCCTGGAGTTTTTAACTCTCAGACTGTCCACATTGAACCTCCAACATATTGTTAATTACAGTTTAGGCTTTTCTACCCTGATTGTGGTTCCTACAGATGTTTCTGTGTGTGTGTGTGTGTGTGTGTGTGTGTGTGTGTGTGTGTGTGTGTGTAGAGTGTTTCTGCTCTGAAATTTTCATTCTCTGTATCTATTTGTCTCTCCAGCTTTAGGGGCAGCAGTTTTTCCCGTGACTTCAATTCTCTGATGAATCTAAGATTTGTTGGTTTTTCAGCTTGTTCAGCCTTTTACTTGCTGTTAGTATGAATTGGCAACTCCTAATCTCCATACATGTTGGGCATGAAATCAGAAGTCCCTCCATTAGAATTTTACTCATAAAATCCTTAAGTCTAGTTAACTGGAAGACTATTCCCTGGTATTTCAAGCAAAGGGATGAGAATGGAGAAGAAAGAGCTGCCAAAGATGTAGGGATAAGCTCATAGGGCTCTTGAAAGTAGTGAGCTATAGGAACAGGGGGAGAAACAGAGGTGGAGAAAAAGAAGGTCAGGGAAGTTATGAGGAACAGTTTGGGAATTGGAGACTCATGGATGTGGTTGAGGATAAAAGTGACTAGAATGGGTTTAGAAAATATAAGGAAACATATCTTATTGGATCTTAGGGGTCTATATTACTTTTTCTTCCTGAGATGGATGGTTGAAAAATATGCAATGGGATGTAGATAGACAGAATGCTGATTTGTTTTATGTGCATATGAGTAGAGGTTTCAGAAAGAAGCGTCTCACATTCAGTGGGACCTGAAATAGAGAAATGTTTTTATATCTAGTGTCTAACATAGTTCCTGGAACTTAATGGCTGCTCAATAAATATTTGCTGCATGGATGCATAAATAACAATGCACAGCTTAATCAACACTATTTGAAAAGTCCTATAATAAAAATTAATTTGACAGTTTATCCATTATTTCGGTAAGATTCTTCAATGAAAATATAAAAATAAGCATCCCTGGATTCTTGGGTGGAAATCAGAATCTCAAATTCTAGACTATATAGGAATGCACTGTGTCAACAGTCTTATTCAACTTCTTTGCAATTAACTCTTAATTCGGTTTAGTTCCTCAATCTTTTTTTTTCTTTTTTTTTTAATAGTTTATTGTCAAGTTGGTTTCCATATAAGACAAGTGCTCATCCCCACAAGTGCCCTCCTCCATGCCCATCACCCCCCTTCTCCTCCCCCCAAACCGCATCAGTCCTCAGTTTGTTCTCAGCATTCAAGAGTCTCTCGGGGCGTCTGGGTGGCTTAGTCGGTTGAACGTCCAACTTTTGCTTAGGTAATGATCTCGCGGTTCGTGGGTTCGAGCCCCGCGTCAGGCTCTGTGCTGACTGCCAGCTCAGAGCCTGGAGCCTGTTTCAGTCTGTGATTCCCTCTCTCTCTGGCCCTCCCCTGCTCACGCTATCTCTCTCTCTCTCTACTAGAAATAAATTAAAAAAAAAAAAAAGAGTCTCTCAAGGTTTGCCTCCCTCCCTCTCCCCCACTATTTCCCCCTTTCTTCTCCCCCACAGTCCTTCGTTAACTTCCTCCTAATTCTCCTATACGTGCAAACATATGGTATCTGTCCTTCTCTGCCTGACTTATTTCGCTCAACATAACACCTCAAGGTCCATCCATGTTGCTACACATGGCCAGATTTCATTCTTTCTCACTGCCATGTCGTATTCCATCGTATAGATAAACCACATCTTCTGGATCTATTCATCCGTTGATGGACACTTAGGCTCTTTCCATGTTTTGGCTATTGCTGAGAGTGCTGCAATGAACATTGGGGTCCATGTGCCCCTATGCATCCCAGCACTCCTGTATCACTTGGGAGAAAGCAGGAAACAACCTCCTTGACCTCCACCGCAGCAACTTCTTACTTGACACATCCCCAAAAGCAAGGGAATCAAGAGCAAAAATAAACTGTTGGGACCTCATCAGGATTAAAAGCTTCTGCACAGCCAAGGAAACAACCCAGAAAACTAATAGGCAACCAACGGAATGGGAAAAGATAGTTGCAAATGACATATCAGATAAAGGGTTGGTATCCAGAATCTATAAGGAACTCACCAAACTACACGCCCGAAAAACAAACAACCCAGTGAAGAAATGGGCAGAAGATATGAACAGACACTTCTCCAAAGAGGACATCCAGATGGCCAACAGACACATGAAACGATGCTCAGCATCCCTCCTCATCAGGGAAATACAAATCAAAACCACTCTTAGATACCACCTCACGCTGGTCAAAGTGGCTAAAATGAGTAAATCAGAGAACTCTAGATGCTGGCAAGGATATGGAGACACGGGCACCCTCCTACACTGTTGGTGGGAATGTAAACTGGTGCAGCCCCTCTGGAAAACAGTGTGGAGGTTCCTCAAAACATTAACAATAGAACTCCCCTATGACCCAGCAATAGCACTGCTAGGAATTTACCCAAGGGATACAGGAGTGCGGATGCATAGTGGCACATGTGTTTTTTCCATTTCCATCCTCCTACTCCTTTTCTCCTCTTTCCTCTTCTCTTTTCTCATCTCCTCACTTCCCCCCTTTTCTTCATCCTTTTCTCTCCCTTTCTTCATCTGTTCCTCATGGACCTTGAGGGAAGTAGTCATGGTGGGTATATACATGTGATGGTTTGGAGACGGGGAGAGAAAGGGAGACAGGCAACAGGGAGACGGATCTCTGTAATAGAAGAGTGTAAGGGAACAATTTGGCTGGTGATACCTGGTGGTAGTGGAGGTTGGAGGATATGTTCAAATGCTTCCTTTATATAACATGCACACATTACTTACACTGAATGGTTTTTGGGGGTGAGATGACTGATGAAGATTATTTCACCCACTCTCAACAATGAGCTGCTGCTGTAGGAAAATCACTTAGCAGTCTATTGCAATTATCCAGGCCAGATATTATAACAGGTGGAACAAAAATGGCAGAAGAGAAGGGAGGAGCAGACATACTGTAGAAAATGGGCTGTTGATAACTGCAGAAATCTCAGCACATAACTCTGCTTAAACCCCTGCACCAAGAGACTTTAGATGACTCTAGGATGACTCCCAGCTCTCTGTTGATCCCAACCCTCCATTAAAATGTCTGAGAAAGCTCAACGTATCAAAGAGAATTACTGTTGTTCTATCTAGCCTGATGATAGGCCCGTGACCTACTTTTCTCAGATTATTATAAAGGGCTTATAATTGTGACTATGTATCTCTTACAACTTAGAACTGTCTTTTTCAAGGACTTGAAAGCCATCCTACTGAAATGTAATAATCAAGGATAGGGCTTTCGTTTTCAAGTCTCTGTGGGAAGATAGATTCCTAACTTTGATAACTGCCTGCTAACAAACAGCTTAATTGCATTTATACTGACTGACCTTTATAATTTTTCACTTTTCTGACTCAAATGAGGCCTAGTTCTTCCCCCTCTCCCACTGTCCCTTTAAAATGCCCAGTTACCTCTGCACATATTAGAATGGAGCTCAGCTTTCCCTTTTACTGTCAATATTTATTGAATAGTCTTTTACTTTAACTGAGACTCTGTTTATCTTTGACACTAAGCATGGCTTAGTTTCACTGTCTGGTATGGAGGGCAATGAATCTAAACTGACTTCCTGGTTTGGGACTCAGAGTCTTTCACCACACACACAAAACTAGACCAAGAGCTTTTTTGGGGGCAGCTGGTGGGTAGGAAGGAGGAAACTAGGAAGTGATAGGGCTAAGGAAGCTGTGATCCGAATAAAATAAGTTTTTCTTGAGGCATGGCAGCTGTGGTGATAAGGGATCATATAGAACAGCAATTGGGGAAATCTGGAAGCAGATAGCACCCTGGTTCTATCCAGTTTCCTTTCCCTTCCAACTTTCTTCCCTCCCTCCTTCCCTCCCTTCTGTCATTCTTTCCTTTCTTCTAAAGTAACATATACACGTGATAAAACCATCTATTTATAGGTATAGATATAGATATATAGTACCAAAGGGCTTAAGATGAAAAGCAATAAATAGTCCCCTCACTTCTTTTCCCCTGCTCCTCTCCAGAAGCAATGCCTGTGAACTGTTTTGGCCATTTTATCTGGAGGTCTCTATGTCTGAATATAGTATGTAAATACCTCTGAATGTCCCTTCAGTTATCAATTTTAGACTTTACTGACTTCTTACTATGGTCTATAAGAATTTATTTCCCTTCCACTTTTAAACAAGTGAGGAGATGAGTATGCGTCCTAGAATTTCAATAATACCTGGTCCCAGCAATAACTTTCATTGCGTGCATACTATGCGAAAGACATAGTTGTAATTACTTCGGGTGTAATAAGTCATTTCATTACAAGCCCGGTTACAGTGATTAATAATAAAAACAGGAAGACAAAGAATTAAAAAGCAAGAAGGGAAAAACAGTATTTCGCTTCCTCACAGAAAAATGTTAAGGGTGAAATAGCAGTCAAAAAAGCAAACCACACACACACACACACACACACACACACACACACACACACACACACACACACACACACACACAGAAGCTGGGGTTGAAGCACCGAAATTGAAAACGTCTCCTTTAATTCTGAGTGGCGGGCCAGTTTGGCCAGGCCTGCCGACAAGGAAATGGCTTACAGGATGAGGGGTCCCCACTGGACTCAAGGCGGAGCGAGAGCGGCTATGGCGACTGGCGGCACTCTGTCTTCTCCGCGCAGTCTCTATGGTAGTCCTCCCAGTTCTCCCGCCCCTCGGGTAGCAGCAGTCACGTGACCGGCTTTGGGCTTACGGGAGGTGCCCACGTGATCCTGGCCTGCGGTCGGTGCCTGCGGTGAGGTACCTGGGCTCCTGAAGGGCGGGCGTTTAGGTCATAACTGCCGCTGTCGGCGGACGCTCTCGGGCTACCAGGCTCGGTAACGACAAGCCAGCAGGGGCATTCCTTACTTAGTGCCTACCGCACGGGTCTGCTCTTTCTGCCACCTCCGCCGTCCTCACCTCTTTTCGGGTGAAGTAACCTTTACGTTTCGAGACTTTGGGTCCTGAGGCCCAAACTCGACACGAACCCCCACCACTCCTCTTTTCCACTCATCTTCCGTCCCTTCCTTTGCAGCACCACATCATTGAGCCTTTGAGCTGGCCATCTAGGCTGTTCCTTGAGGCCAAGTTCAAGGCGGTTTAAGGTAACTGTGGGGAAAGCAGCCCCCCAGTGGACAAAGGCGGAGGCGAGAATAGAGCAGGCCTAGCGGCCACAGGCAATTAAATTAGGCGACTGAGCGTGTAAACAACGAGAAAGGAAAAAGTACTGCGGTTTAGAAAGGACTGGAAAGGACTTGTTGCACGATGGAAGAATCTGACTCTGAAAGAAAGATGGAGAAAGAGAATCTGGGGCCAAGAATGGAGCCTCCCATAGGGGAACCTGAAGGATCGCTTGGGTGGGTGAAGTTTATTATGTCAAACCTGGAAATGGGGGGGTTCTAACTGAAGAAAATATGATGAATTACAACACCATACCTATGATAAATTGCTTCGATTTACCAGTAAGGTTGATTGGGATCATGCTTTTGGTGACAGGATAAACTGGAAAGAGGATTGGTTGTTAACTGGGCAGAAACAGTCTTTGGGATGGGCCTGATATCACTCCCGAGGTTGGCGGTGAGTGTTCTGAGAAGATAGCTCTGTTTCTTAGAATTATCAGTAAAGGAGATTTAACATCATCATGTTGAGGATAAGACGGCTGGGAGATTTAACATCATCATGTTGGTATTTCCGAGGAAGAGATAGTGGCTTGAGAGTACTTTCAGTGCCTTTTTATACCTGAATTTGAGATTTATATTGTATATATTTTGTGTGTGTAACGAGTAAAATATGACTTGGAAGGACAGCTGACTAAACATACTTCCAGGTTTTAAAAATAGGCTAACTTAAAAATAATAGAGGACATTCAAATAAGACAGTATTGTTTTACTTAAGCACTTGGCATATGTTGCTTTGATAAATTTTTTAAGATAAAAAAATCAATAGTGAATTTCATGGCTCATTTATATCACTAAATAAATCTTAGGAGCCATCTCCTGAGCACTATAATTAGGGGTTAGGGAGCTTGAATCTAGTTTTATAATTTAGGAGAACAAGGGCCTCTTTAAACTGAGTTCCTACACTCAGCTGTGCTCCACTATTGTGCTAAACGTGTTCTTTTGCAGCTCCACATTTATTTGTATTTTTTAAATTCCAATTTCTAAGGCAATGGATCCTGGAAACTGTCTTTTGGTTTATATCTGCAGGTGGGTGCTACCAAATACAGCCATGAAGAAAAAGGTAAGACATGTTAAGTACGTCAAATACATGAAAGTAAAGGTAAGAAGATATGATTCAGGAAATATATTTGTGGTGTATACATATCATCTTTCCTGGAGCATTTCAGGAATCTTCTACATTTTCTCTTTGACTCTTGTCCCCTTTTTGCTATCAGATTTAATTTTTCTAATATTTAAATATTAGAAAATATGGGTCATTCACATACTTACCAAAGCCCATAGAATAAAATTAAAGTAACTTCATCATATAGAATGCCCTTTAAAAATCTATTCCTGACTAAACCAATCTGTCACACCTGTGCACCTTGTCATAGCTATACAGAATCTGTTTTTCTCCAAATTTACAAATTTGCATTTTGTGCAAGCCATATATAAACACTTACACAGGCCTCTTCCTGCACATTTTTGTGGAACCCAACTTAAATGTTACCTCTGTAATGTCTTGTATGAATTTTCCTTTTTTTTTTTTTTTTGTATGAGTTTTCCAAGTGGAATTGAGCATTCCTTCCCTTGTGCTCTTATGGTACTGTGCCCCACCTGGAAGGTTAGGCAGAATCAATAAGGGCACATTTCTGGAGCAAATTTCTGAAACTTGGGCCTTTAGTTTCTTCATTTTTAAAATGGTGATAATAGTATGATCTATCTCATAGGGTTGTTATGAATTTTAAATGATTAAATGCATGTGCAGGCCCTAAGTTAGCACCTAATACAGTTAGCTTTGGTTAGTCTTCTGTAAGCAGTTGAAGATTTCTTAAACTGAAAAACACAAGAAAAACACCATATTTATCCTTAACTTCATCCAGTAATTCAGTTATATAGCTTAGTTTGCTAGAGGAATGTTCTCAATGAGCCTGTCCAAAGTTGCTATTGGGGTGCTTGGGTAGCTTATTAATCACTTGAGCATCTGACTCTTGATTTTGGCTCAGTTTATGATCTCATGGTTCATGAGATGGAGCACTGCATCTAGCTTTGCACTGATGAAATGGAGCCTGCTTGGAATTCTCTCTCTCTCTCTCTCCCCTCCCCCGCTAGCACTTTCTTTCTTCTCAAAATAAATAAATAAGCTTATAAAAAAATAAAGTTGCTGTCAACAAGGTGGGCTAAAAATACCAGAAATTTCTATGTGATTACGAATAAAATAAAGTTTATTTTTGCAACAATCTTAGACTCGCTTGTCAGTAACATTTCCTGAGTGAGATAAAGTTATGTAGCTAAATAGCTAGATTAAATTGAGCCTGAGTGCAGTACACTTTTGTTAATATTCCCTATATTTGTAATTAGAAAATTTCATAAATTATCTACAGGTTAAAGAAATAACCTTTACCCCCTTCATTTGAAAAGCAAGGTAACTGGAACTATAGTCCATAAATTTTAAATTTTGAAAAGACTGAAAAGTCACCAGATTCCTTCCTAGTGCAAGAATCTATAGTGTCTTTGATAGGTGATTTTCTGTCTTTGTTAGGTGCTGACATTGATGTTAAGGCTATTCACCTTCATAAGTTCACTTTTTCCATTGGAAAGTTCTCAACATTAATAACTTGCTTGTTTTATATTTTCGATAGCTTGGTCATTCTTTTGATGAATGTATTCTAAGCATCTGTTATATGTTAGGCACTGGAGATACAAAGGGTATTCTCTCTGCCATTCAAGAACTCAGAGTCTTGTGAAAAACAGATCAAAAATTCCAGATAACCACCGTGCATTATGATCTTTGCAATGCTCTACAAGTGCCATGGGAGGAAAGAGGTGAGATGCATTTAAGCCACCTTAGGACATTGAGGTCAGAGAAGCTTCTTGAGGAGAAGTTTACTGAACCAATTCTTGAGAGATGAATGGCGCTTAGCTGAAGGAAGAAAAAGGAATGGAAAATTACTGGCAGAGAGTACAACATGAAACAGAGACATAGAGCTGGGCTCCCTGGATTTCTGGGAGCAATCAAAGTGGATATAAGTGGTTCGGTTCAGTTCAGTATGGCTGGACTCTACAAGTTCCAGGCCAGGAAGGTCAGGAGGTAATGGCAGAGGATTAGATAAGCCAGATCAAGGAAGTTCTTATATGTTGTTTAAGAACTTGATCTTGTAGGCCATAGGACACTTAAAAAATAAAAAAATATACAGAGTCATTAAAGAATAAAATCATAGAGTAAGTAGAAGGGATGAGATTAAGGGCAGAGGTGGAAAGGTTGACCTTGAGCAGGAGGAAACTTTCAGTTACAGTGAAATCCCCTGCCAGGTAATTGAGTGCATGAAGCATTAGATCATGAGAGATCAAGGTTTGATTTCCTCAAGTTGTTATTTCTCTATCATAGTTCTGAATATATGATAATGTTTGATGGTAGCATAATACATTCATATGTTTATATTGTCAAGAGGACATGTGATCCACAACAGGTAAGTGCGTGGTCTCTGGAATTTTAGGTATCTCTGCATTCATCGTTGGTCAGGGAACTAGTTAGTTACAAGTATTTGCAACAGGTTGTTGGTATTTTCACTTCAGTAAAACATCAAGTACAGGAGAGAAGTAGGTCCCTTTAGACTTGATTTGCTCTAGATTTCTAACTTCATTGTTTTTTCTCACTTTGTCCTTAGGTGCTGTTGATGGGTAAAAGTGGGTCTGGTAAGACCAGCATGAGGTCTATTATCTTTGCAAATTATATTGCGAGAGACACACGTCGCCTTGGTGCAACAAGTAAGATGTTTTATCTTATTATGGAATCAGGTGATATTAAATATTAATAATATGCATAAGGCACTTGGTTGCAGTAAATTAGGGATGCAGAGGTTGAGAGATTTGTTTTGGAGCATGTTTCCCCTGTTTTTCATTCCTTCTCAGAGGGGTGTGGCCTAATTCTGGTTACTACTGTTTGCTCTCTTGGGGAGGGTCTTTCTAGGTTGCTTACCAAGTGGGATACCCTTGCCCAACTTGTTTTTTATCTTGCTCTTTCTTAAACAAACATAGGGACTCTTTTGTTTGATTATTTATTCCTTTTTTGTGAGGGGTTGTTTTTAACTTATTATATAAAAGGAAATTACTTGCTAGGTATTACAAGCATAACAATTAAAAATCTCCTCTAAGATTTTTTTAAAAGCTGTTAGTCATTAAAAGGTAAATTCTGGGTGACAGGGGCTGTGGGTGGGAGGTTAACTTGATGTGTACTCTCTGCTGATTCTCTTCCTGGATATATATAGATGTTCTCAATGGAGTTCCAGCTCTGACTTGAGAAATGTTTCATTGCCCTTTTTTGTTTGAATGTTAAATCTGGCTTCTTAATATAGGCTAGCTGGGCTGCCTTGGCTGCCAGTTCAATGGATCTATGCTTCTGGGAGACCACTTCTGTCTCTAGACTGTAATGCCATTTTATTTTGTGGCATCCAGGCATTTCTGGATTCTGCCATGGTCCTCAGCCTCTAAGTGATGAAAGCATTGCCCTACCTGGCTTTCTGATTTGGGTTACTGACCTGGCTTTTCTGACCTGGGTTTCTAACATCTTGAACACTTTTAGGGACAAGTTACCCACTACTTCATAAGGTATCTCACTCTGGTTTCAAAAACAAGAAACATTTTAAAACAACTTATGCCAGATCCTAGGATACAAAGAAGGAAACCTCATTTTTGTTTATAAAGTACTTGGAGTATCTTTCTCTCTCTCTCTCTCTCTCTCTCTCTCACACACACACACACACACACACACACACACACACACACACACACACTGTCAAAATTGGAACAGCTTTAATAGTTAGAAAGCTACTTCTTAGTTAGAACCCTAAATCTATTTCCCTTATGTTAGCTGGTCACCTTTCTGTTCCTTTGAGTCTCTACAAATATTTGAGTATGATTAACGTCTCAGTCTATCCTTGCTTCCCAAATCTTATCTACCTAAGTTAAACATCTCCAGTTCCTCTATGTATTCCTTGTTTTACATCATTTTGAAGCATTTTTAAGCACTTGTTTGAATGTGTCTGTTTTTCTTAAAATGCTGAGACTTGAATATAGATATAATCTGATCAGATCAGGGTAGGACTATTATATTTCTTTTTTTTTAATGTTTTATTTATCCTTGAGAGAGAGAGACAGCATGAGCATGGGAGGGAGAGAGTGAGAGAGGGACACAGAATCTGAAGCAGGCTCCAGGCTCCGAACTGTCAGCACAGAGCCTGACGTAGGGCTTGAACTCATAAGCAGTGAGATCATGACCTGAGCTGAAGTCAGACGCTTAACCGACTAGGCCACCCAGGTGCCCCAGTACTATCATATTTCTTATTCTGGGCCTCACCCCGCTGTTAGCTTAGTCTAGACCCCTATTCTTCTTTTATGGCTTTCATTATATTGAGTGATATTAAGAAAAACAATTCCTTTTCACATACATTGTTATCAAAACACATATCATCCTTTTGATTCTTGTGCAGCTAATATTTTAAATCTAAGAATAAATTCTTACTTCTATTAAATTATTCAGTTTTTTGTTTTGTTTTGTTTTAGCCTTTATGTTCCTGTACCCACTGTTTGTTAACTGTATAGTCTAGAATGAGTCATTATCTCTCAGGGACTCAGTTTCCTTATCTGTAGAAAAGGGATCAGATCCTGTTTTCATTTTTATATGCTTATTATCTCATCTGTTCTGTTAGCTATTCTTCTTAGCTTGGTGCATTTTGTACATTTGATAAGCATCTCATCTAGTTTTCATCTAAGTCATTCCTCAAAAATTTTGGTCAAGACAGGGTCTTATATGGCTTGTCATGCCTTGAGAGACTTCCTTCTAGAAAAGTACCTGTCTAGACTTCTTCATGTCTTGGTTTGCTAGATTTTAATTTGTTTCTGTTCTCTGAAGTTAAATATATGGACCTAATAATCATATGGTTTCAGTAGATTAAAGGAAACTGATATTTATTACATGCTTTTTTATTTACTTTAGTCTTTATATTAACTTCATTTTGATAGATGACCTAAAAGTTGAGCTTACTCAACTAGCTAGTGTTAGACCTGGAATGTTACTTTATGCTCCTGCTCTGTCCATTGTGCTACAGCCACCAGTCCTGGGGCATTTCATTCTCTGTGTGTTTTAAATTCTGTACATTTTACTGAAGTGTCTTTTTCTAGTCAAGATATTTTTGTGTTTAGCTAATCAGCAGAGGTTGATTTACTACTCTAAGTCTAGTAAATAGTTATGTAACCCAAATTGACCAACTGTTCAAGTTTCTTGAAATAGTTTTGAAGTAATTTAGCAGCCTCATTAAAAAGTTACAAACAGAATGTTCCAAATTATATAAACCCTATATATTCAAGTAATCTATTTATTCAAGTGCTTTTCTGGACCATCCTGTGTGCCAGGCACTGTGAATGCAACAGGACACTTGTCCTTAAGGATATCTCAAGTGGGACCTTTACTGATATAATTTGCTAGCAATTACTATATTTCCTTAAAAGTAGTAAAATATGCTTTAAAATAATTATGTTGGACTTAATACTTTAATGTTTCATTAGTTAATTTGTCATTGCTGAAGAAAAGTCTGGATTCTGCTAAACTTACAAACTACTTGAAAATACATATAGTGCTTTGATTTTTACTAACTGTTCCTTTTTATGCAGTTACTGATTTTCTTTAAAAGTAGTAAAAGAATATTATAAAATATTATATCACCTTTAATGTTTTAGTGTTTTTGTAGTTTGTCATTGGTGAAAAAAATCCAGTTTTGTTTTGTCAAACTTAGAGCCTACTGTGTTTTAAAATTTGAGGTAAGGATACAAAATGGTGATATAATTAATTTATTAGATGGTTATTAAAATGTGTTTGTTGGAATAGTAAACTTGTCAATAAAACTATGATTATGAAGTATTTTAGTCACAAACACTGTTGACAGCTCCAAGATTTCTTACCTTCTCAAAATTCTCTGTTCCCTTGGCTTTTATTTAATGCTTTATTATCCTGGTTTTCTTCCTTTATCTTTAACCATCCCCACTCCTGTAAAAAATATTTTCTCCTTTCTGCCCCATAAGTGTATGTGATTTCCCAAAGCTCTCTTCTGGTTCTTTTCAGTTGCTCTTATGACAGCAGGACAGGAAGAATAGGAGGAAGTGGAACGTAGGAGTTAGATCATAAAGTGTCTTATAACCCAAGTCAGGTAGTTTGAACTAAGGGCAGAGCGCAGCCTCTAGAGGATTTTAAACAGAAAAGTAACATGATCAGATTTTATTATTTTTAATTTTCAATTTTAATTACAAAAGTAATACTTGTAAAAAAAATTCAGACATTACAGAAGTGTAGAAAGTCTACTCCTTCCCTCATCATCAAACCTGCTTCCTAAGGACAACCACCATTAGTAGTTTGAAATTGTCGTTCTGGCCTTTTTTATTTTTTCTGGCTGTATACAATCATACATATACAGAGACTTTTTTCTTTTTAAAGAAGAATGGAGTAAAATCTGCATTTTGGAAAGGCCATTATAATATGGAGGACAGATTGGAGGGAGGCAAGGGTAGAAGCAGGCTGATAAATTAGGAAACTATTTTCATAGACCAGGTAAGAGAAGATGGGGCTTTAACTAGGGTTAAGGTAGTGGTAGTGGATATAGTGAGGAGAAAATGCATTTGGGATATATTTAAGAGATAGAGTCAGTAGAACTTGCTGATAGATTTGGGGGGAATAGTAGAGGAAAGAGTGGACTCAAGGATAAAATTAAGGTTTTGGCTTAGGCAACTGGTTACATTCACTGAGATGGAGAAGACTGAAAGAAGAATAGATTTTGTAGGGAAAATGGTGAGATGAGTTATATTTGGATACACTGAGTTTGGGATACTTGTGCATTATTCAAGTAAAGATGTCCAATATATGTTTCAGAAAGGGAATGAAACATTTGTATTAAGAGATAACATGTTTAGGAGTTAATAGTATCCAAATGGTAAATAATAGAAATAGAATAGAAAGCTTGCCTGGAGGAAAAATTCTAGAGAGAAAAGTAGATGAAATCCTGAAGAACTCTAACATTTAAGGGACAGAAAGAAGAATAGGAGAATCTGCCAGAGAGGTTATAGGTATGATATCAGAGGCCAAGAGAAGAGAATTTTTTGAGAAGAGAGTAGTCAACAGTGTCATGCTGCAGAAAGTAAGACTAGGACTAAAAAACGTCCACTGGATTTGGTAATGGGGCCATTGGTCACTTGATGAGAACAATTTCTGATATGGGAATAGAAACCAGATTTCTGTCCAGTGTGCTTCATATCTAAACAGTCACTGAATCCTGTCATTTCTTTTGTTATTGTCTTTCCCTTTCTCAGTAGCACTTCTTTCCATTTTTTTTTAGTACTAGACCGTTTACATAGTCTTCAAATTAATAGCAGTTTGAGCACCTACTCTCTCGTAGACTCTGTTGGAAATACAAAGACATGTAAGATATGATTCCTTTTCCAAGGAGGGGGAAGTAAGGGGGAGAAGGGAAGTAGTTTGAGCACCTACTACGTGCCAGGCACTTGTATGAAAACTCCTTTAATTCTCACAATAATCCTGTGAGGTCAATAGCATCCCTCCCACCCTTTTTAATAGAAAAGGAAACATACTCAGAGGTTAAGTGACTTGCCCAAGGTCACACAAAGAAGTACAGCTGGTATTTGAACTAAAAACTGTTTACCTCCCATGCCCATGTTTTTTTTAAATAATGCTTCGTTGCTTATGATCTAGGTTATAAGAAGATAAAATTGCACAAAAGTTAGAGAGCAGTTAATTTAAGCAATAGATTCAAGATAGTCATAGAAGAAACACCACTATATGATTGATTGTCACATAAATTGTATAAATGATAATTGCTAGACTTTAAGAAAATCTTCAAGATAAAAATTCTTATTTTTCATTATTCCTCCTTGTGATTTTTGGTGCCTGGCAGAGAGTAGATGCTTAATAAATGTTTGAATGGATTCAGAGGGAGTGATGACGGTAAGTGGGGGTGACCAAGTAGGGCTTTAAGAGGAGGTGGAATTTAATCTGGGTCTTAATAAATGAATATAACTTTGAAAGAGAGGTGGGGAGGACTTTCTAGGCAGATGAACAGAGTAGGCAAAGTATAGAGTGGAGAGAGAAGTGTAAGGCAGAGGTCGCAAACAGGCAGTCTGTAGGCTGGATAAGGCCTGTAGATATGTTTTGTTTGGCCTGTACAGTGTTTTAGAAAAATTGGAATTAGTTATTAATATGTAAAAGTTTCCATAAAAATCTGGATTTCCCACTACTATTGAAAATTTTAAAGATATGATCATCTTGATCCCACATTCATGCCTGACAAATGAGTGAGAGTTGAGTCATTGAGTAATTGCCACCCACTCCAGTCATCCGCTTGGATGGATGTTTACTCTCCATACATGATTATCTTTGCTTTTGTACATTTACTGGCCTGGCTCATATTAGCAAGTTTGCGACCCCTGGTGTAAGGTATTTTGGGGGTTTGGGAGGTAGTGGGGTTGGGGAGGAACTCTGAATAAACCAAATTGGACTGAAGCAAAAGGCTTTATTAATGTGA
This sequence comes from Proteles cristata cristata, assembly GCA_017311185.1. Classification (NCBI taxonomy): domain Eukaryota; kingdom Metazoa; phylum Chordata; class Mammalia; order Carnivora; family Hyaenidae; genus Proteles; species Proteles cristata. Next base: position 52,704 of record JAESUZ010004380.1, read on the forward strand.
CTCATTGGGGAATATAAAGCTAGATTGGAAGCCAAATTCTGAAGGACCTTGAATGCCCGCTTGCAGGCATGGAGGAACCATTGAAAGTTTTTTTGAATGGGGAGTGACATGTTCAAAGTAGTGCTAAGAAGATGAACCTGACAGTAGCCTATAGGATAAAGTAAAATGGGTAAGGTTTCCTGGTGGGAGGTAATTATGGAGCTATTATATTTGTATAGGCTTGAAAAGGTAAGGGCCTTCCTTAATGTTAGTGGCAAGTTGTAAAATAAGGAGTGGAATTGAGAGATTACAAAGGAATATCAGTGAATGTGGACAGAGAAGTCAACAATGACCTGCTCCCCACTCCAAATGGGACATTAACTGAAATAGGAAAACCAGTAGAGGGAGTGAGTTGGGTTATGGTTATGCTTGTTTTGTATTAGTATTGTTATTAAATTTTTTTTGTGGAGAGTGTTGATGAGTCAGGGAAGAGCTATTAAATGGTATATGTCTCTGTCTTACATGTTGAAATTTTAACATTTATGTTATAATTGGAGATTGTTTCTGCTCTAAGCACTAAAAAGTAAAATGACTTACATGAAAGCCAGCTCTGTAGCTCTTAGGTGCTCCACCTTGCCAATAAACTATACTACTAAGCTAAAAATCACCTTAATGTTGTAGCTTTGAGCATTTCACTCCACTTTGGTCCTTCTAAATTCCATGGGTTAGTTCTTTTTTGGTTAGCTAATTTTGAATTACACCTCACATGCTATAATACTAGATTTGTCATATTTGTCTTCCAGTTGATGTAGAACATTCTCACGTTCGATTCCTGGGAAACCTGGTATTGAACCTGTGGGACTGTGGTGGGTAAGTACCATATGCTTGTTTGTGGGGCCAGTGGCAGTAATCTTAGCACCTAGTATAATCAGTGTGGAAAATATAGTAACTATCACTTGTAATAGATACGTTGGAAAGAAATTACTTCAGAATTGGCACCTGATTAAAGATCTCTGACTTTTATGTAATTGTGAATATACCCTCTCTATGTGACACGTTTAATCAGCACTAACATAAACTTTATCTAGGTATCTGTAGTATGGGATAGATTATCACCCTCTTTTGCAGGTGAAAAAATTAGGTTTTTATCTCAAGCGGCATAACACCAATGCTGAGTTCTTAGTCATCATACCATATTACCTCATTCTTAATTATTTCAATCTCCAGGGAGTCTAAGCACTGTAGATTGACCTAAGCACATATTCTCCAGTTGAGTTACCAGCTGTTTGAGGAGTAGGAAACAGTTTTTCCTCTCATGGCTGAGGCACTTCCAGAATATTCCATCACAAATGCATATTCATTGTGCTTATATGTGGTATTGGTCCCTACCCTATGGCCATTTGCATCTCCATGCTGCAACAGCAGTGTGTAGTGCACAGTTGATGTAGAACATCATTAGGAGCCTTGGCCCTGGAGTTAGATTGGGATTTATAGCACACCTCTGTTAGCTGTGTTATCTTGGGTAGATCATTTAAAGTCTGAGCTACAGTTTCTTCATCTATACAATAGGGATAATAGTGGTACCCACTCAATAGGGTTGTTTTGATGATTCAGTCATAGGAAAGTTTCTCACAAAATAAATAGACATTATTGTTAGCTCAGTGTTTACCAGCTCTTGGCATAGAACCAACCATGGAACAGGTGCTCAATGAACCTTTTGTTGAAAGAATAACGAAATAGCCAAATATTTTATAAGAAAATGACTTCATTATTGCTAGCAGATGAATCACTTAATCCTCTAGCAGCTCTCTCCATACAGATCCTTCCTCATTATCATTCTTCTAATTCTGTAATCTATTTCAAGAGATTAGTCAACATTCCTTGCTTTGAGGCACTAAGGTGTTATCATTAATTTTGCAGATAAGTCAGTTGAGGTCCAGTGAGATTATGAATCCCATAAGGTCACACAGCTAATTAATAACAAAGTGCAAGACTAAAAGCTTGTGACATGACAAAACGTTTTTTATTATTTAATTTTAATTCCAGTATAGTTAGCATACAGTATCACATTAGTTTCAGGTGTACAATATAATGATTCAACAATTCCATACAATAACCTTTGCTCGTCAGGATAAATGCACTCCTTTATCCCCATCACCTATATCACCCATCTCCTCTATCTGCTTCCTTTCTGGTAACCATCAGATTGTTCTCAATACTTAAGAGTCTGTTTTTTTGGTTTCTCTTTCTCTCTCTCTCTCTCTCTCTCTCCCTTTGCTTACTTGTTTGGTTTCTTAAATTCCAACAAAACTACTGTTTTTTTGCTGGATGCCTGGTAATTCAGAACTTCTTGGTAAGCAGCACACAGCCTAAGGATCAAAGAACAACACTTATAAAAAATTATCTTGGAGTCATTGTCATATAGTTTAAAGTATATGACAGTTATTCATTCAATAAACATTCACTGAGCACCTACCATATGGCAAGCTGTTTGCTTAAAGCTAGGAAACAACAGCAGACAGTAACAGATATGGTCCTTGCTTTCATGGAACTTATTGTGTAGGGAAGTGAATTCCATTAATTAAAAACTTGCATAGACACATGTAGTATCACATTTATGGTTAAGTATTACAAACAATGTTGGGGTGCCTGGGTGGCTCAGTCAGTTAAGCGTCCTGCTTTGGCTCCTGTCATGATCTCATGGCTCATGGTTTCATGCCCTGCATTGGGCTCTCTACTGTCAGCACAGCAGAGTTTCCTTTGGATCTTCTGTCTTCTACTCTCTGCTCCTCTCCCACTTGTGCACATGCTCTCTCTCTCTCTCTCAAAAATAAATAAACATAAAAAAACAGTGTTATATTAGGGCCTATGGTGACTGGATTTGCTCAAGACAGGGAGGTCAAGGATGGTTTCTGTGAGGAAATATAGATTGAACTGAAATCTAAAGGGACAATTAGGAGTTAATTAGATGTGTAGATAGGGGAATAGTATGTGCAACAGAGTAAACAGAATGTGTAAATGCCCCTTGGTGGATACACCACAGGCTAGTCGAAATGAGAGAAGGTCAAAGTGTATTTGGAACACAAGGAGAGGAGCAAAGAGTGATGCTCAAGGAACACTAGGAGAGGGGCAAAGTTGTGGCTCAAGATATAAGGTGAGGCCATACCTTCTTGACTTACTTATTTTACTGTTTATTTGCCTATTATTTGCCTAGTAATTTGAAACCTTAAGATTGTCTTTCACGTTATTTAAGCTGACAAAAATAGATTGTAAGTAGGAGTGACTAAACCAAGGACTTGTTTACTACCTAGATTTTTTTTTCCTACTAGACAGGACAACTTCATGGAAAATTATTTCACTAGCCAGCGAGACAACATCTTCAGAAATGTGGAGGTTCTGATATATGTGTTTGATGTGGAAAGCCGTGAATTGGAAAAGGACATGCACTATTACCAATCATGCCTAGAGGCCATTCTGCAGAATTCTCCAGATGCCAAAATCTTTTGCTTGGTACACAAAATGGATCTGGTACAGGAGGATCAACGGGACCTGGTAAGAAATATAAAGAGTGCTGCACAAAATGGTTGACATGCTTTCTAAACTTTTTTTGTAGAGATATAGGTAAATGGTAGGATTATTTTCAGGAAGAATAAATATCAGCATAAGTACTCACAGATTTTTAAAATACTCATAAATTTTCTATTGTAAGGGAAATATAATATCCATTTGGCAAGTAATTTTCAGACTTATGTAAGGAACTTGTCAATGTGATATCATAAAGCAGCTTTTACGTATTTTTATTAAATAAAATTAACATATAGTATTATATTTCAACTATACAGTATAATGATTCATCAGTTCTATACATTTCTCACTGCTCATCAAGATAAGTGTATTCTCTAGGTTGATCCATGTTCTAGGTCAATCCATGTTCTTAAAAATGGCAAGTTTTCATTTTTTGGCTGAGTAATACTCCAGTGTGTGTGTGTGTGTGTGTGTATGTGTGTGTGTGTGTGTGTGTGAGAGAGAGAGAGAGAGACAGAGTATATATATATATATATATCATATCTTTTTTTTTAATTTTTTTTGTTTTTATTTATTTCTAGGAGAGAGAGAGAGCATGAGCAGGGGAGGGTCAGAGAGAGAGGGAGTCACAGACTGAAACAGGCTCCAGGCTCTGAGCTGGCAGTCAGCACAGAGCCCGACGCGGGGCTCGAACCCACGAACCGCGAGATCATGACCCAAGCGAAAGTCGGACGCTTAACCGACTAAGCCACCCAGGCGCCCCATCATATATTCTTTATCCACTCATCAATGGATAGACGCTTGGGTTGCTGCCATATCACGGCTATTGTAAATAATGCTGCAGTACAGGGACCCACATATCTTTTTACATTTGTATTTTCCTTTCCTTTGGGTAAATACCCAGTAGTGGAATTACTAGATCATATGAAAATCCTATTTTTAATTTTTTTGTGACATCTCCATACTGTTTTTCTCAATGGCTGCACCAATTTGCCTTCTTACCAACAGTGTATGAGGGTCCCTTCTTCTCTATATCTTTATCAACACTTGTTATTATTTCTTGTGTATTTTTATTTTAGCCTTTCTGAGAGGTGTAAAGTGATACCTTGTTCTGGTTTTAACTTGGACTTCCCTAATGATTAGTGATATTGAACATCTTTTCATGGGTGTTGGTCATGGTTATGTCCTCTTTGGAAAAATGTCTGTTCAGGTCCTCTGCCCATTTCTTAACCTGGATTTTTTTGTTTTATGGGAGAGGGGGTTGAATTAAGTTTTTTATATATTTTGATATTAACCCCTTATTAGATATATCATTTGCAAATATTTTCTCCCATTTGGTAGGTTGCCTTTTTGTTTTGTTAATGGTTTACTGTATTGTGCAAAAGCTTTTTATTTTTATGTAGTCCAAGTAGTTTGATTTTGCTGTTGTTTCCCTTGCCAGAACAGGTATCTAGAAAAATGTTTCTATGACCAATGTCAAAGAAATCGTTGCCTATGTTTTCTCTTAGGAATTTTATGGTTTCAGGTCTCACATTTAGGTCTTTACTCCTTTTGGAGTTCATTTTTTGTGTATGGTGTAAGAAACTGGTCCGGTTTCATTCATATCTATGTAGCTATTCAGTTTTCCCAATAACATTTATTGAAGAGATTGTCTTTTTCCTATTGTATATTCTTGCCTCCATTATGATATATTAATTGATCATATAAGCATGGATGTATTTGTGCTCTATTTTGTTCCATGGACTATATATGTCTGTTTTTATGTCAGTACCATACTGTTTTGATTACTACAGCTTTGTAGTAGATCTTGAAATCTGGGATTCTGATACCTCCAGTTTTGTTCTTTTTAAGGATTGCTTTGGTGGTTCGGGGTCTTCTGTGGTTCCATACAGATTTTAGGATTATTTGTTCATTTGTTGTAGTTTTGTTAAAAATCCTGTTGGTATTTTGATAGGGATTGCTTTAACTCTGTATATTGCTTTGGATGGTATGGTCATTTCAGTTTTGTTCTTTCTAGACATGAGCGTGGAATATCGTTTCCATTTGTTAGTGTCATCTTCAACTTTCTTCTTTAGTATGTTAGAGTTTTCAGAATACAGGTCTTTCATCTGCTTGGTTTATTCCTACATATTTTATTTATTATTTTTTGTGCAATTATAAAAGGAATTATTTTCTTACTTTCTCTTTCTGTTACTTAATTATTAGTGTATGGAAATGCAGTAGATTTCTGTGTATTAATTTTATATGCTGGGACTTCAATGAATTCATTTATCAGCTCAAGTAGTGAACTGGATATATATTATCATATATATATTCATATATCATATATCATATATGATATATATGTATATATATATGTATATATATTCATTCATTTTTGCTCTTGAATGTTTTGCTTTTGGGGATGTGTCAAGTAAGAAGTTGC
>JAESUZ010004381.1:0-65505 GCA_017311185.1 Proteles cristata cristata
CACCACGGACAGCGACCGGGGTGCTGCCCAAGGCACCAGAGGGAGCGGGGTGGTCACTGTCCCTGCTGCTCACAGGCTGACTCACAGCAGCAGAGGCTGGTTCTCAGACCCAGCACAGGGCGCCAGAGCCCAGAGGGCGCCAGGGTCTCAGCTTTCCCAGTGCCTCATTTTGCAGATAAGAAAGAACCAGTTCTATTAAGAGAGATCAAATGAAAGGGAACAAACTTAAAATGTTAGACACATAATAATAAGGGCTTGCTTCTTCTTTTGCTTTCAGACTCTTCCTTTAACCTCAAAATTTCAAAATAACAATAAGTTTTCTAAAGTTTGTTATATGCATAGAAACTATGCCCTTCAGTAGTAAGGGCTAAAAGGCTACGGTATATACAACCTACTCCCAAGAGGTTCAAAAATAAATTGTGTGTGTGTATACATATATTCTGAATAAGAAAGCAAATCAGCAAAAAAAAAGAAAAAAAAGAAAGCACAAGTCCAGAAAAAAAAGAAAGCACAAGTCCAGAGAAGGGAAAGAATTTCCTCAGGGTCACACACTGAGTGGCACCTAGGGACTGGAAGCTAGCCTCTAGATGCTTGATTGGACAAAACGCATTTCCTTGAAACACTCCCAGGTTTTGCCCCTAGAAACCCAGAATACTTGGGCCCTGAAAACTCACAGTGGCACACAGTAGGTACTCCGTGGACACTGGCTGACTGAATACATGGTTATGCTGAGACGCCAAAACACAAATGTGGAACCTGGGCATGGGCCCCGAATCCTGAATTCAAACAGGAAGTCTCGTTCCTTTGGGGTATGGGTCAAAGGGTATGGAAGGAAGCGGGGGGGTGGGGGGGGAAGGGAAGAAGTGCTGCCAGGAAGACACAGGGGTGCAGGAAGAGGAGAAGAGCAGGTACGACCCAGAACAGTAAGCAAAGAGGAACGCAGCCACTGGACACTCACCTCTGTGCTCCCGGACTTCCCACAATCTCCCTCCCAATACAGCAGATTAAACAGTTCAGGGGTTTCCTCAGGAAGGGTGATCACTTGACCTCGATCTGGCCAATCGGCATATTCCGCCCTCCCTGGCCACGGTGTTTGCCTTGGGACTACGCATGTGACAGCAGGTCCCAGTGGGCCCAGACCTTAGGGCTGGAATCCTAGGGAATGAGAGGTTCTTTTTCTGTTGGGACACTGACAGCCGTGACAGTTGGTGGCCATCTTGGTTTCCTAATGAAAAAGCCCAGCTGAGTAGGACACCAGCACAGAGGAGGAAGCAAAGCCAAGAGGTCCAGAAAGATGATTCCTGCGGATGTCCTCAAGGACCCAGGTACACCCTTGCCTGAAACAGTCTGCTCTTATGTTTCTTAGGCACACAAACCATTCTCTCCGGCATCGTTTGATAGCTTGTTTAGGTTGCTTTGAGTTTTCTGTCACTCACTGGCTATTAAACCCAAAACCAAAAAAATCTCACTTTGAATTCTTCCCTGCAGTTGTCTAAATGGAGCATCCTGGAATGGGACAGTATGGATTTAGGCTAGCATCAAGCAAGACTTTTAGATAACGCTGCAAACCTCCAAAATACCCTGGAAATCCAAATGGATTCAAACTATATCTGCTGGGGGCCGGATGTAGTCTGGGCCACTCACATTACCCAAATTCACCCTCATGGAATTGACCCTGTTAAGGTAACTACTGATGACCTCACTTTAGGGGACACGAAGGAGGCTCAGAGAAGGGAGGTGACAGGGCTGTAGTCTGGAAGTGTGCAGCTGGATAGCAAACCCAGATGCTGCTGTATGTCCCCTAGGAACCCTCTTGGTGTGGCCCATCCATGTGGTAGGGCAGCGGCACCACGCCCGGCACACTGTGGGGGCATGAGGCTTCTTAACCATCCTGTGGCCAATAGAAGACTCAGGGAAGCAATCTGCACGGAAGGCAGGCATGGGACCTTGTTTCCCCAGCACTACTACACCTTCCCAGCTCCCCGAGGACCAGAATCCCTCTTTCCCTTGCTTTCCATGGCAGAGTCCTGCACATGTGACCACAGGACAGTCCCCATTTACAGCCGGCATCGGGAGCTGCTACAAGGGAGGCCAAGAGCCTTCACCCCTCCACCATGCCTGGGGACATCTCGATGCCTGGACCCTGGGGAACCTTATGTCCTACCTGCACACCCCAGGGCTTTTCCAGAACATGCTGAGAATCTCACTCAGTTTGGAATGGGGATGTACCGGTCACTGCACTTTCCACGTCTCACTCATGCACTCCTTTGTCTGCACAGTGGCCTCCCGGGCCTCCTGCAGGAGAAGCCGAGCTGGCAAGAAATCAGCAGCTTAGCGCTGGAAGGCACACACGAGGCAAGAGCTCACGGCTAGGTATTCTGTGTAGAAAAGACCCACGCCTTACACGGAAGAGGCTCTAGAAGCCCTCTGGGTCTAGAAGCGGTGCTTAGGCCTAAGGGAATTAGAAGAATTCCTGATGGTCAGAGGCTCTGACTCGGGGAGGGTGGGTGTGGTGAGGTCCCTGCCGTGACCTGAAGGCCCACTGCGTGCAGCCTCAGGTTGCCCAGGGAGGAAAAGGCAGAGGCCTGTCCCAGAGGTGTTCATAGACCAAACATGAATGGGCCAACCAGACAGACAGAGCAGCACAGTCGCGATCTGCTCTCGTGGGTGCTGAGTGGAGGGACAGGGCCAGAGATCCAAGTCGGCTGGGGAACTAGGTAAGAACAGAGACATTTTAACGGACACTAGAAGGCTGCATCAGTCGGAGATGTCTGTCTCGAGTGACAGAAAACCCTACCAAGAGAGACTAAACTGCGAAGGCATCTCACCGTGAATGTTTGATGATGGTGTGAGAGACGGGAGGTCCGGAGGCGGTCTGCTGGCTCACAACGTCCTCAGTGACTCAGTGCCACCCGCCTCTCTATCTACCATTAGCAGAATATTGCTGTCGCTCCTTGACGGTTGCAGGGTGGCTGCCTCCACTCCAGCCATCACACCTGCAGAGCTAGCACTCAAGGCGGAAGCAAGGGGGCACCTTCTCAAACACGGCCCACGTCTACGCAGGAAGGAGAATCCCTCACAGACGCCCCCAGTGACGACCTCTCATACCTCATGGGCCTCCTTGGTCTTCAGGGCCTTCTGGGCCTTGCCCCGCCCACCCAGCCTCTTCCCTAGGGGTCCCTCCACCCCCCATCCACCACATCAGGGGAAAGTGAAGGCATGCACATGCTTGGCGCTTCTTGTCCAGATGGGGATCTCAATGTCACATCCAGCTCACACTCCGACAGAGCCTGAGATGGGGACAGGGTGTGAGTATTCTTCCGTACGCTCATTTATTCAAAAACTCCTGGTGCCTACTATGCCGGGTAGTTGCAGTGGAGTCAGGAGAGGATAGATGAACACAGGCGAGCCATAAAGTGCACATTCAGGGCACACAAGGAAGAGGGGATGAGTATAAGCCAGGATGACTGCCCCTTTGTGCAGATGAGGAAAATGAGGCATGGAGACTTAAGGTCACTGCCTCAGATCACAGAGTCCAGACCCTCTGGCTCTAGCATCCCGGTTCCTGGATAGGGCCTGCCCTGGGCATCCTGGGCCTCGACTTGCCCCTCACCTCAACACATGGCCTTAACTGGGCTTGTCAAGGCAGAGACCATCACGTTTCGTTCACAGCTTCCCGATGCTTCACACACCTGGGCCCAGCGAGTCCGCTCTGTAAACACATGCCGACCTGACCCAAAGGCACCCATTTCCACCTGAAGCCACTGGAAGAGAATAGGCTGAGTTCAACAGAGTGATAACTCGGGAAATGAGCTGGAAAAGTGAAACCAAGGATGACCAAATGAACACAACAGTGTGTTCTCGAGGAAAAGCTAACATTCCACACTAATAATTACGACACACGCAGCCCTCCTTGATCACAGGGCCTTTGCCCTTGCTCTTCTCGCAACCTGGAACTCTGCCCAGCACATCGCTTGCTCCCTAAACACCTTTAGGAATTGGCTCCAGCGTCCTACCTGACTTTACTGTTCTCCACTGTATCACCACCACCTTAGTTTCCATATATGTATACTTGTTATTTTCTGCGTCTCTCCCACTAGACCGTTGGCGACATGAGACTGGAGAGCCCTGACGGCTCAGTCACTGCTGTGCCAGGTGTCTGGAACCAGCCCGACAGGCGAGAGCCTCAGTGAACGTGCCCCAGGTGAGTGAATGTTGCAGACCAGAGAAAAATGACCTAGGTGGTTCTAAGGGCAGTTGATTCACTGTTATTGAGCCCCTACTAAGTGCCTGGCACTGACCTAGCCTGAAGACGCAGCAATGAATGACATAAAACAAAACACAAACAACCAAACCAAACAAACCCAGACACCTCTGCCCCCTCCTCCTGGGGCGAAGACACAGTGGAGGGAAGGATGTGGGCACAGCGTGTTAGAAGGGAGCCGTGCAGCAGGGGAAACACAGGACTCAGGAAGCTCAGAGGAGCCTGCGTGGGGCTGGGGGACCTGGGCGCAGTCAGGGCAGGGGTGGGGGAGCAGTGGAGGGAGAAGAGATTCCACAGGATCTCATGCTGACTGTGAAGAGGTTTCCTCCAGAGGGGGGCTCCGAGCAGGCTTGGGGCCCTGAAAACCCCGAAGGGATGACGTGGCGAGGGAGACTAGGGGTGGGTGGCCCTGTCCCTGGAGGCTGGGAAGGCGGGGCTGGTTCCTCTGAGGAGGTCACACTTGAGATGAGGCCAGCATGCGCCTCTCTGACTGACATGACTTGTTCGGAGTCACTCTGACTTGGCCTCTCTGGCTTGTCACCACCTCCTCCCGCCCCCGGGAAGAATCCTCCTTCTAGGGGCCCAAGGTCAAAGAGAAACCAACCAAACCAGAGCCCACACCCACCTCGTCCTTTATGTGTCAGGCTCTGCTCTTCCAGGCCACTGTGTAGCTCCTGAAATCACCCCAGGGCCAGGTACCAGGTCATTCGGGACAACCCCCGGCCCCAGAGTCCTGAAAGTATCCACACTCGCCAGGCCTAAGCCTGCTGCCCTACCTCGCTTGTTCCCTCCTGCAGAAACCACCGTAAAGGTGCCTGTCACCACTGTCCCTCCTCCTGGGGCTTCGTCATGGGTCCCGCACCCCGCACGGTGCGGCACGCCCCTACCTCTCGGGAACCGTGAGTAACAGACTGTTTTCAAAGGCATCGTCTCCTGATCTGCAGGCTTTTCTGAGCTTCAGATCTTACCCGCATACACTTTATTTGAAAGCAACGCCGCCAGGCTGTGCAGACAAGAGTCAATCGAGAAATGGACTGTATAACTTATTGCAACATCTCCAGCAAAGTTCATGTTACTAGAAGTCTTCCCCCCCTGTAAAATGGCAGGTTCTGGAAGAGCGGAGGGCATATAGGAAAGGATACTGAGCAGACCACACACCTGGGATGTCCTCAGGATCTGTCTCCCCAGACCAAGAACTCAGAGCCAGTCTTCACCGAGTCCTGGGCTCTACCACCTGTGTGCGCTCTCTGGCTGGTTTTTCATATTCGCCTTTGAAGCCTGTCCGCTTAGCAGAGAACTTGTCGGCTCCAAACTCATCTTTCTAACAAGAATCAAGTGACGTCGTGCACGAGTCGGCCTGTGGCCGGAGTTATTGACTCAATCCGCAGCTATTAGCAGGGCAAGAGTCAGCACAGCCTATTTCAACCCCAGCCGCCTCTCTGGGAGAGGGCGGGAATGGGCGAGTGTGGGAGGAAGGAAGGAGAGGTGGTCCCTGGAAGATACTCGCTGGGCTCTGTATGCTGGGAGCGTGGATCTCCTGCGTGTCCAGAGAAGCGCCTGGAGAGGGGAGGGCTGGAGCTGAATCTGGCGCTCACCCCATGGAAGGGAGGGCTGAGAATTTCAGAGGGCTGTGCTTCTGGGAGCAGCCTGACCCTATGGAACCCCACAGCGTAGTTGGCCCCGAGACTGCCGTCCTGGTTACGACAGGGTTCAGCTGCTGTCACAGAGGTCCCACGGATGAGTTTCCATCGTTCTCCTGCTTGGTCCAGAGGCCGACAGTCCAGGGCAGGCCTGGCAGCTGCTCCAGGAAGCCCTCTGCCTGTCAACCCGGGAGTCGCCCTGGTCCACACAGGCCACGATGGGGCTCGCGTTCCCAGCAGCAGGACAGGGAGAGAAGCACGAAGGGCCTGATGCTCTCTGCTGGGAGGCATTCCAGAAGTCCTACTCAACTCCCTTCCCATCCAGGGGTGGGGGGGAACTGCTCACACAACCAGCCCTGCCGCAGAGGATGCTGGGAACGCTGCAGTCCTGGGCGGCCATGTGCACAGTTCAAAGTCGGGTCTCTGGGTACTCGGAGAAGTGGTTAATGCCACTGGGAGCCACATGGGCTTCTCTGCCGCATCCTTTTTTTTTTTTTAATGTTTTATTTATTTGTAGGAGAGAGAGAGAGACAGCGTGAGCAGGGGAGGGTCAGAGAGAGACCGAGTCACAGACTGAAACAGGCTCCAGGCTCTGAGCTGGCAGTCAGCACAGAGTCCGACACGGGGCTCGAACCCACAAACCGCGAGACCATGACCTAAGCGAAAGTCAGGCGCTCAATCGACTAAGCCACCCAGGCGCCCCATGCCGCATCCCTTTTAATGATCTCTCCCGGCACGGACCACTCTCTACCCTGAGCTCCTATTTTATAAGAGTCTGATCTTCACACAAACTTCAGGAAGTAATTCATACTTCAGGAGCCAGGTGAAAACCCACCAGCGGTGTCGAATCACCGACGGGCTCCATGACTGTCTCACGGCTCCCCACCCAGACCCCACTGTGCATGTGCAGCCAAGGGTGTCTTGGGTAGTGGAAGTTGTCTTGTGGGTCCCTGCTCAGGGGACTCCTAAGCCACCTTGGGGCCCACACCCACGCCATTTCCTTTCCTTGATTTTGATGCTGTCGTTTTTGATGCTGGTCTCTTCAGAGGTCCTCTTAAAGGACCCCAGGGAGAATGTGCTTGAGCCCGAGGACGAGGCTGAGGTGGAGCTCCAGGGGTCGGTTGCGCTTCCTGTGCTGACTGTGGTCCCAGGACTGGGTGGGCGACAGCCTGGCCATTTTGCCACCACTAGAGGTCAGGGGGTCTTCGTTTCCATAAGGCCACGGACGGAGTCCCTCCTCCTGCCCTGCATGTCCCCTTTTGCCCAATACCCACAAGATGCATCTCAATGAGCTCGAAACGTTTCGATCTCTGAGGGCTATCAGGACAAGGACACCCTCTTGTCGCGAGTCCCCACGGATGTCCCAGCAGACCTCCCCCGCCTCAATTGGCTCCATCCCCATGGCTAAGCAGGAGAAAAACTACCCCCAGGCTCCACACATCTGTGGAAGGCCCGGAGGATTCCTGGTGGATGAACAGGTGAGGGGCAGAAGTGGGGCTCTCCTCAAATGTGTGGACTTTCTAGCCCACAAACTGGATGCTCAGGCCAGTGCCCGTGCATACTATCTTCAGGTCATGATAAAAGAACAGCTGCTCTAGCTCTATGTCCTTGGAGAAAATATCTTCTTGGTGACCATATTCCACAATGGCTACAAGTTGGCAGAGCTTATCAGCCACGCGGCCACGGTGGATGCCCTCATCCTCAGGCTGGTCTCTGATGACATGCTCTGATATGAGAACTAACAGTTTGCTGTGCTGATCACCTGAAGTGCCTTGACAATGGGTGAATTCGATGTCCTCTTTTTCTGAGCTTCACAGAGAAGTCCCAGGAACCAGTGGAGTCCTTCTGTGTTTTGTGGATGGATGTCACATCCATTTTTGGTAACATTTTGGACATGCCTTCTAACCTGTCAGGGCTGGATGCGGGCTGATGTCACACGCGCAGGTTCCACTGCTTGGCCCTGACTCGGGTTCCACGCTGAAATCCCCTCAGTGGCCCTGAAGCCTTCTCCGACTGTCAAGGGCATCCCAGACTAAAGGGACACATCTGCCCTCCCCACCCTGGCACTCGAGAGCCCCCAAGGCTAACAGCATTAGACCAGAGCATGGGGGCTGCCCAGGGGCCTGGCACCCTGCCCAGCGCCACCTTGGGGCTTCTCACCTTTCTCCCGAGAATGGGATCCTCAGCACCCCGTGACCCCAAACTACGAAAGGGAACCCCTCACTTCTCCTGAAATTACATGACTGATGTTCATGATGTTGCAAAATCGCTTGAAAAGGAATCATTCTAGTAATAATAATAGTTTTTTAATTTTACTTTATTATTACTATTGTGACAACTAACATTCGCTCAGCCAGTCCCACAGACCAGGCCCCACTCCAATCACTATACACTCACTGACTCTTTTAAGCCTCATGATGTCCCAGGAGGCAGGCGGTACTTTGACTCCATCAAAGGTCTCCGCTTTCTGGGGCTTCTCTGTTCTAACTGCAGAAGGAACACACGCTCACTGGAGCAAACAGAACTTTCCAGAGGTGTGGAGGAGCACCTCCACAGTGTGCCCTGTGCCACCACTCACCCCCTTCCATCCCTGTCTACGGCACTCCCCTGGCCTAACCAAGGAGACTGGTTCAGGGACATAGTCTGCGCATATAGGGCCAACCCTTTCGATTGGAATCCACTGCAGAGAATTCTGAGGGGTGCGCACAGTCCCATGGTCCACGGGACCCGATCTTCTTCCTGGGCCTCCTTGTCCACATAGGGCACCGATCATGCGTCACGTACCAGTCCACGTTCGGGCCAGCCACTGGTCACTCTCGTGTGCCTGTCCCCGGTCTTCCTGGGGCTCTGCATCTTTCCCTCCGCTTCAAAGCAGGGACAGGGAACCTGGGTTGGCCTCAGGGGCCCCTCTCTTTCAAAACAGTTATTTAAGTTTCCTGAAACTTAAAAAACAAAGGAAAATAAGGGCACGGACCATGGCTCTCTTGCTCTGGGTAAACTTTATTTTTTTGAAAGTATTTCTTTACGTGGGAAAATAAGTTTCTATTCGGGTCTGGGGTGGAATGCTGGTTCTCCCTGGGGTCCATTCCTCCTCGTTTTCTCGTGTGATGCCGTCGTTTTTGATGCTGGTCTCTTCAGAGGTCCTCTTAAAGGACCCCAGGGAGAATGTGCTTGAGCCCGAGGACGAGGCTGAGGTGGAGCTCCAGGGGTCGGTTGCGCTTCCTGTGCTGACTGTGGTCCCAGGGCTGGGTGTGCGACAGCCTGTCCATTTGGCCATCTCTACAAGTGTCAGGGGGGCTTCGGTTCCATGGTTAACATAAGGCCACGGACGGGGTCCTCCCTCCTGCCCTGCATTTACTCCTTTGCCCTTTACCCGTTGAATGCAGATGCGGGTGCCCGATGAGGGGCCGAGGCTTCGGGGGGTGGGGTGGGGAGGGAGCGCGCAGGGCGACAATGCTCAAGCTTTCTGCTCCTAGGCTGGACTGGGCCGCAGGGGGGCTCCTAGGGCTCGGTGGGAAATAGGCTGGAGCTTGAGGAGGGAGCCCCAGGCATTCACTGGGGCTCTGGCTGTGTGTGCAGATCCTGGACTCTAGGCCGAGGGGGAGACTGTCTGGCACTTTTACCTTCCTCTTGGTTTTCTGGTCGCCGTTGGGCTGCTGTTCCCTTTAAAGAATTCGGCAGTGAGAGAGGGCTCACCGCAGTCCTTTGTACCGCCTCTGTCAGTCCCTGTAGACTCTCCTAGGTTGGGGTAGGACTGTGGCTCTTGGAGTCAGCAGAAAGGAAGGGCCTCACCCTGATGGTGTGGCCTCCACCCTGTGTTTCCCACAAGCCCAAATCCAGCAGGTGGCTATCCCGCCCTCATTCCTGCAGCGTGCTGAGCTGTCTTGGATCTCGTCCCACCCATCGTCCTGGCCACTCTCCTGAGCCTGTCTCCAGGCTTCCTGGAGTTCTGCATCGTTCCCTCCTCTTCGAAGGCAGGGACGGGGCACCCGGGTGGGCCTCAGCCGCTTCAGCGTCCCACTCTCAGTTTGGGCTCACGTTGGGATCTCAACAGTGTTGGACGTAGGAGCCTCCCATTGGATCTCAGCCGAGAGCCTGGAGACTGCTTGGGTTCTCTTCTGGCCCATCCCCTAGTCGCCCTGTCCCTCTCTTTCAGAGCAAATCATTATTTAAGTTTCCTGAAACTTACAAAGCAAAAGAAAAGAAAGGCACGGTCCATGGCTCTCTTACTCTGGATTCACTTTCTTTTTAAAAAATAGTTTCTTTAAATTAAATAGGAGTTTTTGGATTCGGTATTGGGGTTCGATGCTCATTCTCCCTTAGGTCCACTCCTCATCTTCTTGGTCTTCCTGTAGGTTTATTTTTATTGTGTCGTCGCTGCTTATTAGTGTCACCTCGGAGGTCTTACAGGTCCCCAGGGAGACTATGGAGCTAGAGGAGGAGCTGGGATGGGCCTCAGGAGTGGGCTGCTCTCAGTGTGGTGATCCTGGCCTCTAGGCTGGCGGGGAGACGGCATGGCCATTTTGCCATCAGCTGAGGAAACCGGGGTCTTCATTTCATGGGGGATCTCAGTGTAAGGCCACGGACTGGGTCTTTCCTCCTCCTCCATAGTTTCGCCGTTTTCCTTTACCTGGGACTTGAACTGTTCTCTGTGTCCTGGTTGGACGGTACTCAACGTGCTCCACACGTTTTGATCCTTGAGCGACATCAACATCAGGACTCTGTGTTCGCTGCCTGGCATTTGTCATTGAAGGACCCCGAGGAAGTCCCAGAAGACGTCCCCGTCAAACGGCTCGAACGCAGTGAGCGAGCAGTACCAAATCACAGCCAGGCTCCACACGTCTGTGGGAGGCAATGAATCTTCTTGGTGCAGGAAGCGTCGCGGGACGGCAGAAGGGGGGCTCTCCCGGAACGTGTGCAGTTTGGAGCCCACAAAGCCTGTGCGTGCTCCCTTCAGCTCGCTGTCCAAAAGCAGGTTCTCCAGCTTCAGATCCCTGCGGGAGAGACCACGGTGTCGGTGGCAGCACTCGACAATGGATGGCAGCTGGCAGAACTTGTCTGGAACGTCCTCTGCCATGCGGCCACAGTGTGTGCTGGCGTCATCCAGGTGGTCTCGACTTGCGTGTTCTGAAAAGAGGACTGACATCCCGCTGGTGTTCATCACCTCAAGCGACGTTTCAATACTTGAGTGATTCGACATTTTCACATTCTGGGCAAAAGATAAAGACCTTGGAGGCCGGTGGAATCCTGTTGGGTTTTCCTGATGAACTTCACATCCATCTTCTCCCTGTTTAGGATGTCCTGGGCCACCATCCTGGAGAAGCTTCCCTCACCTAAGGTCTTGGGGAGCACAGAAACATGGGTCACCTTACCCTCAAGGATGATGGGCAAAAACCCCTCAAGCACGGTGGGGGAAAGTCCCTGGTGCATGGTGGGGGGAAGGCCCTGCAGCATGGCGACTTGCTAACTGCACTGATACTAAATAGCAGTGGGAACTACGCGGATCCTAAATAACAGTACTAATCATAATGATTCAAAATAACACGGCAAACGACACTAACTATGCTGACCAACGAACCGATATAAAATGTGCTCATACCAACAAGGCTAACTATGAGGAAGGGGCTTGGTTCACTCAGTGTAGCGACGAATTTCTTCACGGAGGAAACAACACTCATGCAGATAACCTGGGCTTCCGTTGGTCTGTTTGTTGATGGCAGCTTGGGGATCTTTGAATAAAACCAGCCATGTTCTTGGTGGACAATGGGAAGTGACAAGTTGTCTGCAACTTCATCCCTCCGGGCTGTAGTCTCCCAAACAAGGCTGTCTTTTTTTTTTCTTCTCTTTATTTTGGCAACGATTCTGGACCACAATATTCATTTGACTCCTGAGAAAAATGACCGAATTTATGGATCCATAAAGTGTAATCCCATCATGCAATTAGCTGTGTTTTGTAAAAGGGAGATATTAGGAGATTGGGCCTTTGAGATTTTGCTTGCATCCTTTTGTGTAATTGTACATGTGTCTATGGATGCTGTCAGTATGAGACACTTTCTCTACCTCCAGGTGGGTTTGCTAAAAGTAAGTTGGAAAAAGGCTCTACTTAGCCGGTTTCAAGGCAAGTGCTTGTAAAGAAGTGCGCGTTCTAAAACTCAGAGAGAAACTAACCCTGTTGCCTTTCGAGTTCATGTTGTGATCTTCGACAATATTTTGTAAGAAAGCTAATTTCACGGTGTTTGTTTAATTAAAATGGACATCTATCTTTAGAATCGCCAACAGGAAAAGGAATAGTTTTATTCCACTGGTGTTACTGAAAGTCAAAGCAGCTATTCGTGTCACTACTGTCACAAAATGGGACAGAGAAGACAAAGCCTTCAAAGCCTTGTCTCACGGCAACAGAAGCTTTATGGGCAAGCAAAGGACAGACAGACAGATGTAAACAACTGTAAGAAATGGAATGAAGACAACTTGAACTATTAAGGGAGACAGCTCTGTATGTAAGGGAAGGGAGGCTGGTTGTTCAAAGAGGGAAAACATGGGGCACCTGGGTGGCTCCGTGTCTTGAGCATCCCACTCTTCACCTCTGCTCAGGTCAGAATCCCAGAGCTGTGGGATCCAGCCCCGTGTCAGCCTCCAAGTGGAGCCACCTTCAGATATTCTCCCTCTCCCTCTCTCTCTCTCTCACTCACTCTCGCTCTCCTTCCCCCTCCCCTGCTTGTCTCTCTCTCTGTCTGTCTCAGACAAAAATTTTAGTAAATTAAATAAAGAGGGAAAACGTAGGAAAAAATTTGAATGAAAGTGAAAAGGAAACATGTAGAAGGTTTGCGAGAAGAGGATCTTTCAAAAGAAATGCTGTGGATGGTCGGGACCAAGATTCTGGAGTTCTGCGCGTGAAAAACAGGTTGAAAAGCATTTTTAACATTTTTCTTTCTTACTGAGAGACAAAGAGAGACAGAGCATGAGCAGGGGAGGGGCAGACAGAGCGGGGGACACCGAATCTGAAGGAGGCTCCAGGATCTGAGCTGTCAGCACAGACATCACGGGGCTTGAACTCACGAGATCAGGACATGATCCACATTCGGATGCTTCACCAACTGAGGCACCCAGGCACCCAAAAAACAAGTTTCTAAGGGAGGCATCAACACTGTGGGGGTGCAATGGAGAGACAGAGAACCAGATGAGGCAGAAGCTGAGCAGTGATACTTCAACAGGAGCCTCAGCCGACTCTCTGAGCAGTCCCGGGAGTTGGACTGCCCTTCGGAACCACCCAAACTTAGGTGAAAGGTGATGGCTCTTCAGAACAGTCACTGGCTGGGACTACCTGGGAAGAGGGCACGGCCTTGGCAAGGCCAGTGTCTGCAGTCAAGGCGATCCCTGAGGGTGTCTGAGCATCACTACATCCGGGAGACTTTCGTTTCTGCCTCAGTTTCTGGTCAGCACATCCTGACACGTATCACAGGAACGCAGACCCATGTGGGGCCCTGGATGTCCTTGTCAAGAAAACAATGTGTCAAAGTTGGGGATGACACGGAGGCTAAATGAAGGGGCTGCATCCATGTTTACAGATTCATCTTGGTACAACGACTGAGGTATAATATCGCAAGGACACGGGACAAGACTGGAATTTGGGTTTTCTCACTCTTAATACGACAGAGCCTTCTTACACAATTGGTCTAAGTGATCCACAGAGGTTTTGCGTCACCTATAATCTGCCCTGCAACACCAAGTGTCTGTGACCTGTGTCCGTTAAGTCTTTGCTTCCTTAGGAAAGTGGACTCTGCTCAGTGGTAAGACAGCTGAGGTTTGTCAGCAACTCCATAACCCTCTGCATTGGCCTGACAATCTCTTGTGCCACCTTGGCTGAGTAAGTACCCTGTTTTGTAATGATCTGTAATCCTCCTTTGGCATGTGTTTTGAAATCTTCTGATTATCTCACAAAATTCCAAAACTCCCGCTTGTAAAGGGAAGTCTCTTTGACTAATGAGACTTGGTCCCTTGTGTGTCAAACGACACGGGAAGCGTCGTCACAGACGGGATGATCATCCCTCTACGGCTCTGAGTGTGGGGGACTGCTCTCAGCGTCCTGGACATTTTGTACAACCCTTGAGGTGCTGAGATGTCCCGGTACAACGCTATCGCCTGTCGTCTGTGTTGTGGGGTTGGCTTCTCGAGTCTTAGAAAAACGTAGATACGGCCTTCTCTGCTAGGACTCCCATCACTTTTCTTCCCTGCCTGGTTCCTCACCTCCAAGTGGCTGGCTGAGAACCAGGTGGCTCGAGCTGGGAACACAGGCTCCAAGTTCCATATGGTACCTCCCCCCCCCCCAATGGTCCCCATCCCCTCGGAGCTCCCGGAGGCTGTGTGAGCTCAAAGCCGCGGGACCAGCCAGCCTCAAGGTGCTCACCTGACACACCTCAGTGCCAGAGAGCAAACCAGACACCTCTGGTCAGGATGGAGGT
This sequence comes from Proteles cristata cristata, assembly GCA_017311185.1. Taxonomy (NCBI): domain Eukaryota; kingdom Metazoa; phylum Chordata; class Mammalia; order Carnivora; family Hyaenidae; genus Proteles; species Proteles cristata. The sequence continues at coordinate 14,364 of JAESUZ010004381.1, forward strand.
CACGTGGGTGAGCGATGAAAAGGGGCCCTGGACATTTGCAGGTGCTGCTCACCTTTGGTTCCTAATCTGGGTCCTGGTTACCCAGGCGCAAAAGCGTGATTAACCCAAAAGACACATTCGGCCATTCAGATTCCAAAACGCATTCCTCATATCCATTTGGTCTTTGTCCCCAGTTCCTGGCTCACAGCACCCCAAAGTCTGGGGATTTTCTGAGCAAGGAGAGCCATGGGGGACATTTTGTGTTATCATAGTTGGTCGCTTGTCCTCAGCCCCTGAAATCACTTCAGAGCCATGATGGTGACATGGCTGTCCCACCACACCTGGGTTCTTGTCAATGAGGTGACGTTTGGAAAGCACCGAAGAATGGGAATGGACAGTCCCACCCCCTGAAATCAATCCCCAACCGCCAGTGATTTGAACCATTGGGTCTACGGAATGAAGCCTTGGTAAAAAAAAACAAAACTTGAAAGGACGGGTCCAGGTTGCTTCTGGTGGGGGACCCTGTGGAGGTTCAGAGACAGTAGGGTGCCCAGAGGGCAGGGGAGCTAGGAGCCCCTCCCACACCCCATGCCTTACACCTCTCTCCTCCTTGGCTTCTCCCGAGTCATGTCCTTAGAAGGAAAGGCAGTTCTCTAGTGAGTCAAGCAGGTCCTGAGCTCTGTGAGCCACTCTCACACAGTGAGTGACCTCAAGCGTAGAATGCACGGGCTCCTTTGGTATCTAGCCTCTCAGGGAGGGGTGGCATGTGAAGTGGGGTGGAGGCAGGGCGGGCTTGCAGGCCTGACACTGACCTGTGGGGTCTGAGGCCACCTCCAGTTACAGAGTGTCAGAATTGGGTTGAACTGCTGGACACGCAACGGGGGTCTCATAATGGCCTGGTGGTGTGGAAACTCACACCTCTGCATGTACGTGCTGGAATCGGGTCCAGAATCTCTACTGGGGGTGGAGGGGCAAGTGTGAAGGCCCCTGCTGACACACTCAAGACACAAACACGTTCGCTATATGTGCGGTTCTATTACAAATTAGGGAAAATTAGGGGCGCCTGGGCGGGTCACAGTCACTTAAGCGTCTGACATCGGCTCAGGTCATGATCTCGCGGTTCCTGGGTCTCCCAGATCTCAGACCCACGTCATGGAGATGGATTCAAGTCTACTATCACTCCCTTGGCACACTTCTCTGGGTTTGAGACCCATCAGAGAGGCTGATCCAAACCCCAGACCAGGCTGATCCAACCCAGGAAAACACACACACTCCCCTACAACTCCAGTCGTGGGGCCCCTGTGTGCTGGCCGCTGAGGCACCAGCCGCAGACAGTGGCATTTGGGACAGTGGCTCCATCGTTCACAACTCTGGTGTGCCACAGCCCCGCATCCTCATGCTTCGGGGCTGTGGTGACGTGAGTAGAGAGCTGGCCAGCCTGTGCTTCAAGGGCAAGAGGAGAGTTACCTGGGAAGTGCCGGCAAACACAGTGTGTTTACAGCGTTTAGAAGCGCATGGCCGAGAGAACACAGGTCCAAGTGGGTATGCGCCCAGGGGGCCAGGGGGCGGGGGCAATAGTTTGACTTGATCACAGGGTACAAGGCTGCAGTTCAGGTTGGATGAGGAAATCTGGGATCTAATGTCCCAACTCCCACCCTGCTCGGGCCTCTCAAGCAGCCTGCCCTCCCTCACAGCGGGGCCCAGTCTACTGCCCAGATGTCCACAAATAATGGTCCCTCAATAATGCTCCCTGTGTCCCTGGCTCATCACAGGGTGCATGTAAGAGCTCAGTGGTAGGAGAGATGTTGTTACCCGGAAGGTCAGTGTACCATCGGACCCACAAGTCTGGTCTTAGGTACAAACACGAGTAGACACATGAATTTATGAAAGGAAAAGCCCGGATTCAGCAGGCAGAGAAGGAAAGATGAAGACCTGAGGTCCCTGGGTGGGGACAAACAAGTGCTTTGGAGCAAAGCTGGGAGGGCCTGACCACACTGAACCCCCTCCGGTGTGTGCTTCCTCTAAAGCACGGACCAGACACCACCTCCTGCCGTCAGGGTCTCCGCAGCAATCTGACAAAAGACCTGACTGAAACTAAGTAGCAGGCCGTAAAACGTACGACCCACAAGATACTGATACGGCCACACATCACCCACACACAATGGAGTCGAGGCCATCAGGAATGGACAACCCAGCACCCAGACTGATCCATCCCATCATGGGAACACCCTCTTCATTCTTCGAAGCACCGAGACAACAAAATCTCAGTACCGAGGTTATAAATAATCCTGCACTGACTTGGCCCAAGTGATGTGCTCCCTGAGCCCTGAGCTGGAAGAGGCCTCCTGTGTCTCGGCAGGAAAACAGGTGAACGGGGCCCATCCACACAAAACGAGGGACACGAAACCGCCCGGAGAACACACAAGCCCCTGGCTGCCCTGAGCATCGGAGGGGAGCGGCCAAGGCAGCCAAAGAAGGCCCATGTCCCAATGTACCTGAAGGAAGCCAAACTTTGGTGCCTGAGCCAAAAAATGCCCATCTGGGAATTAAACCCTATGCAGCCACGCAGGGACACGGCGGTCACATACGTCAGGGTGACGTTCCTCCCCCAGAGAGTAGCTGCTGGTGGGGAACATTGTGTGGCCGTAGGGCTGCTGGGGGCCCCACGTGTGGACTCGGGTGGTGAGGAAAGGTGTCTATACCACAGTGAGTCTGTGACCTCTACACACACACACACACACACACGTATGTGTGTGGACACCTCGTATGTCCTCTGGACGGAGAAGCCACAATTTTCCAATGGAAAACATGAACACACTGTTCGACAAAGGGGACGACTTCTTTTCAAAAGGGGGACAGAGTCCCCACTCTGTTCCCCAAACATCCGGGCCCGCTGTCCCATGGGCGCTCCTCTGGCAGCACCCAACCTCCCCTGTGCACCTGCTGGTAGCAAGGAAGATGGAGGCAGGGGTTTCCCAGCCACGTGGGTTCCAGTTGCCTGAATGTTACCCTTTATTCTAAAGGGACCATGGCTTCCTGCCCAGCAATTCCAAGTGGCATTTCACACCCTGACACAGGCCACACTGCCCCCTACTCTGGCAGGTCATGGAAGACTGGAATGGCCAAGACAAGTGTGTGATGCCCCCTCACCCCAGGGGATGCAGCGCAGAGCAGATGAGCCCTCCCTTAGCTGCAAGGCTCTCCAAAGCCATCCTCAGGGGGCTGAAGCAAATGCCAGCCAGGGGAGGGGCCGGCCTTAGGAGCAGCTGTAGAGGGTTCATGTTTGGCTTTTGTTTTCCGTTTCCTCAGAGCTGTGGTAGAAAAGAGAGCAAGTCGGGGCGCCTGGGTACCTCAGTACGTTGAGAGGACAACATTAGCTCAGCTCAGGATCTCATGGTTCTGAGTTCAAGCCTCAAGTCGGGCTCTGTGCTGACAGCTAGCTCAGATCCTGAGAGCCTGCTGCACATTCTGTCTCCGTCTCGCTCTTCCCCTTCCCTGCTCGTGCTCTCTCTCAAATTAAAAAAAGAAAAACATTAAAAAAAAGAGAGCAAGTCGACCTGCGGGGACAAACGCAAGCACACACGTGTGTGGGTACATCTGCATGTGCACACACGTGTGTGTACAGATATGCACACACTTGTTGCATGTGCGCCTCTCACTCTTAATGTCCATGTTGACTCTGCCCGCGGGGAGCCAGCTATGCTGTCCTGTGAGTGGCCCAGGAGGGACCCACGTGGGAAGGTCCTGATGTTCCAGCCACTGACCACACGTGTGAGCTACAGGTCCATGTCTCAGCCCTTCGGTTGATGCAGCCCCAACCAACACCTTCCCATCACCCCACTGGGTAACCTGCCCTCAGCCCCATTTCAAGTGATCTTTTGTTTCTTCTATCTATGCCTCAATAAGGGGGTGCCCCGTGAAGGCAGGGGATTTGTTAGGTTCACTGTGGAGCCTGCAATGCTGAGACCATGTAGAAGCTCCTGGCTAATGGCCGTGTAACGGTGATGCGTCAATGTTCGGAGCCCATCGTTTCAGGAAGTCCTGTGCCGGAGAAGCCAGGACACGCCAGGGAACAAGAACAGACCCTGAGTCAGACCTTCCTGGTCCCAGCCCCGGCACGCCACTTACTGCTGCCACGTGACCCAAGAACGTCACTCAACCTCGATGAGCCTCAGTTTTCCTCATCTGTGGATTGGGGATGATAACAACCCCTATGGATGCTGTAAGGGTACTAGGCTTCTCATGTCACTTGCCTGAAGTGTCATTGGAGAATGGAGGCTCCCTACCACCAAGCTGCTGGGAGGTGCCGGGAGCCACACCGGCCTCTCTGGATGGCAGTCACGGCAAGGACATGGCAGTGTTTGCACAGCTCCTGCCATGAGAAACGAACACCGGTATCTCTTTCTGCTACTACTGGCTCATGTTGGAAATAAGCCTGCTGGTGTTGACCAAGCCTCACTATATTCCATATCAGACCAATATTCTGAACACAGATATCGCATCAGGAAAAGCATATTCCTGCCTTTACCAAAGAGAAAATAGATGAAAGCTCTGTGGATGCTTTGCAGATTTAAGACTTAGATAATAAAGAGACTAAGAACACAAGAGTTACAACTGAGCCTGGCCCTGAGACAATGAGCCTAATTTAGAGTTGAGGAATAGATAAGGGCAGAACTTCAGTTCATACTTACACCTTCTTCTAACTGGTGATTTATGGCAGGCCCTTCCCCAAGGCCTACTTTCTGCAGACACCTTCCCTTACAGGTGGCTGGGATGAGGATAGATAAAAGGAGATAAAACGTTACCCACAAACAAAAGGCTGACACATTTAGGGCCTCCATGGTGTTCACACATTCAGCATCAAATAGGTTTCCACAAACAACTTGAACCAGCTAAAAACATTCGTCCTCTTGACAGCCAGACACAATGACTCTTAGCCCATCTATACACTTAACCTATGACCTATCCTTAGCATTATTAACTTAGAACAAATATGTATCCTGTCTTTTCCTAAGAATACCCTGTGAATTCTTTACTTGTAAGATTTACTTAACCTCACTATAATTGGAATAGTTCTGCAAGAATATTTCTGTAAAACCTGCTTCTGTACACGTTCCAGAGTACCTTATCACAAAGAGTTATCCACTGTAAAACTTCCTTTGTCTGATGTCATGTTATCATTTAACCTATAAATAAAGACACCAAAACGGACAGGACAGAGATGCCTGCCTGGTGAAGAGAAAGAATCTTGGGGCTCTCTCACTCTCCCTCTCGACGATACCGTCCATCCTTCAGGGACCCCTGGACCTGCCGGAGCCGGCCTCTCACAGGGAGGCTGCTCCCAGGCAGACCTGCTGTGCAAGATGGAAGGAGGAGGGGTGATTCTGTAGGAGATGATGCATCTCCAAGGGCCAGAGCCCAGCACAGGGCCTGGCATCCAGCAGGCTGCAGGGGGCGGGAGGACGTTTGTTACGTGAGCCCATAATGGAGCTGGCCACAACCTCACATGCGACGAGCAGCACACAGCAGGCACCTTTGGAAACGAGGATGCCCGGGTTCGTATGTATATCATCATGGTCAGAGGGCGATGGAGTAAAAGTGACGTGGGGAGAAGGGGCAGAGAGTGGCAGGGCGGGACTCTGGCGAGGGTGACGCCTACAGGTGCACGCTTGGCCGAGGCGTCAGTGTGGTGAGGGTAGCAGGTGGCGGGGAGCGTCCTGGAGCCCTCTGGTTCCCCTGCAAAGAGGGGGAGAACCAGGAACAGGACGACTCTCCTAACTGGCACGAGCACATGCAAGGTCACAGACGCAGCCTCGCACCCGGCACACCAGCACCCGGAGCCAGCATGAGGGCTCACACATGTGCAAGCTTCGGCTACACGTGCCTTAGTATGACTTGTCCCAGACGCCCCTGGAGACAAGGATCCTGCCCCAAGCTGTTTCTTTGGGAGCTGAAGGCAACGGGGGAAGGGAAGTGAGGAAAGGAAGAGAAGGCGGCTAATCACGGCTATCAATCCTGCCACCGGGCAGAAGCCACCACTGTGAAAAACAGGAACCCGGGCCACCGGGGAGCTTTGTGCACAGCTCTCCCAGCCAGGGGACAAGGCCGCTGGGGAACTGGCTGAAGGGTCCCGGGAACCGCGAACGCCGTCTCCACCCTGCAGCCGGCTGCCCGAGCGGACAAGGGGTCTCCAGCTGCAAGGCGGTGCTGGCAGTTAGAAGCCGGGCCAGGGTGTACTGAGGAGACGAGGGCAAAGGACTCCGGTGGCCACTGCTCTCTGGACGAAGAGGAAAGTCTGAATTAAAGACCTAACCCAGGTCCCACCAGCCCTGAATGGGAGGGCTAAGGGATGAGAGGGGAGTCTTTAGCAGGGCCCATGAATCCACTAGGGATCGGATTCACCTGCAAATTCAAATTCTTAGGGAGGTGGTCTGGAGTGGGGTTCCAGATGCTATGTTTCTGGGGGCACCTGGGTGGCTACATAGGTTAGGTGTCCGACTTTGGTTCAGGTCATGATCTTGTGTTTCATGGGTTCGAGCCCGAGTTGGGCTGTGTGCTGACAGTTTGCTCGGAGCCTGGAGCCTGTTTCAGATTCTAGGTCTGCTTCTCTCTCTGACCTTCCCCTGCTAGTACTGTCTGTCTGTCTCTGTCTCTGTCTCTCTCTCTCTCAGAAGTAAATAAAACATTTAAAAAGAAATTAAAAAAAAAAAGATGCTATGTTTCTGGGACACCTGGGTGTCTTGGTCGGTTAGCATCCAACTCTTAATTTCGGCTCAGGTCATGATCTGGTGATCCTGAGATCAAGTCCTACATCAGGCTCTATGCTCAGCATGGAGCCTGCTTTAAGATTTTTCTCTCTCCCTCTCCCTCGGCCCCTCTCCTGCTCACACTCTCCTCTCTCTCTGGCTCAAAAAAAATGCCTTATTTCTAACAAACTCGAAGGATGCACCCTCCGGAATTCTCATCCTCATGACCGCCTGCACGCTGTTTCCTACCAGTGTCCAGGTTCCCTACTTACACGGCTCTGGGCACCTGTCCATTGCACATCCTGAGCCCTCGAGGCCAGCAGCCGCAGCACGAAGGCCCAAGCTTGTTTCCAACTCTTCTTCTCATCTGGTTCTTCACTCCAGGCTCCAGGACACCTGGGGTTATATGTGGCTCTTAGGCATTTAGAGTTGGGTTTTCTAAAGTTGTGGGGTGAATTTATCCCTTCAGATCCCAAGATGCTCCACTGTCCTGGACAGGACAGTACACATCGGTGACTATTTTTCCTGCCTGACTTCTGCCCTCTGTTTCCTCATCTTATGCAAATAATCCATCTTTTTTCCTTTGAAGATCTTGACCCGTCAGCTTTTCTGAGTCTATATAACTTAGAGAATGTTACCTCTTTACAGAACCAAAAGGTGAGCACGTAACCTAGATCTGGCCAATCAGTGGATTTCATGCCCTTTGTTTCAGTCACCGGATCGAGGCTGGACATGTGACCTGGCCCGCAAACCCATGCCAGGCCCTGCAACTGAACTGTTGTGAAGGAGACGCTCTCTTCCCTTGGGGAGCTGTCGGGGCTGCTCCCTGCAACAAACTGACTAGACACGGAGGCCAACATGGAAGGCAGAGAGCGACAATAACTCCTGATGACACAATGTGGGTCCCTGGGTCCACCCGGACCTGACGCTCACTGGATCTGGATGGTGCTTGAGCACTGATGTTTCTGCCTGTCCGTGTGTTCAGCATAAACTATGGAGGGAAGAGGACCCCAGAAAGAGGAACCCGAAGAGTGTGCATGCAGAAATCACACTCACAGGCCAGAAGAGTGTGGATCATAGGGGCTGGGGGCGTGGCGGGGGGGGGTAGAGGAAGTTCTGCTCTAGTCCAACAGGGGGCTTTACGACGTTATTTGCAACTTTGTAGATATGAAAGCAGCTTTGAAACATGAGGAAAGGAGACCCGATCAGTCAGCTACAGAGTAGCTTCATGGGTACAGGAATCAAAACAGCATTTAAATAGCCAGCAGCAGCCTGTTTGGAGTCTTTCCAAAGCCTTGTGCTGTTTCTCTCTCCCCAAGGTGGAAATCCCCAGTGTGGCTGCCCTCTCTTTCTTATGCAGGAACAGGTCCTTCAAATGAGTCCATCCAGGGAGGACAGGTGGCAGGGTCAAGGTCACACAGGCTACTGAGGCACAGCAGCCCTGGGGACAAAGGGCTTCCTGCTACAACCCCCTGGTTGGAAGCACCACCACAGGCAGGTTTCCTCTGGAGCCACAGAGGCTGCAGCCTCAGCGCGCTCACTTGTGTGGCCCTTAGATCTGACACATCATTCCAGGCTCTTTGTCTGAAAGAGGGCCGCCCACCCACAAATATATAAATTGTAAGCCCTAGGCCCACAACGTGTGGATAGGCCCCAATCCTCAGCCACACCCCAGGCTGTTTCCCACCCCCTTCTCCCCCAAACCCTTGGGGCCTTGTCACAGACTTGCAATAGCTACTCAAAACCTCTGCTTAGACAACAGGCTCTGCTCATCCTGATTTGCCATTTCCTCCCCATGACTGGTGATTTCCACACTTGTTATGCAAATGACATCTACTGAGACCCATTCTGGGATGTGCTCACTGGACTCTTTGAAAGTCCTCTTTATTTTAAAAATAAAACTAAATCCTCCTGCTTCTCCCTGGGCCAGTGCTGGGGGAGGGGGAGTCCCAGCCTGCAGAAAGGAAGAAGCCCCCCAGGCTCACAAGAGCACCTCCCCTCCCATCCCTTGGCCATCTCAGGGACCTGTCTCAGGTGCCTTCAAACCTGTCAGGGCTGGAAGAAGGGCCATGTCACACACGCAGGCTCCACTGCTTGGCCCTGACTCGGGCTCCACGCCTTCATCCCCTCAGTGCCCCTGAAGCCTTCTCAGACTGTCAAGGGCATCCCAGACTGAAGGGACACATCTGCCCTCCCCACCCTGGCACTCCGGAGCCCCCAGGGCTGACAGCATTTGACTAGAAGATGCGGGCTGGCACCCTGCCCAGGGCCACCTTGGGGCTTCTCCCCTTCCTCTCTAGAATGGGATCCTCAGCACCCCACACCCCCACTTTTGAAGTTACATGACTAATGTTCGTGATGTTGCAAAATCACTTGAAAAGGAATCATTCTAGAGTAATAATCATTGTTTTTTAATTTTACTTTATTATTATTACCATTGGACAACTAACATTCTCTCAGCCAGTCTCGCAGACCAGGCCCCACTCCACTCACTATACACTCACTGACTCATTTAAGCCACGTGATGTCCCAGGAGGCAGGCGGTACTGTGACTCCACTGAAGGTCTCTGCTTTCTGGGGCTTCTCTGTTCTAACTGCAGAAGGAACACACGCTCACTGGAGCAAACCGAACTGTCCAGAGGTGTGAAAGAGCACGTCCACAGTGTGCCCTGTGCCGCCACTCTCCCCCTTCCATCCCTGTCTACGGCACTCCCCTGGACCAACCAAGGAGAGTAGTTCAAGGACACAGTCTTCGCATATAGGCCAATGTGTGCAAGTGCAGATGAGAAGGCTCTTTACAATCATCCTCCCCATGCTATGGAGGAGGAAAATGCAGCTCAGAGAGGTTGACTGACTTCCCCAAGGTCACACAGCAGGCAAGTGGAGGAGCTGACACTTAACCTGGCTCCCAAATTTAACCCTAAAGTCTGTGACCTTACCCACAGGCCAGCATTACCTCCAGATTGTCTTATCTGCTTCAAACACAATGGGTGCTAATGACCACAATGATAGAAGATAGCTGTGCACATTGACTACTGATCACAGTCCTGTCCGGGCTATGTTATATACTCATCTAGGCTTCTGCAAAGCCTATTACTTGCACAGCCTCTCTCCCACTTCACAGAGAAGGGACCTGAGGCATCATGAGCAGAAGCCACGGCCCCAGGTCACACAGCTATGAGCAGGGACACAGCAGCATTCAGACTCAAGGTCCCCAACTACAAAGTCAGCCCAGGAAGGATGCTGGGGTGGGCAGGGCAGAGTTTGGCAGGATGGCCACTGTGGTCATCCTGAACTCAGGTGGACGGATCGGAGTGCCTCAAACTGACCACCTCAGGGCCTTTGCACAGGGAGTTCCTCCCTGACTGCTGCCCTTTGCCTGGCCTAAACAATGCTTGTTACCCCTCCGGCTCCCAGGTTACTTGCAATGAGTCCTTGGAGCCCCTGGGTCAATTCCAGTGCTTGCCACTGTAGCAATGGTGCCCGGCAGATGTGGGGTAAACGTGTGTTCAGTCAGCAGTGCTCCATGAAGAGTGTGTTCCTGTAGGAGGAAGGCTGTGCCAGGCTCAGGGGACGCCGTGCATGAAGGAACAGAGTGAATGTATGCTGGTGGCTCGCATCTACTGACCTTAGTAAAAATCTCCAAAAAGAACTGTGCCTGGGTGGCGCAGTCAATTTAGCGTCTGACTCTTGATCTCGGCTTACGTCATGATCTCACAGTTCGAGAGTTCAAGCCCCGTGTTAGGCTCTGAGCCTATGGTGTAGAGCCTTCTTCGGAGTCTGTCTCTCCCTCTCTCTGCCCCTCCCCTCCTTGTGCTCTGTCCCTCCTAAGAAAGAAACTTAAAACAAAAATTTTTTTTAAAACCTTCCAAAATCTACAGGGAGTTTCCATCTCCCCACGAGTGGAGCGGGCACCTCAAGTGCTGGGAACCCGGACACCGCCAGCAGACGTGGTTTCCGCATCCAGCGGCTCATGGCTCCAGCAGCAAGGAGCCCAGAGGTTTCCTTCTGCAAATGGTCAACTATAAAGGGTACCTGTGGGGTAGAATAGAGGATGCAGCCTGGATCAGGCGGAAGGGAGTGAGCCGCGACCTCAGAACCTTAGAAAAGTCCAGTCCAAGCCGCCTGCCTGCTTTTAATGCTTCTGTTGTCTCCTGGCTGAGAATTAGAAACTCTTTTGGACAAGATGAGTCTTCAGAAAGGGAGGATGGTGGGGCACCTGGGTGGCTTAGTCGGTTAAGCGTCCGACTTTCGCTTAGGTCATGATCTCGCGGGTCGTGGGTTCGAGCCCCGCGTCGGGCTCTGTGCTGACTGCCAGCTCAGAGCCTGGAGCCTGTTTCAGTCTGTGACTCCCTCTCTCTCTGACCCTCCCCTGCTCGCACTGTCTCTCTCTCTCTCTCTCCTAGAAATAAATAAAATATTTAAAAAAAAAAAAAGGGAGGATGGATTTAGAAGAAGAATTCGAGAAGCAAACAGGCTTTATCAGACCTTGAGCAAGAAGGCAGACACCAAGGGGATGGCAATAACAAGGATCAGGATCATGAGCCCTCCTGGAGACCAGGCGAGGGGCCCGGCATGTTCCAAGGAATGTGTCCCTATTGCGGCATTCTGTCCTCACAGGATAAATCTGCGGGGCAGGACTGTCAGTCAGCTGGAAACAAAATCCAACACACTCCCTGGGCACTTGTCGGGAATTTCTGATGCGCTTCACCCACGTGGCTGTGTGTGAGGAAGAGGGGCCTTCCATATTTGCCTCAAAATTAAGGAAATAGTTGAAGCAAAACCAAATCAACTGATGAACAGATAAAACAAAAAACATGGCCCTCCACACAACGGAAGATTATTCGGCCAGAAAACGGGAAGAAGTGCCAACGACGTGCTATAGTGTGGCTGAACCTTGAAAGTGCTGTGCTGAGTGAACACAGCAGGACACAAAGGACCACGTGTTGCGGGATCTCATTTAAATTGCACACCCACCCAGGCCCCCGGGGGGCATGGTCGGTTTAGTGCCCCACTGTGGCTCGGGTCAAGATCTCGAGATCCGTGGGTCTGAGCTCCCGACGGGGCTCTGTGCTGATAGCTCAGAGCCTGGAGCCTGCTTCAGATTCTATCTCTCTCACTCGCTCTCTGCCCCTTCCCCACTCATACACTCTCTCCATCCCTCAACAATGAATACACGTTAAGATCTTGTTTTTTAAACTGTACACTCACAACAGGCAACTCTACAGCCACAAAAACAGATTAGTGACTGCCAGGGTCTGGGGAAAGGCAGGGTGGAGAGTGAGTGCCAATGGATGTGGACTTTCTTCTGGGGGTGATGAAAAATTTCTGAAATTAGACAGCGGGCGTATGGCTGCATACTCCACAAATACATGGGAAACGGTGAAATTGTACGATTTAGTACTTTTCTTAACGTTTACTTATTTTTAATTTTTCTAATTGTTTAAATGTTTTCAACAATTTATCGTTTACTTATTTCTGAGAGAGAGAGCGAGAGAGAGAGCGAGAGACAGGGTGAGCACGGGAGGGTCAGAGAGACAGGGTTTTACAGAATCTGAAATAGGTTCCAGGACCTGAGCTAGCTGTCAGCACAAAGCCCGACACGGGGCTCGAACCCACGAACCGTGACATCATGACCTGAGCCCAAGTTGGACGCTTAACCGACTGAGCCACCTAGGCGCCCCAACGTTTATTTTTGAGAGACAGACAGAGACAGAGATAGAGCATGAGAGGGTGAGGGGCAGAGAGAGAGGGAGACAAAGAATCTGAAGCAGGTGACACGCTCTGACCTGTCAGCACAGAGCCTGACATAGAACTCCAAGTCACCAAGTGTGAGTTTGACCTGAGCCAAAATCAGACACATGACTGACTGAGCCAACCAGGTGCCCGTGTACACTTCTTTTTAAACTTTATTTATTTTGCGAGAGCACGTGCACATGAGCAGAGAAGGGGCAGAGAGAGAGGGAGAGAGATTCCCAAGCAGGCTCCGTACTGTCAGCAGAGAGCCTGACGTGGGGCTCGATCCCATGCACCGTGGGATCATGACCTGAGCAGAGGTCAAGAGTCAGACGCTCAATGAACCGAACCAGCCAGAGGACCCTACATTGTACACCTTAAGTGGATGTATTTTATGGTTTGTGAATCGTATCTCAAGAAGGCTGTTAAAGCAACAGGACTGAAACTGTCCCCCCCCGCCCAGCCCAGAGGGTGCTGGAACGGGAGGGCCTGCTCAGCTGAGACCCTGAGTACTGCACGTGTAGGGGTGCGGACAAGACAGCGGCGAGAAGCCGGCTTCGCTGTCTCTATCTCAGTGCCCATCACAGGGACAAATCAAAAGTGTCCCTTGAGAATTTGTAATGGCAGAGATGACAGAGGCCGGGAACTGGGCAGAGCAGGGCCAGCAATAACACCAGAAGTGGGGCCCTTCCACCCATGAACCAGGGGGTTCGGGATATGAACCCTAAAATGCGGGGAGCAAGCCAGGCAGGTAGCGATGCAGAATACACCACCACGGGCCCCTCACCCACACATACTCCCGCACCCCCCTCCTGAAGCAGCTGTCAGGTCTCTATGCTGAGTCTGTTCCTGCAGCCCCTGGGTCAGGTGACAGAGGTGTCTTGCTGACCATCTTGGAGCAGAGAAAGATGCTAAACCAGGCGCGCTGGCCCTTTGTGTGCCCCGCGGGTCCCCTGCCGGCCCCGCAGCCGGTATGCACGGCCAACCACAATGCCGGTCATGCTGTGCGTCACTGTGGTCCACACAACCCACCACCACCTGGCGTGTGGCTGGACACAGGGCCTCGCACCCGGAGGAGGCAGGGGGCTCACCCAGCATAGCCGCTCCTGGGCAGAGCCAGCCAGGTGACGCCAGAGGGGACGGACACATCCCTCACCACGTGACCGGTAGTACCCTGTGTCCTACAAGCGCTGGGGCCGTGGGAGAAAGCCACGGCCACGTGACGGCAGGCCTCTCCTGGCCACACCAAACTGTCGGGACCGTCGCACACGCTCTACCTGGGTCACGAGCCCTGGGAGCAGACGCAGCCGCCAGAATTCTCTGAGATTCACAGTGTCTCTCTCACGCACGCATTCCTTCACTTCTTCCCGTCAACAAATACCGAGCGCCTACTGTGTGCCAGATGCTGGCGCCAGACAGCCCACCTGCTCTCTGCTCTTGGGGACCCTGCATCCCGGGCAACAGGGTCCTCAGGCAAACAGACACACAAATGGTCCTTCCAGGCGCCGGGACGTGCTGTGGAGTAAGCAGGGGGGCCCAGGACGGCTTCTGAGGGTCGGGCTGAGCCCTAAACGATGACTTTCGGTAGGTAGTGAGCACAGAAAAATCCAGTGCGGGAAAGGAAGTTACGCCCGTGGGGGCCAGGGGGAGAGAGCTTGAGGCGGGGGTCTGGGCCTCCTGATGGGGGCCCTGAAGGTCCATGATCACAGGGGGAGAACAAATGGTCAGCAAACACACGGGGACGCGTCCCGCCTCCTCAGCCACGGAGTCCCTGACGTTCCGACATCATGAGGTGCTGTTTGGGACCCACTAGCGGCGAAATTCAGAGGTCTGCTCCTTCCAGACGTGGCCAGGGCTCTCAACACCACGGGGGTGGGGGGCTGAGGTGGAAAACCCTCCTGTCTTGTGACCAATCCACTCCCAGAAACACGCTCCACGTAACTGGACGTTCCAGTGACCAGAGGGGGACACGGGGATGCCCCCAGAGACGTCATTCACAAGGGCCCTGAGACGGAAACAAACCGGACCCAGCGGTGGGAAAGGACATCGACTACAGCAGGGTGTCCGGCAGCCGAGAGTAAATGACAGAGGAGGGGCCAGGATGTCAGAACCGCATGGAAGTTTCTTCCGGCCCTCCTCCCGGAAACACAGCCAGACCAACACTACCCAGTCCGCACGGCTAGAAATACGACCTGACGATGACCACTACAGTGTGCACAACCTGAACCACAGAACTCGGCAGGGGCGCGGCACGGAGGTGACCTGGAGGGACAGAGGCCGCGGAGGGCAGGGAGCTGATTCTGCAAGTGAAGACAGGATGGGGGCGGGACGGGAAAGCACCCCCCCAAAGTAGCTGGAGAGAAAGGGGGACCGTGGAAACAGCCGCAGGGACGAACTACAAAGGGAGAAGGGATAAAGAAGAGGGAGAAGGTCCATCATGACTCTAGAAACGGGGGCCAGAGGGAAACTCGCCGCAACTCACCTGGCGCTGCGCTGGCGGGAAGGCGCCCCCCAGGGGCCCAGGGGCCGCGGTCCTCGGGTTCTCGCTGCCACACGGCCGCGAGCGCTTTCTCTGGGCCGGGCTGGCACCGGCCGCCGTCTCTGGGCGACGGCAGCAGTGCGGTCCCGCCTACGGTCCTGGGGCGACGGGCACCCGCCGCTGCTCGCGAAGACCCTCCCCAGAGGCCTGAGCGGGGCCAAGCCGCAGGCCCTCAGGAGTGAGGGGTCGGAAACACAGCTGCCTCTGAGGTAAAACTGAGGGACGTACCGCCCGCCCACCTGACGGCGTGGCCCCAGACACTGTAAGAGCGGGAGGGGACGGGAGCCGGAGACGAAGGACAGGTGTGTGACTGCGGATTCCCGGAGAGCACAGACTTCTGACGCTACAGATGGATTCCTGGGCGATGCCATTTTCTCACCGCCCCCCCCCCGCCCCCGAGCATGCGCAAACACACCTACAAGCACCGCAACAAAGCACCCCAGTAGGCTACCCATCGCCATCTAGTGGAGAACGGAGCCGTTACACTAACCCGCGCCCAACTGGGCCACACGGCTCTTCAGGATCACAAGTGTCTACCCTGCTTAGTTTGCGGACTCAAAAGTGCTTCATACTTTGCCTTCTAGAGGCAACAATATAATATTAGTCATACTTTAGTCTGTTCTCCGGTGTATCTATTCAATTTTCTTTTTTCCTTTTTTTCATTTTCCTTCCTTTCATTTAATTGAACACAGAAAGAGAAAAATAGTTTCATTTTCAACTTTTACTGAAAATATTTTAAATTACATTTTCTACTAAATTTTTACTTTACTGTAAATTTTTCAAGTTCTATGTTAGTCCCATCATTTCAGGTTATTCTATTTCATTATATTCATTTTCTCATAGTTTCAAAAGATTTCCTTTTATTCCACTTTTTTCTCTAATCCATCAAGCACCTTTCAAGAACCACTCCAAAACACACTTAGCATCACTTATCTGACTTTATGTGTCTCTGTGTGTTTTAAACTTTTTAAATTTTAAAATGTTTTCCATTTTTTCTCTAATCAATCAAGTTCCTTTCAATTATCAGGCTAAAACATACCTAGAATCCAGCATCACTACTTGATGGTCTCTGTGTGTGTAATTTTCCAATTTTAATTTTTTGCCTTTTTTCTCTCATCGATCAAACTCCTTGCGATAAGCAGACCAAAACACACCTAGGATATAAACGACCAAAACTGAAACAGGAAGAAACAGAAAAGTAGAACAGACACCTAACCGGTAAAGACATCAAATTACTAATCCAAAATCTCTCAAAAAGCAAGAATCCAGGGTCAGATGGCTTTCCAGGGGAGTCCTACCAAACATGAAAGGAAGAGTTAACACCTAGTCTCTTGAAGCTCTTCCAGAAAATAGAAATGGAAGGAAATCTTCCAAACTCTTTCTATGAAGCCAGCATCACCTGGAATCCAAAACCAGACAAAGACCCTACTAAAAAAGGAGAACTACAGACCAATTTCACAGATGAACATGGATGCAAAAACTCTCAATTACATACTAGCCAACAGGATCCAACAATACATTAAGAAAGTATTCACCACGACCAAGTGGGATTTAGATCTGTGATGCAGGGCTGGTTCAATATCTCGGAAACAATCCATGCGAGTCATCACATCAATAAAAGAAAGGACAAGAACCACACAATCCTCTCAATAAATGCAGAGAAAACATCTGACAAAACACATCATCTTTTCTTGATAAAAATCCTCAAGAAAGCTTCTACAGAGTATTGCAAGTCTTAACCTCAGCAATCAGACAGCACCAAGAAATAAAAGGCATCCAAAGCAGCCAGGAGGAGATCAAACTTTCACCCTTTGCAAATGACATGATGCTTTCTATGCAAAACCCAAAAGATTCCACCAAAAACCTGCTAGAACTGATCCATGGTTTCAGCAAAGCGGCAGGAGAGAAAATCAATGCACAGAAATCAGTTGCACTCCGAAACACCAAGAATGAAGCAACAGAGAGAGAAATCAAGGAATCGATCCCATTTACAGCTGCACCAAAAACCACACTATGCCTAGGAAGAAATCTAACCAAAGAGGTGAAAAATCTCTACACTGAAAACGATAGAAAGCTTAGGAAACACATTGAAGACGATACCCAAACAAATGGACATCTATTCCATGCTCCTGGATAAGAACAAATATTGTTACATGTCAATACTACCCAAAGCAATCTACATATTCAATGGGATCCCTATCAAAGTCACCAGCTTTCTTCACAGAGCTAGAAGAAACCATCCTAAAATTTGTATGGAATCAGGAAAGACTCCGAATGTCCAAAGCAATCTGGAAAAAGAAAACCAAAGCGGGAAACACCACAATCCCAGACGTCAAGCTGTATTACAAAGCTGTAATCATCAAGACAGCATGGTCCTGGCCCAAGAACAGACACTCAGATAAAGGGAAAGAATAGAGAACCCAGGAATGGATCCACAAACATATGGCCAACCGACCTTCGACAAAGCAGGGAAGAATATTCAATGGCATAAAGACAGTCTCTTCAGTAAGCTGTGCTGGGAAAACTGGACAACAACATGCAAAAAAACGAACCTGGGCCACTTTCTTGCACCCGACACAAAGATAATCTCAAGGATGATGAAAGAACTAAACATAAGACAGGAAACCATCAACATCCTAGAGAGAAAGCAGGGAAGGAGCCCTTTGACCTTGGCCACAGCACCTTCTTGCGCAACACGACTCTGGAGGCAAGAGAAAGAAAAGCAAAATGAACTATTGGGACCTCATCAGAATAAAAAGCTTCTGCACAGCAAAGGAAATCATCAGCAAAAAAAGGCAAGCGACAGAATGGAAGAAGGGATTTGCAGACAACGTATCAGATGAAGGGTTAGTGTCCAAAATCTATAAACAACATATGAAACTCAACACCCCCCAAAATACAAATAATCCAGTGAACAATGGGCTAAAGATATGAATAGACACTTCTCCAAAGAGGACAGCCACATGGCCAACAGACACATGAAAAAATGCTCTACGTCACTCATCATCAGGGAACTACAAGTCAAACCACAACGAGATAGCACCTCACAGTGCCACATTCTTCATCCTTAAAGAGGAAGGAAGTTCTGACATTGGCCACAGCAGGATGAACCTCGAGGACATGATGCTCCATGAAGTAAGCCAGTCACAGCAATGTAACTACTGTAGGGTCCCACGTGTAACGAGGTCCCTGAAGCGGTCAGAATCTTAGACACATAAAAGTAGGGTAGAGGGTGCCAGGGAAGGAGGAGTGGAGAGCTCGTGATTAACGGACGTGGAGTTTCAGTTATGCAAATGGAAGGAGTTCTGTAGAGGCTGGTGAGGACGGCTGTACAACGCTGTGTGTGTGTTTAATGCCACTGAATGGAACACCGAAAAATGGTTAAGAGAAGTTTTATGTAATCTGTACTGACCCTAGCTTTTAAAAATAGGGGCACCTGGGCAGCTATTGTTTGGTTATGTTGGCTAAGCATCCCACTCATAACTGTGGCTCGGGTCATGAGGTCACAGTTTGTGAGACTAAGCCCTGCGTTGGTCTCTGCACGGACAGCGTGAAGCCTGCTTGGGATTCTCTTCTCTCCTTCTCTTTCTCTCTCTCTCTCTCTCTCTCCCCCCCTCCTTCTGCCCCTCCCCAGCTCCTTCTCACTCTCTCAAAATAAAGAAGTAAACGTTTAAAAACTCAAAACAATATTTAAAACAAACAACACTCCTCTGGACAAGAAAAGTACCTAGCACACAGTAAGTGCTCAACTAATGCCTGGTCCCCGCCAGCACCTCAGCCCCATCTTCCCACTCAGGACAGAGAGACAAGAACCCCAGGCTTGGCACACACAAGCTGGCCACTCTGGCCAAGTTCTCCGCCTGCCTGGGTTTGGTGTGGACGGGGAGGTCCTTCTAGCCCTCCCCTGAATTCTGTCCTTGTCCCTGAGTCTGTTGACCCAGGAGGCCGACATGCAGGAGCCAGCACAACTTGGTTTCGTGCAGAATCACCGAGATCAAAAGGTTTCCTGGAGTGGATAAAAATAGCCCCAAAGCTCCGGCTTTGCCACGAAACCAGGCACTGGTCGGGCACACCAGGGGGACCCCAGGAAGCCAGGCTGCTAACACGTCTTTCTTGATGCCGGCAGCTGAGGCCGCACCCTCCTCTGCTCTCAGGGTTCAGGCTTTGTGCCCCAACCCCCCTCCCACCGCCTGTCACAATTCCTCTTGTAAAACTGAAATTGGTTTTTAAATCCATGCAGTCTCCTCCCTGCCCTTGGACAGCCTCCGGCTTGCTGTGTAAGGACCAGGGGAGAGGCGGAGGTGGTGGGGCAGACCTGGGACACAGGGAAGGGGTGCGGCTGGGAGCTGACAGTGCAAATGCACCCCCTTCCCCCCCCCCCGTCCACACTCCTGCACCTGTGACTCAGTCCCACTTTTATCCCAACTCTTAACAAGGATGCTAATTCGCCTCACATCTTCTAGTCAGACGGCACCTCCAGAACGAGCGGCAGAGGCATGTTCTGGTAGCTGCACAGCCCCCCTTCCACCCTCCCCCTCCCTCTTCCCTCCTCCCTCACACCAGCAGGCATCCTCCTGGGAGCCAGGAAAGTGCTGGTTAAGTGAAGGCATCAATCAATCCATCAGTGACTAATTCAACACACGTGAGAAGAAAGGAAGGCGGCGCGAGAAGGACGGTCCCAGACCTGTGGTTGCCCACACATCGCTCAGCCGCCGCCTGTCCCTGGGTCTCCCTCTGTCTCTGTTTCTAAACCCCACACACCCACCAAGATCTGTCAGTCCGTCTGCTTCTCTCCCAGCAGGCAGCGGTGCGGCCCTTCCTCCTCTCAGAAGGCCTGTCCATCTACCCACCTTCCCCCTTTCCGGAAGGCCCCTCTTGGCCTGGGCAGCGGCCACCCGGCCCACCCACCGAGTCTTCCCCTCAGAGAACCCCGCCAGCCCCCATCACTTCCCACTGGGTGCCACCACCCACTAGCGTCAGGGGGCGCGGGCCTCAACCCATCCTCTGCCTCAGTGACTCATACTGTATGAACTAACTGGCCTTCATCCCCTGAATAAGATTAAATTTAGCAACTACCCTAACACTAAGGTCCCCGGGGGACCCACCTCCATTCCCCATGACTCAAACTCTAAAGCTTCGGGCTCCCAGAGATGTGGTCAAACATCTTCAAATCACAGCTGTAAAACCAACCTCACGGGAAGGACTGATGAAGAGAGGCCAAAACCCAAAGTCCTAACATGGGCTGACACACATGGTTCTATCGTCTCACGTCAGAGCCTCAGGCAGGCAGGCCAGGCTGTGCCCCATGCATTGCCCTGGTTATCAGGGGCCCGGGCTCCCTCGGCTCACAGCATCCCTGTGGTGGGGCCCTTGCCCTCACAATCCATGATGGCTGCCTAAGCACCAGCCATCACATTCTTCTTGCAGCCAACAGGAAGGAGGAAGGAGCAAAAGATCCACTCCTTCCTTTTAAAGACACCACACTTCACGCTTCCCTTTTGGGCCAGAACAGCGTCCCTTGGCCCACTCTAAGTACCGGGGAAGCTCACAAATGCAGTCTGGATGCTGATCGGACTCATGGCCATGTTACAAAGCAAAATGCTGGGGCACCGGGTGGCTCAGTCACTTAAGCGTCTGACTTGGGCTCCGGTCATGATCTCACGGTTTGTGGTTCGAGCCCCACGTCGCGCTCGGTGCTGACAGCTCAGGGCCTGCAGCTGCTTCAGATTCTGTGTCTCCCTCTCTCTCTCTCTCTCTCTCAGAAATAAATAAAAAACATTAAGAAAACAAAACAAAACGCATACACACGCTCAACAGAGGTTTTGATGTTAAAGAACAAGAGGGAAAGCATATACTTGAGGCTCATACACCCCATCCTCACCTGCGTCTCGCCTCTAAGGCCCCTTATACCATTTCTCCCTCAGGTTCCCAGGCGGCAGTGGCTGTGGACTACTCCGGCCCTGCTGGACCCCCTGGCTCTGTCCCACAGGGGCAGCCCCGGTCCCTATCGGTGGCCCCCTTTCCAAATGGGAAACTCGCCCTGCTGTTCGGAACAGAGCACTACTCCAAACCCAGGCTGGCGCGTCCTCCGCGACCCAATTTTCATTCCCAAACGGGACATGCACAGTGACCGCGCTGCATCCCAACCCCACGGCCCTCAACCTCCCCGTGCGACCGAGACCACACGGAGACCACACGTAGGCCACTGCCCGAGATGGCGCCTCCACCGTGGAAAATACCCGAGCCCCCAGCGTGGGTCTCGCTCAGCCTGCGGCGTGGCCGGGGAGGGCCCAGCCCCCAGGCTCCAGAGGCACAGCCTCCACTGGAGGACTTTTCCATTCAGCCCCGAGGCACCGGCCACCCACCAGGTCACACGAGGGGAGTTAGGGGTCTGTTTCAGTCAGCGCCCCACAACCCCTATTCCTAGGGAGCCCTGGCCCCCCCCAAGGTCCAGCCACAGGTCGGGGGGGGGGGCCTCCAGGCGCGCCCTCTTGTCCAGCACCCTCCCCGCCTCCCCGCAACTCTCCGCACAGCCCCGACGGGAGCGGGACCCCAAGAAGTTCGCGCGCCCTCGACACGCACGCCCCCCGACACTGCGCCCGCTTACCTGTCGCGGTGGAGCCAACCTCCGGGGTGACGCTGAGCGGCTGCGGGACCCGGGCAGGGGTGCGGGCGACGAGTGCACCAGGCCGGGCGCCCCCGGTGCGGCTGCAGCGGGCCGGCGTCCTCGCGGCTCAGCTGCGCCACTTGACCGGCCGCCGTCTCTGGGCGTCGGCAGCAGTGCGGTCACGCGATCGGTCCTGGGGCGACGGGCACCGGCCGCTGCTCGGTAAGACCCTCCCCAGAGGCCTGAGCGGATCCAAGCCGCAGGCCCTCAGGAGTGAGGGGTCAGTTTTACCACATGTGAGGTAAAACTGAGGGACTTGCCGCCCGGCAACCTGACGGCGTGGCCCCGGACACTGTAAGAGCGGGAGGGGACCGGAGCCAGAGACGACGGACAAGGATGTGACTACGGATTCCTGGAGAGCACACACTTCAGGCTCGCCGCCTGGGCAGCCCCGCGACGCCAGCGTCTCCCCTCCCGCGCATGCGCAAGCACACCTGCAGGCGCCACAACAATGCGCCCCAGGAGGCTAAGCTGCGCCATCTAGTGGGAAACAGAGGCGTTACACTAGTTGGCGAACTGGGCCAACCCAGCTCTCCGGGAACACAAGTCCCTCCACTGCTCAGGTTATGGACTCTAAACTGGCTCATCAGAGTTTGCCTTCAAGGGGAAAACGATGGAATGACAATCGTATTTCAGGCTGTTCCTTGGTCCATTCCATTTTCTTTCTTTCTCTTTTCTTTTTCCTTCTTCCTTTCTTTTCATTTACTTGAATACAGAAAGAAAAATTCATTTTCACTTTTGATAAAACCATTTTATTTCTCCTCCTAAATTTTTTACTTTTTTATAAACTTTTCAAATTCTATTTTACTTCGATCGTTTCAAGTTATTCTATCTCATCATATTCATTTTCGAATTGTCAATAGTTTCCCTTCTTTTCCCGTTTTTTCTCTAACAAATCAAGCACCTTTCAACAACCAGACCAAAATGCACCTAGGATCTAACATCATTTATTGGATTTGGTGTGTCTATGTGGACGTGGTTTTAAATGTTTTAATTTTAAAATTGTTTCCCTTTTTCTCTAATTAATCCAAGTCCTTTCAATTATCAGACCAAAACACACCTAGGATCTAGCATCATTTGATTGTGTGTGTATGTGTCTGTGTTTTTAATTTTTTAATTTTAATTTTTTCCCTTCTTTCTCCAACCAATCAAACTCCTTTCCATAACCAGACCAAAACACACCTCGGATAAACTACCAAAACTGAATCAAGAAGAAGCAGAAAATTTAAACAGACCCACAACCAGTAGAGAAATCCTTTAGGAATCAAAAATCTCCTCAAAAAACAAGAATCCAGGGTCCGATGGCTTTCCAGGGGAGTCCTACCAAGCATTGAAGGAAGACTTAACATCTGTTCTCTTGAAGCTGTTCCTAAAAGTAGAAATGGAAGGAAAATGGCCACACTCTTTCTAGGAAGCCAGCATTACCTTGATTCCAAAACCAGACAAAGACCCTACTAAAAAGGAAAACTACAGACCAATTTCCCAGATGAACATGGATGCAAAAATGCTCAACAAGATATTAGCCAACCAGATCCGACAATACATTAAGAAAATTATCCACCACAAGCAAGTGGGATTGACACCTGGGAGGAAGGGCTGGTTCAGTATCTCCAAAACAATCAATGTGATGCATCACTGCAAGGAAAGAAAGGACAAGAACCCCATGATCCTCTCCATAGATGCAGAGAAAACACTTGACAAAATACAGCCTCTTTTCTTGATAAAAACACATACCAAACAAGGGATAGAAGGATCATAAAAGCCATAGATGAAAGGCTCAATGCTAATACCAACCATCGTTAATGGGGAAAAACTCAGAGCTTTCCCCCTAAGGTCAGGGACAAGACAGGGATGTGCACTCTCACCACTGTTCTTCTACGGAGAGCACTGGAAGTCTTAGCCTCAGCAATCAGAGAATACAAAGAAATAAAAGGCATCCAAATCGGCCAGGAGGAGGTCAAACGTTCACTGTTCGCAGATGACATGATACTCTCCATGGAAAACGCAAAACATTGCACCAAAATACTGCTAGAACTGATCCACGAGTTCAGCAAAGGGGCAGGATATCAAATCAATGCACAGAAATCAGTTGCATTCCAAACACCCGCAATAAGTCAACAGAAAGAGAAATCAAGAATCATTCCCGTTTACAATTGCACCAAAAACCATAAAATACCTAGGACGAAATCTAACCAAAAAGGTGAAAAATCTCTACACTGAAAACTATAGAGACCTAACGAAAGAAACTGAAGAAGACACACACGCACACAAGTGGACAAATGTTCCATGCTCCTGGACAGTGTTCCCATGTCAATATTACCCAAAGCAATCTACATATTCGATGCAATTCCTATCAAAATTACACCAGCATTTTTCACAGAGCTAGAAGGAACAATCCTAAAATTTGTATGGAGCCAGAAAAGACCCCGAATGCCCAAAGCAATCTGGAAAAAGAGAACCGAAGAAGGAGGCATCACAATCCCAGACATCAAGCTGTATGACAACGCTGGGATCATCACAACAATATGGTACAGGCACAAGAACAGCCACGCAGATGAATGGAACAGAGGAGAGAACCCAGGAATGGGCCCACAAACATATGGCGAACCCATCTTGGACAAAGCAGGAAGGAATATTCAGTGAAATACAGACAGTCTCTTGAGCAAGCAGTCCTGGGAAAACTACACAGCGACATGTAGAAAAATGAACCTGGGCCACTTTCTTACAGCCTACACAAAGAAAATCTAAAAGGGGATGAAAGGCCTCAATGTAAGGCAGGGAGCCATCAAAATCCTTGAAGAGAAAGCAGGGAAGAGCCTCTTTGACCTTGGCCACGGCACCTTCTTCCTCAACACGTCTCTGGAGGCAAGGGGAAGAAAAGCAAATATGATCTACTGGGACCTCACCAAAATGAAAAGTTTCTGCACAGCTTAGGAAATCATCAGCAAAACGAAAAGGCAATCGACAGAATGGGAGAAGGTCTCTGCAAACAACCTATCAGATAAAGGGTTAGGAGCCAAAATCGATAAAGAACTTATCAAACAAGGGGCGCCTAGGTGGCTTAGTCTGCTGAGCGTCTGACTTTTGCTTAGGTTATGATCCGCGGTTTGTGGGTTCGGGCCCCGCGTCGGGCTCTGTGCTGACTGCCAGCTCAGAGTCTGGAACCTGTTTCAGTCTGTGACTCCCTCTCTCTCTGACCCTCCCCTGCTCACGCTGTCTCTCTCCCTCTCTCCTAGAAATAAATAAAACATTAAAAAATTTTTAAAAAAAAGGAATTTTATAAACACTTAAAAAAAGAAAGTAAACTGACAATAGCCGTT
This sequence comes from Proteles cristata cristata, assembly GCA_017311185.1. Classification (NCBI taxonomy): domain Eukaryota; kingdom Metazoa; phylum Chordata; class Mammalia; order Carnivora; family Hyaenidae; genus Proteles; species Proteles cristata. The sequence goes on from JAESUZ010004381.1 coordinate 39,351, forward strand.
TGCAATAACCTGGACATAGCTCTGTTACTTAATCTGCTACAAAGAAAGAAAGGTCTGGAAGATGGCATAGGGTAAAAGATCTTTTAAAAAAAATTTTTTTTTAATGTTTTATTTATTTCTAAGAGAGAGAGAGAGAGAGACAGCGTGAGCAGAGGAGGTTCAGAGAGAGAGGGAGTCACAGACTCCGAAACAGGCTCCAGGCTATAAGCTGGCAGTCAGCACAGAGCCGGACGTGGGGCTTGGGGCTCGAACCCATGAACCGCGAGATCATGACCTAAGCGAAAGTTGGACGCCTAACCGACTAAGCCACCCAGGCCCCCCAAAAGATCTTTAAAAGAATAAAATTAAGGAAAGACGAACCAGGACTTCTGCCGTCTACCTACAATGTACAATGCGAGAAAGCTCTCACCCTAAAAAGACAATGAGGGCAAGCTGGGGGATATGTGAATCCTCAACTTTTCCTCAACTCATCAGAAAGCTCGGGCTGTAGAGAACCAATAAACTCAAGACTCCAAGAAAAGGCAGGCACCTCCAAGAAGACAGTGGACGTCAGTCCTGGCTTACCTAAAGCGTTGGGAAACATAGTAGCCAAAAACTTCCACGGTGAATGACACCCACCACGCCACAGAGCCAAGAAGCTCAGAATGAAACCAGCAGATAAATACAAATCAAACCCAAAATATCTTGGAACGTAGGACTCCAACTTCCAGAAGGTAAAGACAGAACAAGAAACAATACTGAAGGCTGTCCGAGTGAAAAACACAACACTACAGTAAATGCAGTAAATGGAGAGGACCAAAGAGAAGAGTGACAGTAGGTTTCTCATCAGAAAAATCACGCAATCCAGAGACCCGGGGACTGTGAACCCAAGATCTACACTCCACGGAAATGTCATCACTCTTCAACATACACAGTGAGAAAGGGTCAATTCCCCAAGAAGACACAGCAGTCCTAAATGGGTGCTCACTCAACTGAGCTTCAAAGCATAGGAAGCCAATACTCACAGGACTGAAAGGACAAAATAGAAAACTCCCCAATCGTTAAGAGTCAATAATCCTCTCAGGAACCGATAGAGCAAGCAGGGAGGAAATCAGTAACGGTGTAGAAATGGCTGAAAACTACTCTCAGGCAACTTGACCTATTCGTGTTTACAGAACACCCCACCCAACACCACCAGAGTATACACCCACCACTCCCTCCCCACATCCATCGCACAAACCTATCCTGAGCATGTGTCATGGGGGAGGCACTACACTGAGCAGAGATTCACCAAGCCCCTCGGCGACTTACAATCTACCCAGGTAGACAGACGTGTAGACAGATCACTCCTCCTGCAGCTTTCCTGGGGTCACGAGACAGACGGATGCAGACGGACCGGCAGGGCCACAGAGGGGGGTGGGCTTACCCAGCACCCAGCACCTCGCCCAGCAAGCGCCCTCAGTAAATGCCTGATGAATGAATTTGCTTTATTGTCCTGAATCTGTTTTGAATATGGTTTTAATATGAAACATAGTAGGAGGCACAGTTTTAAATTATGAATATGGTTTCTATGAGGACACGTTTGCTGCCCATCTCTCCCCAGAGTGTGGCTTCCAGAAGAACCGTGACGGCTCCCATCTTGTTCACTACTGTGGCTCAGAATCTAGGGTGATGGCTGGCACACAGCAACTGCTCAATAAACACTGAAATGCTAAAGGAATACGCTCCTTATAAATGTTTTTTTTTTTAATTTCTAGGAGAGATAGAGAGACAGCGTGAACAGGGGAGGGTCAGAGAGAGAGGGAGACACAGACTCTGAAATAGGCTCCAGGCTCTGAGCTGGCAGTCAGCACAGGGCCCGACGCGGGGCTCGAACCCACGAACCGCGGGATCATGACCTAAGTGAAAGTCAGACTCTTAACCGACTAAGCCACCCAGGCGCCCCAGGAATAGGCTCCTTATAAATATTTATGTATTCCTCAGTAAACATTTATGTAAGTGGGTGATCGATGGACAGGTGAATCAATGGACAGATGACGGCACGGACATAAAGACAAGTGGGCAGATAAATACTAAGTGCAGAGGCAGAGGGATGAGTAGGTAGACAGAAGTGCATGTGGAACACTCACCAACCAAGAACATATGCTGAGCCGTAAAACCAACCTTAACAAATCGAAAGGAATTAGCAGTTAAACGGGCGCTTCCACATCACCCAGGGCTCCAAGAGGAAGAAATCACAAAGGAACCCCAAATATACTCTGAATTAAATGCAAATGAAAATGCCACATATCACAATTTGTGAGACAGAGCTCAAGCAGTGCCTAGAAGGAAACTTAGCACAGGAAATCCCTATGTTAGAAAATAAGAAAAGGTCTCAAATCAAGCACATTAAACGCAAAGCAAACAGAAGGAAGTATAAAAAGCAGAAATCCATGGAATCAAGAGTGGAAAACTTCATTTTGTGAAATACAGAACTGGTGAATCGCTGTACTGCTTGCCTGAAACGAATACAGTACTGTATGTCAACTATCCTTTCATTTTCAAAAAATGGAAAAACAATGGACAAAACCAGTAAATCCAAGTTGGAAAAAGAAATCCATGAAACTGAAAAACTTCTAGACCAGGGGTCAGCAACCCTTTTCTATAAAGGGCAGAGAGCAAATATTTTAGGCTTTTCTGGCCACATATCGTCCCTATCACAGCCTCTGCTTGTGTTTTCTCTTCTCTCTTTTTTTCCCCTTAACTTTAACAATGGGTCACGGGCTGATTTAGCCTGCAGGCTATCATTTGCTAACCACTGCGGCAGACACACAGATCAAGGAAAAAAAAAAAGAGAGAGAGAAAACACAGAACTTATAACTAGGGAACACTGGGGACAACCCTAAACTACTTCGATAACATGACGAATTCCTTAAAAGACACGGACTGTCCAAATTCACCCAAGAAGAAATAGATACCGTGAAGAGTCCTATATTCTAATCCTTGTGAATGCCATCCAACGTGTATAGGAGAAATAACACCAATCTTCCTCCAAATCTTCTAGCACATAAAGGGAGGCATCACTTCCCATCCCATTTTATGCCCTGAAACCCAAGCCAAACGAAGGCACTGCCACAAGGAAAACTACACACCAGTATCCCACATGAACACAAGACACAAAAATCCTTAATAAAATTCAGCATGAAGTGTGGTTCCACATTTGAAAATTAATGAAGAGAACTCACCAATACTTCTACAAGCTCAAGGAAAAATCAGGATTGTAGCTATAGATGCAGAAACGAATGTTGATGAAATTCAATATGGATATGCAACAAAAACTCTCCACCAGCTAGGAACAGAAAGACACTTGCTCAGCCTGAAAAAGGGCATCTGCAAAAATCTACAGCTCACATCCTCACATTCCCACCATTCCCCACCCCTCCCCCACTCCCCCTTCTGAACCAGCACTGCCTGGGTCCTGGGCCTTTCAGGAGAACTACCTTCTAGAATGTTCCGCCCCAGCTGTTGAAAGGGCTGACACCCTCTCCTCCTTCAGGTCTACGCTCAGAAAAGCCTTTCTGACCCTTGCCCTCCCTTGTCACACCCTGTCATACCCCACCGTACCCCATGCTCTTGTTTCTTTGCGTGCTTGTTCATTCTGTGTCTTCTGCCTTGCGTGTCAGCTCCCGGAGGACAAGGGCCCCTATGCTTACTCACCACAGGGCCCAGCACTGTGCCACTTCAGCAAATGTTTGATTATGAATGTACAACATATGATGACAGCTACAACTGCAGCTAGACTTCTTCAACTAACAGGGAGATCGTTACGCACTGGGGGGAGAGAGCCCATTTCATGGGTCGACACATTAAAAAGTAAGGACCAGAATATTCCTTTGGCTGGGAGCAATCTCAACCAGGGTAAGTGAGGTTCAGAGAGGAAACGGAGTTATCCAAGGTCACAGGACACCAGAGGTGACACGACAGCCAAACGTTGCTTCCACTGTATCCTCGTTGCGGGAAAGCACTTCTGACCCACCAGGAGACCCATCCTCGGAGAAGCAGGCATCTTCAGGATGCTGGCTGCGATGCCCACCGCCTGGCCCACTTTTCTGCACAGGTTTCCCTTTGTTCCTTTCCACGACAGAGCTGCTCCAGGGCACCTGCCCAAGGTGAGCCCGTTCCCATCGGGAACATTCAGAGGAAATAACGGGCATTGGCCTTTGACATCATAACTCACTCTGGCTTGCAAACCCCTTGAGCCCAGTTTGACACATTCAGCAGGATTTAAAAGAGGTGCTCAGCAAATCTTGTGAGCACTAATGGGAGAGGGTTTATTGCTCTGTGCTTCTCGAGGAGCACAGAGATGAATAATCACAGCTCCTCGGGGGAAGGTTCCCTCAGCCGCATCAACCAAGCATGTGGCCTTGGGGGCGGCCGGCAGCCAGGCCTGACCCCCAAGCAGCCGCCTGGAGCCCATCTCAGGCCTGGAGAGCCAGCCTGCAGGCGTAAACTCTCTCTGGAGAGGAAGGTCACACCCCAGCACAACTTCCGGTCATTAGGATCTGTTTTGAGAATACGAGTATTCTTACATCAGAATAGCACAATTCTGTCCTTACCTGTAACTTTAAGAAGGAACTCCTTCCCTAAAATGTGGATCATTATATCAAAGAATCAAGTTCCCGCTTCCATTCTTCCTCCCCCTTGAAAGGAAAGGAAACGCGCTTCATAGAGGACTCTCCTGGCTCTGGTCCCCCGCTCCCCTGGCCAGGAGCTTGCACACACGGAATCGAACCTGCTCCAGCCAGTGACCCTGATGGGTAGGGCTGGGAAAACTGAGGCTCACAGGAGGCTTCACCACTGTCTCCAGGCTGCAGCATCAGCCAGGGACAAGGCCCAGCACCGACCAGAGTCTGCCGTACACGAAGTGATCATGGAACTCACACCACAGAAGTCGGCCCCATCGCCCAGCTCTAACACATCCTTGCCTTCTTAGAGCTGAGCACAGCATGTGACACGTAGCAGGTGCTCATATACAGGGTGGGCACTGACGAAGAAGTGAGCCAGGACAGGAAGACAGACAGACACACAGACACAAGGTGCTGATAAATCTCTCCGAGACCTGGACCAAGCCACAGCTGAAGCTGCCAGACCTTGCCCTGGAATTCTATTCCGTGAACTGATACATTAATCGAATCCCCTCCCCACCTCTACTTTCTTTAAGTCTCTTGAAGATCCCTTTCACCAGCAACAGAGTTCTTACAGCCACCTGCATATGGCTGGTCCATGTATCTTCTTTTTCTTTTTAAGTTTATTTTTTTGAAAAGAGAAAGAGCAAGCAGGGGAGAGGCAGGAGAAGGAGACAGAGATTCCCAAGCAGGCTCTGTGCTGTCAGTGCCGAGCCTGGCACTCGAACTCATGAACCATGAAATCATGACCTGAGCTGAAACCAAGCGTCAGACACTTAACCAACTGAGCCACCGAGGCGCCCCTGGCCCACGTGTCTTCTTTCTGGACTCTGGTTCCGGTTGAGAACATATAATCCACTTTCCCTTCCTCCTCTTACATCAAGTTCTTTCTCCCTGAACCTCCTTTCTGTCTTTCCACCCCTGCCTCCTGGGAAATCCCTTCCTTGTTTCCAATGCAACTGTTGGCTGTGTGTGGAGCAAGGCCTTGAATGCACAAAACACCTTCTTTGCCCGGGCCTTTGCACTTGCTGTTCCCTTTGCCAGATTTTCTTTCTTTCTTTCTTTCTTTCTTTCTGAGAGAGAGAGAGAGAGAGAGAGAGAGAGAGACAGACAGACAGACAGACAGACAGACAGCATGAGCAGGGGAGGGTCAGAGAGAGACACACACACACACAGAATCCAAAACAGCCTCCTAACTCTGAGCTAGCTGTCAGCACAGAGCCTGACGCGGGGCTCGAACCCACGAAGCGTGAGATCATGACCTGAGCCGAAGTCGGATGCCTAACCGACTGAGCCGCCCAGGCGCCCCCCCTTTGCCAGATTTTCATGGGTCCTGCTCCCTTTCTTCACACCAGATTTGATCAAATGTCATCTCATCAAGAAATCCACTCCTAGTCAGTGGGTCCTGGAGAACCTCTCGGTGCCCATAAGTCTTCCGCTCCCTCTGGCTTGTTTTCCTTCATGACACTTAGCACTTCCTGAAATTACATCCGGTTTATTCGTAGATCACCTGCTACCCACTGAAATGGCAATGCCGTCGTGAGGCCAGGCCCGTCTCGACCCCACGGGGCCCAGCACCCTGCCTCCTCTAAATAGAAGCTCTATAAATATGCTAAGACGTGAGTTTGGAAAAGATCTTTTAGACCATGAATTGTGATCAAGGAAGGAACAGTGACAGAATCTGTATAAATACGATCATCACCAGAAATGAAAACTCTGACAAAAATGGGGTTTACAACTGCTTAACATACCCCACACCTGGAAAGCCATCATTTGGGGGTGGGAAAAGCAGGAAAATTGGGCTCTTTTACATTTTAAAGACTTGCCTACTTTTCTGTCTTTAAAAAAAAGAATCCCTAGCTGCGGTTGGAGGCTCCTGCACCCTGGCTGAAATGTCTCAGGCATTTCCATGTTCAGAGGGAGTGTCTGAAGAATGGCCTTCCAGTTCTCTGATGACCCAAGGATGTGGCAGAGCTGACCTAAAAAGCCACTGTGGTTGAGCCCGGCAAGGAGGTGCTGGCCCACCACTCTGCACATGGTTGAATGCGGTCTCCCCATCCATGGCACAGAGATGTGGGCACCCAGGAAGGACTTGAAACCTCTGACAGACCCAAACTCCACTAGGGATTTCATTTTTCCCTGGAATCCAGTTTTTCCTAGAACCCATCCCCCCATCCCGCTCAACCCCAAAGGAGACATCTACCAACCGGGAATAGAATCCACATGCCCTGAAGGCATCAGATAAGGGGAAAGTATATGCAGATGCTAGAAAAATCTCCTATATCAACATGTTCTGGACTTGCTGCCTCTTAAGTCTAAGTATATAGATTCCAAGAGTCTGGCTGGCAAACGGAGTATGTGGACAAGTTCCTTCATCCATCTTTCCTTTTTCCTTCCTTCTTTCCATTCGTCCATCCTTCCTTTCATCCATCCGTCCTCCTTCCCACTATCCCTAGATCCACCTATCCATCTACCCATGCACTAATTTATTCATAAATTCCTTCCTTTATCCACCTATCCATCTACCCATCTATCCATCCATCCACCATCATTAGTACTTTCATCCAACCATCTATACATCCATTCATCCATTCATCATCCATCCATCCATCCACTCATCCACCCACCCATCCACCCACCACACAAGCCCATACTGGGCATCTGTCACGAATGAGGCACTAGACTAAGGAGAGATACATGAAGCCCCTCAGGGAGCTTACAGTCCAGGCAGGTAGACAGACTTGTCCACAGATCACTCCTTCTGCAGCATGGCTGGTATCATGAGACAGACGGATGCAGATGGGCCTATAGGGCCACGGAAAGAGGTAAGGCCCACAAACCTAGCACCTCGCCCAGAAAAAGCTCTCTGTAAATGCCTGATGAACAAATTCATTTTTCTGGTCTTGAATGTGTTCTGAATGAGATTTTAATGTGACGTATGAAATACACGTGTTTAAGTTATGAATATATTTTATGTGTTATCTCGTTCGTTGTCCATCTACCACCCTGTCCCCCCCCCACACACACACACTACAGAATGTAGCATCAGGACACCAGTGACTACTCCTATCTTGTTTAACTACTAAATCTCAGCACTCTGACTGATGCTGGCACATAGTAGGTACTCAATAAATATCCTTTCTGCTTCCTGACCCTAAATTCGTCTCCTGTTTTCAGCCATTCTCTTTGCCTTGGAGCATGTCAACCACTCTTGGCCTGCAGACCTGCCTTTTAGAGGTCTGTAGGGTCTGGAATTGGAATCCTGTGCTTCTCCCTCCTCCCACGCCTTGTAATGGGAATCTGCCAGTCAAGGGAATCAGAGCGCTGCCTTCCTCCTCTCCATGACTGGTTCACAGATCAGGTACCATTGGAAGAAATTTCCCTTTGCCATCTCTTTCAATCCTTATAACAGAAACATTCTAAGGTAGGTGTGCCAATATTACCCTCATTTCACAAACGAGGAAACTGAGACCCAGAATGTTTAAGCGACTTCCCCAAGGTCACACAGCCCTGCAGTACCAAAGCCAGGACCTGAATCCTGCTGTCTGGCTCCAAAGTTCAAACTCTAAACTACCAATGTCTTTTTTTAAAAGTTTGTTTGTTTGTTTGTTAAGAGAGACTGTGTGTGTGTGTGTGTGTGTGTGTGTGTGTGTGTGAGTGCGCGCGCGCGCACATGAGCAGGGGAGGGGCAGAGAAAGAGGGAGAGAGAGAATTCCAAGCAAGCTTCACACTGTTAGCACAGAGCCTGATATGAGGCCCGATCCCACGAACCGTGAGATCAGGACCTGAGCCAAGATTGAGAGTCAGATGCTTGACCGACCGAGCCACACAGACTACTCTAAACTCCCATGTCCTTTCAGCGAAGGCCATCCGCATACAATCAGGAGTGTGTCCCTGGACATGGGCTCCACCTACCGACAGGTGTCCTCTCCTCGCCGCAAGCCTGGTGCTATCAGACTGACAACGGAAGAGGCTCCAGAGGAAGAAGCCAACCGGAGGCAAACAGAGGTCGAGACGGGGAAGAGATGCAGGCTGGCATCTGTAACCCTGCATCCATCAAGGCCTCAGGCTGCTTGGAAGTTTTCATAAGTCCTCCAAATTCTTTTACTGGAATTCCGGGTTTGGCGTCTGTTCGGACTGATAAGCTACATCACTTCCACTTGCTTCGAGCCTGAGAACCAAGCACGAGACCACCCCCTCCTGAGGACCTCCAGCTTGGCACGCGGGCTCTGCCTTGTCTCTCTCACCTGCATCCTTGACTCCTTCCATCTCTTAGCCCGGCTCATCCAGGGCCAAGCCCACTTCGTCCAGGGCCACGCCCACCCTGCAGCGGTCTCACTCCATCTCCAGGTAGGCTGTGGGGAGCTGTGCTATTGGGCCCCAAACTGCTAACTGGGGACCCCTAGAGCCCAGGAGCTCTCCACGCTGCAACCTCCCTGCCTGTGCCCCATGATACTGACTCCCTCTTTGCTAGTGACCTTCTGCCTCAGTCTCCCTTACAGCCCTACAGCGTACGCCTGGGTTGGGGGACACTACTGCCCTGCAGGGAGCCCCATTCCCTGTGCCCCAGACACTGCCCAGAGTCCTGCTCCAAGGCAATAGGCGCATGCCCGCCTCCCTCCCCAAATACCCTGGTCTGGAGACTTCTGAAGGCCTTCCCCCTCCCTCCCCCACCCAGTCAGGACTCTCTTCCAGACTCAGTCCCTCCCTGTTACCCGAGAGCTGGCCAGTGGCCCTCTGTGAAGCCCCCATGCAGACCCCAAAGGCCGGAGCCCAGGACACGAGCCAGGCTAGAGCCGTCCCTGCCCCTCAGCAGGGTCCCTAAGCCCCGGTCTTCCTCCTCTAAGTCAGTTCCCCATCACAGGCCTCCAGTGCCCGGGCCTGCGTTTTCTGTCCCTGGACGGCCCATCTAGAACCAAAACCCCTCCCGGGCTGGGCCCCGATGGGACGCGTGTGGGCCCTTCTCCACCCTGCTGTGGAGCCCAGGAACATCCTCGGCAAACCAGGGCCCATCCCCCAGCAAGCCGCTGCCCCTCCCCCAGTGCCCTGCCATGACCCCCCAGCTCTGGCTCACCCGCTCCTGTCTCCTTGTCCTCCTCACTTACTAGCTCAGACACGCAGCCTCCCCAACCCCGGACTCTAAGGCTTTCTAGAGCCAGGCAGTCGGGACTGCCCCCCGCCCCCACATCCCCAAGGTTCTTTTCATCAGCTGATTGCTTTTGCCTTGTGTGAGCCCCAAAGCACATCCACAGCTGCGTTTCCAGACGCGTCTGTATCTGGAGATCCGAGCACATGGTCACTTACTGTCCTGAAGGTCCTGGTCCCGGAGGCAGGCCCCGCCGTCCTGGCGGTAAAAACCCAGAAATGCTGGCATGTCTCCCTCAAGCCCCCCAGGCGCCCCTTCCCAGGGGACACTGGGCCTCCCATGATTCAGACTTAACCTCCGCCGCGAGCCTCACAGCCGGCCCTTGCTGAATGAACTGTGCTCAAGAACCAGGGTTCAATACCATAAACGTGCACTCGCAACCCCGGCTACTCGGAGTCGTGTTCATTCTGTAAATGTTCTTGGAACCTGTGCCCTCGAGTGGGCGTGGGGTAGAAGGGCTCTCACATGCAGGCTCTGAGGCTGGTTGGCAGACACTGTTGAGGACACACACACACACACACACACACACACAGATCGGCCACTGTCCCAGCACAGGGGGCACCCCCGGGAAGGCAGAGTCTGGGCTGTGGGGTCTCAGGGCAAGCCTGGGCACCCATCGTGATGCCACATACCCCCCCCCAAAGCACTACGACCTCAGACGTGCGGCTCTTCAGAAAAGCCCCCCTTCAAAGCTGCGAGGCTCTAAGTGGGGCTGACTCGGTGACAGTCCCAAACCCCAGCCCACAAACCCCTGCTGCAGGACGGGGGCACACAGGCTCCAGAAGCATCTGCGTCCAAGGAGACAGAGACAAGAAGAGCTTAGCACCATCTTTCTTCCGGACGACACCAGCCTCGTTAGCAGGACACCAGAATGACAAAGCCTCTGGGTGATACCAGCCTCAGCCCCACATCACCCTGAGACTTTGAGTCTTCCAGCTGGCGACCCAGCTGGCATGGTGCTGAGGCCACGCTGACCCACTGGGTCTGTGACAGCGAATACGGGGATATCATCGTTTGAGGGCACGAAGCTTCGGGACTTTGGTCCCCAGGCCGGGTGGGCATCTCTGAATCAGGCTGCTGTCCCCGAGGCATGACACGCCCTGCCCACTGGAGCCCTGCAGCCCTCACTCAGCCCACCTCTGAGCGGATGGCCAGGGCGAGGGCCGTGGAGCCACCTCCAGAGGTCTCCCGCTTTCCCCCCACTGGACAGCCGTGCATGTCAACCCCCTCACACACCACCCTGGGAAAGCCAAGCGTCAGGTGAACACTCCTCTTCTTTGTGCCTGCGCCAGATGTCCCGGCCAAGACTCCCTCTGGGAGACAAGGAGCAAACTGCCTTGTCCACGCCCTCAGTGCTCCCCACCCCACCCTGCAGCCTGCAGTCAGCTCTAGGCGCCTCCCTGTGTGGGGCAGGGGGCTACAGAACCCATCCTAGAAGAGCCAGAGAGAGCAGAGCAGCCGTGAGGGGGTCCACGGTGCAGAGTCCACAGCCACAGTCGGGTCCGGGTGGGGTTGACACGGGGGCCACAGACCCAGCCCAGAACCAGGCAGAGCCGCCCAAGGAATCCTGAGGGGGGATCCTGAGGGCTCCTGCACACAGGACCCCAGACCCTGAGGCCCACCCTGACCTGTAGCTGAAGCCCCCCACCCCACCCCAGAGCCGCAATGGCTACAGATCCCACGCCGGGATGGCAAGAACTTCAAAGGCAGCCTCTGCTTGGTGCTGTAGACATCTGTTGGCCTGGCCTCTCCGGGGGTCCCTGTGGAAATCCTGCTGGGTTTTCTTAGAGGAAGATCCAGGGATGCAAATGAACCCGTGTCTTCCTTCATGAAGACTGGGAAACACTGCTGACTGCACACAAAAGGGATTGTAAAAACTCAACTCTGACAACCCACGTGGAGTGCCCAGAGCCCCGTGATGGAGCTGTGTTCTCAGGGAGCGGCCTCCTGTGAGGGCAGGCCGGGTGGAAGGGGCATCGGCAGCTTGGCCATGCCTCCCCAGACAAAGCTGGGAGAAGGAGCATTCTGTGTGAACCCCCCACCCCTTGACTTCCTGTCTGGCAGGGAGGGTACCGGCTTCCACACACGCCCTCCCAGGCCGGCATTCAGGGCCAGGCACTCCCCTCACTCAAGCAGACTTCGGGGCCAGGCTACAGACATGACTTAGGAGCCTACCTCACACTTGGCCACAGGGTCCCTGGGGCCTCAAACATCATGCCTGGAAAATGACCGGGACCCCGTCATGAAGCCACGCTAGGCAGTGGCATCTTTACAAGGACCCAGATTCAGGCCCTGGGGCCATCATGACAACGTGGAGGTAGCCACCAGGTGGGGGGCCCATCTTCTAGATAAGGAGACTGAGGTTCAGAGAGGTGACCTGCCGGGCATGGGCTGGTGTCTGACGTCCCGATGAAGGAGCTGCATGCCCCTTTTACAGGTGGGAACACTGAAGTCCAGAGAGGGCATGAAGAAGGTCAAGGTCACATAGTCTTGTTTGGCAGCAGTAGGAACTGATGTTCTCTTTGCTGAATGTATTCGGTGAGTTGGTGTCCTATCAAGGCCATGAAGGGCTAGTCTCTAAGCTTAGGGGAACCCCTAGTGGCCACCACCTATTCTTTCAGGTCCCAGCCTGCTGGGACACCCCACTGTCCCGGCTTACATGCCCAAGACAGGCATCTGGGAAGCCAGGGGCACCCTGTGGTCAGCTGCACGTTTCACCCTTCACAGCATGCCCAGCTCCTCAATCTCTCGCATAAGCCTGACGGTGGGGTTGGTAGGCGTGAGCCCCGGTCAGTAGAAAGGGGTACCCGGGACTCAGAGGGCCCACACGACATGACGACGTCATGGGGCAGGGAGAGCATGGTGGCTGCAGCCCGGTGTCTGGGTGCAGAGATGTCCCGGCCTCCCCGGCCCCTCTGCTGAGAGAGGTCTGCCCTGCACCCCGGGAAGGGCTCCTAGTCTGCAAGCACGCAGGGTCTGAAATGACAAAGGGGTGACTCCCACCAGAGAAGAACGGTGCAGGGAAGCGCCAAACCCATCCTGAGCCGCCGAGGGGCAGGTAGCCTGTCTGTTTTCTCTAATTCTAACAATTTCTGCTCATCCCGTCCACAGAGCACCTCTGTAATTTAGTCCTGCAGTCAGCAGCTTATCTGGACATTAGACGTTCATTTACTCTCTGCTCCTCCTGCCGCTTTGGGCCTATGTGGGGGCTTCCCCCCCAAAGCATAAGCCTTGCGTCCTTGTAAAATAAAACATTGAAACAGCAATTCCAAGGTTCGAGCTGACCAATGACCCTCTTCCCAGGGGCTCCGTGGGGCTCATGACCAGGACTGAACGGCATGTCTGGCTCTGGAGGCCAGTCTGAGAACCTGCCGATTAAGGCAGGCGGAGCCCTGGAAGGTGCTCGGCCCAGAGTCAGAAGCAAATTAGTCACAGGGCTCAGCACCCAGATGCTGTTGGCCTTCTGGAAAGCTCCGTAGCCACCAAGAATCTTGTGCTTGATGCTCTGGGCAGCCCGAGCAGTGAGTGTGGCTTCGTGGCCTTGAGAGCCGAGCTCCTGACACAGCCATCTGGCTCTCAATTCTGCCCTGATGCCAGCTGGCTGTCCATTTGTTTCCACCAGACCCTGGACCGGTCAGGTCAACTCCCTGCCTAGGCTCCTTGGTCACAAAATGCAGTGAAGAGGAATTACCCCCAAAGCATTAAGCCCCACACCTGACCAAAAGTTAATACCCACAGAGTGGGTCTTATTATTCTACTGAAGAAAAGCAGAACCCCGACTTTGCTGCTACTGGGATAGAAAAAGGACCCAGAGGAAATTTCCGCTAGGAGGGAAACCACCAAAGGGTTAACAGCTGCGCTCTGGGGAGGCTGACGGGACCACTTGTTTTAGCCTTTATTTTCCAAACGTTCTGTAGTGTTTTACCTTTCTTTGATAATAAAAACACGTTGATGTTAAAATAGTGCATCTGAGGGGCACCTGGGCGGCTCAGTCATTGAGCTTCTGACTCTTGATTTGAGCTCTGGTCATGCTCCCAGGGTCGTGGGATTGAAACCCGCGGCAGGCTCTGCACTGAGAGAAGATTCTGCTTGGGATTCTCTCCCCCTCCACCCCCACCCCTGTCTTCCCCTCTCCCCTGTTTGCGCTCGCTCTCTCTCTCACTCTCTCTCTCAAAAACCACAAAACAATAGTGCCTCTGATCATCTGTGGACTCAGTAGCCCCGTGCTGTCTGCTGGTGGCACTGAGGAGAGGCTGGGTGGGGTCAGGGGACAGGGCAGACAGGGATCAGCCCTGCAGCACGGGAAGCTCTGGGCTGGGAGGCGGCCCTGGCCCAGTGTGAGGTGGAGCCAGGTGCGAGTGAGAAAGTTCCCTGGAGAAAGTGACGTCTGACCCCTTCTTAGAGGAGAGGAAGCCATTTGATGCGGCCCTGGGGAGAGGTCCACGGGGGCGACGTGAGGGCTCACGACTCAGAAACGTGACATGTTTCATACCTCTATCATGAGACATGTGCCAAGCACCACCAACATCCTCAGCGGGGACACCCCGGGGGCGGGAGTCACACACAAGCCTCGCCCCAGGGGAACAGCCCCTCTGAGACAAACATCTCACCTGGGACTTCATGGCCAGCACCTCAGATCCCTCACAGCCTGGCGAGCTCAGATTCCTTATCCCCCTTTTACAGCTGAGGAAACTGAGGCTCAGAGAGCTCCGGGGGGTGATCCAAGGTGACTCAGGGCACAGATCCAGACCGGATCTGTGGGACACCCGCAGCTGCTGTCCTTCACCACCTGCCTTCAGGCCCGTATCTCAGTTTCCCTCCCAAGTGCAAAAGCCGGCCCTGCCCTCAGCTTTCCGCTCTGGCAGCCCCAGAATGGGCGGCCCCACACTCTCTGCTCAGGGGTCACATAGGCTTCCTTTCTCGAAGCCTGTAGGGGCCCCTTGGAGACCCACCCGCTGCCCTTATGGACGTCCCTCCCCAGACCTCCCCGTCCTCACTCAGCTGGCTGTGCCGCCTGCAGCTGAGGCAGCTGGGCTGACCACGTACAAGGAAGGGTGTCCTTCCCTCTGCCCAGCAGCAAAGCCTCCCCCACCCTGAAGCCCCCCTTCCCTGCTAGTCATTGGCACCGAGGGCAGAGGCAGTCCTAAAGAATTCTGTTTTCCCTCAGCTTCATAAGAAGCATAATTCACAGTACAATGGGATGATCTGATATATGTACACCGTGACGTTATTTGCCACAGTCAGGTAACGAACTCATCTGTCACCTCTTTTCTGTTTGTTTCTTTGTGGTGAGAACCCTCAACATCTACTCTCTCAGCGGCTTTCAAGTATGCAATATGGTCTTCATTTCGGTATTTTTTGTTTTGTTTTGTTTTGTTTTGTTTTGTTTTATTTTATTTCTAGGAGAGAGAGAGAGAGAGACAGCGTGAGCAGGGGAGGATCAGGGAGAGAGGGAGTCACAGACTGAAACAGGCTCCAGGCTCTGAGCTGGCAGTCAGCACAGAGTCCAACGCGGGGCTCGAACCCACTAACCGCCAGATCATGACCTAAGCGAAAGTCGGACGCTCAACCGACTAAGCCACCCAGGCGCCCCTGGTCTTCATTTCGTAAGTTGATTTTGAGAGACACAGAGACAGCGTGAGTGGGGGAGGGGCAGAGAGAGAGGGAGGGGGGAGAGGGAGAGAGGGGGAGGGAGAGAATCCCAAGTAGGCTCCATGCTGCCAACGCCGAGCCCGACTTGGGGCTCGAACTCACCAAACCCTCACAAAACTGTGAGATCATGACCTGAGCTGAAACCCAGAGTCAGATGCTTAACTAACTGAGCCCCCCGGGGCGCCCCCACCACACGGTCTTCTTAACTACAGTCACCATGTTGTACATTAGACCCTCAGCACGTCTGCATCTTATGACGGGAAGTCTGTGCCCTCAGACCAACAGCACCCATTCCTCCGACACGACCCACAGCCCCCAGCGACAGCCATCCTAACCTCTGCTTCGGAGACTGCACTGTCTTAGATTCCACATGGAGGTGGCACCGTCTTCCTCTGTCTGGCTTACTTCCCTTAGCATAATGTCCTCCAAGTTCGTCCACGTTGTTGCCAATGGCAGGACTTCCTCCCTCCTGTAGGGAAACAACCTAAGTGTCCTTCCATGGATGGAAGGATCAAAAACTATGGCATAGCGCACGGGGGAATAGTAGCCAGCCAGGGAACACAGCCCTCGCCCCCTGCCATTTGGTTCGACTCTGAAAAACCTAGAAACACAGAGAAAAGCGGCTGGAAGAGCCTTTGCTTTGGCTCGGGGGAGCCCTGCAAGGGCTAGTTTCTTCTCTCTGCCCTCCCGGACTCTCTAGATCTGAAACGGTGGTGATCGGGCACTGCTTTTGCAATCAGCAACAATAACGCTTAGCCAACCACTAAGGACGACGTTCATCAGAATTCAACGTCGGGGTCTTTTTCAGATGAGGAGGCTGAGCTGGTGAACCACGTGCCCAAGGTCACGGGGCTGATGCCTGGCAGGGAAAGGAGGAAGCCCGGTGTGTCGGACTCCCGCCTGGAAGGTAATTCTGGGGCAGAGACTGGGGCCTTCCTCTCCAGGACTGAGGATGTGCAAACGGGAGGCGGTCGAACAAGGAGACAGATCGCCACAAAGGCCCCCAGCCGATGCCGACGCCTTACACCTTCATGCGCCCTGCTGCCCTGGTTTTGCTGCATCTGCTCTTTGTATTTACTGCCTTGCTGTGTGATCCTGGCTGAGTCACTAGACCTCTCTGTGCCTCCATGTCCTCATTTCTAAATCAGAGCTGATCATTTGTTGGGACAATCAAGTGAGATTCTGAGTGAGAGAGTTAACTGTAGAAGCCTGGAACACGGGCCAAGAAACAAAAGTACGTGCAAGATGGGGAAACTGAGGCAAAACCGCATCCCATTCCAGGTTTCCTGAGTCCTACCTTAGTGCACTGCTGCATTCGAGGCACCTTTAGGGGGACCACCCAGGGTCATCTCACACTATCATCGTAGCACGTCTGTAAGATGAGTTAGATATTCTCACTCTGCACCGAACGGGACTGGTGGTGCGCAAAGAAACAGAAAATAGCTTGCACGAGGCCAAGCACATAGCTGGGAACTCAGGTGACTGGAAGTCAAACATAGGGCTCCCTAAGTTCCCATGCACCCCCCAATTTCTCCTGTGTCCTTTTGGGCTGTCTCTGTCAGGGGTTTCAAAGCCAGATAGGAGGCTAGGACAGGGGACACAGGGAACAGCTGATTTAAGGGGATCCTATGTGCAAAAGGCAGACCTCGAGGTCACAAGAGCCATCACGGACAGAAGCAGCCCACTTCTTTCCCACGGATGGTTTAAGACGAAGCTTTCTCTGTCGGAGAATCATCACTCATGTCTAGCGCTATAACTAGACACGGTGCGTTCTCACAGCCACAACAAAGCACCCCCACGAATTCAGCCTCCACACCGTGTATCTGCGTTGCTAAGTCAGTTCATCTATAGTCACAAATGCTGTGGCTTTTTAGATGGTGTCATTACATTGAAATCCTGTGAGTAGGACAAGTGGGGAAAGAAGGGAAACTCTTACAGAGCACTTTACAAGAAGTATTGTATTGTTTTCCAAGCCACAGAGACACTAGCCAACTGGTAGCCAAGTGCTACTAACAGGACTCTTGAGTAAATGAACATCTGCTCCACCCATCCAACCACTCACCTATCCATCCATCAACCCATCCATCCATCCATCATCCCATCCATCAACCCACCCACCCATCCAGCCAGCCACTCATCCATACAGCCACCCATCTATCCATCCATCCATCCATCCATCCATCCATCCATCCATCCATCCATCCACACAGCCACCCACCTATCCACCCACCTATCCATCCATCAACCCACCCACCCATCCATCCACCCACCTATCCATCCATCCATTCATTCATCCATCCATCCATTAATCCATCCATCCACCCATCCACCCACCTATCCATCGATCAACCCTTCCATCCACCCACCCACCCATCCACCCACCCACCCATCCACCCATCCATCCATCCACCTACCCACCCACCCACCTAGCCATCCATCCATCCACCTAACCATCCATCCATCTATCCATCCATCAACCCATTCATCTATCCACCCATCTATCCATCCATCAACCCAACCATCCACCCATTTATCCACCCATCCATCCATCCAACCACCTATCCATCCACCCATCCATCCACCCACTCATCCATTCACTCATCCATCCATCCATCCATCCTGACTACGTACAAAAGACTGTGCTAGAACCTCACATCCACTAGGATGGCTACCATCCAAAGCAAAAGAAAAAAGCAAAACGAAAAAAACATACTAAGTGTTGGCGATGACGCGGACAAACTGGAACCCATAGGCACTACTGGTGGTAACGAAAAACACTGCAGTTACTATGAAAAACAGTCTGGTCGTTCCTCAAAAACCCAAATAGAGCACTACCATGTGATCCAGCCATCCCACTTGTACGTATTTACTGAAAAGAATAAAAAGTGAGTCTTGAAGAGATATTTGCACACCTATGTTTACAGCAGTAATTCTCACAACAGCCAAGAGGCAGAAACAACCCAAGTGACCATGAACATACTTTCCTAGTGATAAGTGGAGACATAAAGTGCAGAATACCCACACAACGGATTATTATTCTGCCTTAAAAAGGAACGGAATTCTAACACACGCTACAACCCTGAGGTCACCGTGCTCAGTGAAATAAGCCAGTCACAGAAGGACAAACACCCTGGGATCCCACTGCCATGAGGTCCAAGACACAGAGACGAGGAGGGTGGGTGTCAGGGCAGGGGGACGGGAAGGGGGAGTTCGTGCTCGGGAGGGACAGTTCCAGTCGGGGAAGATGAAAAGGTTCTGGAGCTGGATGGCGGGACCGTTGCACACAGTGTGAACGGACACCTGTCCATTGAACTGCACACTCACAAATGGTTAAAATGGTGATTTCATGTTACATGTATTTTAGCACAAAAATGTCTAGACTGTATACTCTCTCTGAGGGGTAAAGAAAGAGTCAGAATAATGGTAATGACTGTTGATAGGAGTGTTCGTGGAGCCAGGCGCCGCTCTGAGCATCTTATACCCAATACGTCATTTGTTCCCTGCAGTAGCCACTAAGGTTTGTGCTCCTGCTGTGGCCATTTTACAGATGATACCTCTGCTCCGCCCCGACAGGGAGCTGGGAGTCCACCTCTGGGAGGTTCATTTGCACAGACGGAATCAGCCAGGCTCCCCTGTGCTCTGGGCTGAGCTTTTTCAGCCCGTAGGAGGCCCCGGAGGAGACCGGAAGGAGAGAGGAGGGAGAGGCCGGGGCACGCGTCCCAGGCCCCCTTCCTGCCGGCCTGGAGCTCTGCTCTCCTCCCTGTGCACACAGTCCGTGCTCGGGAGCCCTCTCTAGGAGACACAGCGCTCACACACACACACAAACACACGCACGCACCTGGCTACCCAATGTGGCTCAACTCGGTGCTGCATCAGCCCTGCTGGCCTCCCTACGTCAGTCCTACCTCTGCAAATTGTCCTTTCGCTAAACCTCCCTGTGACAATGCTTCAGATTCCCTAGCACCCCTACACCCCGTCTCTCGGGCATAAGACAGATCTCTAGGGGCGCCTGAGAGGCTCAGTCAGTGGAGCCTCTGATTCTTGGTTTGGGCTCAGGTCATGATCTCGTGGTCTGTGAGCTCGAGCCCTGCATCAGGCTCTGCGCTGACAACAGGGAGCCTGCTTGGGATTCTTTCTCTGCCCCTTCCCTGCTCATGCACGCCTGCTCTCTCTCTCAAAAACAAAGAAACAAACACATAAACTTAACAGATTTCTAGACAGGGTGCCTGCAGATGACAGAGACTCTTGATCCTGTCCCTGCGATGCCCACGCTCCAGGCCTGCCACGGGGGTGGGGTGTGGACCCAGTGTGTGGGACACAGGAAACACGCGGGACGGACGAAAAGGGTCCATCGTCCCCGGAACAACCAAACCTCCCCTCAGCAGCGGCCACAAAATGCTCCTGCCAAGCAAACTAGGAAGTTGCAGAGACACGATCCTGCCGGCTTACAGGTAAGTCTGGGAACCCATCTGCTGGCGAGTGATAAGTGAAGGCTTCCGAGGAAACTGACCGTGGACCCTGCCCGTTAGCAGGTGAAAACTGACCTCAGCCACAGGGCCCAGGTCCAAAGAGCCTTCTGCCTTCTCCTGTCCGTCTTCGCTCTCAAGCGTACTCACCACATGCCTGCTCCCGGGAAAGCGCCCGTGCACGGACGGGGATCTGGGCGGGTGTCTGTGGGGACTGGGCATCCCTCTGTCCCCCTCTGTCCCCGCACTCAGCCTTCGCGCCCCAGCCCCCTGACCTGCGTCCAGGTCTCCTGATGGCGGAGCTGGACTCCCACTCCCACTCCAAGGACAGCTCCAGCTCTACCCTCCCATAGTGAGGAGCTGGCATTTCCCACCGTAACAGGCCGCAAGTCCCTGCCGGCCAGGGATGATTACAAACCTAAAGAACGCTGCCGCACAGCCGTGGAGTGTGGGCACAGGAGGCCACCTCCTGTGGCCTCCAGGTGTGACTGTGATAAAGGAAACCCTCGGCAAGCACCGCGCGGGCGCCGGGGCCCCTTGGGAATACAGCGGAGCCACCGCGTCAAGGAGGGATTAGAAATCACAGTGGGCATGGGGCGCCTGGGTGACTTAGTCGGTTAAGCGTCCAACTTTCTCTTGGGTCATGATCTCACGGTTCGTGGGTTCGGGCCCCGCGTCGGGCTCTGTGCTGACTGCCGGCTCGGAGCCTGGAGCCTGTTTCAGTCTGTGACTCCCTCTCTCTCTGACCCTCCCCTGCTCACCCGGTCTCTCTCTCTCCTAGAAATAAATTAAAAAAAAAAAGAAAAGAAATCGCAGTGGGCAGCCGTGCCTGCTGACGTGCGCACTGGGCAAGACCAACAGCCCCCGGGTCGTGGCTGCAGGCAGGGCGGCATCTGCGGGGGGCTGTGCCACCTGCAGACACCCCCCCCCACAGCTGCTGTGGCGCTTCGGTGCCTCCAGTCCTGCGAGGCGGGCGCCATGCTCCTCACCCAGATGGCTCGAGGCCAGCGAGAGGGGGCTGATGTCGAGCCTCTGTTTTCTGATCTCCAAATGCGGACAGCAACGCTTGGCTTTGAGAAGCTCTGAGGCCTGAATGGCACCGGGCGTGAGGACCCCCTAGCGCGTGCCTGGCACTGTCAGGAGCTCAGCTCCCCAACCCTTCTCCTGCTCTTCTGGGCCGTGCGATCGCTCGTCTCCACCCAAGTCCCAAGTCTGACTCAGAAAATGTTTTCCGGCTCTTCCTGGCACCTGGGAGCAACTAGACCAGCATGTGTTTCCCATTCCAGTCCTGAACAGTAAGACGATAACATAGCGGCGCCTGGGCCGCTCCGTCAGTGAGGCGGCTGACTTCATCTCAGGTCATGATCTCACAGCTCGTGGGTTCAAGCCCACGTCGGGCTTTGTGATGACAGCTCAGAGCCTGGAGCTGCCTTTGGGTTCTAGGTCACCCTCTCTCCTCTGCCCCTCCTCTGAGCGCTCTCGCTCTCTCTCTCTCAAAAATAGATAAATATTTAAAAAAAAAGATGATAGCATAAAGGCAACATGTCATCTATCTCAAAACTGGATCCCCTGAAACACTAGGGACCATGCTGAGCCACAAGTCCCCCTCCAGGTGGCCTCTCCAGACTAGTTCACTACTTTCCCCACGCCAGACCACCGGACTGGAATAGAAACACTCATTTGCACCACATCCCAAGACCATGAAACTGAGGCCACACAGCTTAAACGGGCCCAACATTCATGTAGGAGATTCTTCCTGGCCACCTTGTAGATCCACCCACCCACCCACCCATCCATCCATCCATCCATCCATCCATCCATCCATCCATCTCTTCAGCAACCCATGTGCCAAGCACTATTCTAAGGCAATGCAGATGAGCAGTGAACAAAACAGAGAGGAACCCCCACCTTGCAGAAGGTAACACAGTGGGGTGTGGTGGAGGCATTGCACACAGCAGATAAAAGATGAGGACACTCCCACGATCACACCCTCCCCTCCTCTCCCCTACCTCTCAATGTTCATGACCTCACTATTTTCACATCCCCCAGTTTTCAAACTCACAGTCTATTCATAACTTGATTTCCTCTTCACTCTGTATTTAAATGGATTAATTGTTCACTACTAGCCTTTCTTTACAGCTTTTCCTTTCCTGGATCCTTCATTCTGGTTGATCGACAAAACAAATGCATCTCACGTGCTCATCTTTGAGAAAGGCTGTTGCTTTTATATGCAAACAGCAGTCAGGCTGTGTGTATGTTATCTTTGGGGATAACCCTCCCCCTCCACCTCTGGACCATATGGATATTTCTCCATTATCCTCTGGCCTTGAATTGGCAGAAAGGAGGCGAGCCTGAGATCTCTGCCTTTGCAGGGGAGGCACGCTTTTGCCTAGATGTCTGCAGATTTCTTCCCCTTGTCTGACCTTGGATCTACCTGATCGGATGTTTCTGGAACGCGGCAGGTGTGTCCGACCTTTGCTTCTCTACTACATCTTCCTCTGGAGGCATCTTCCATTGGACTGTTGGCCACCGACCCCCTTCGGGAGCTTAAACGATGCTTCTGAACATCACCGGTGTTTTCTTCCACACCGGCTGCTTCTTGCTAATTGCTTGGATCTCTTCCCCTCATTGTTTCCGAGCCACATTCATTCTGGTTATCTTAAGTCCCCCGTTTCTGACATTTTCTCCATTTTAGCAACGTATCTTCTATTCCTTGCTGCTCCTAATGGATTTCTTCGTCCTTAATAATACTGCTTGGATCTTCCATTTTTTCCTTAGGTCTTCAATCTCCCTTTTCATCTCACCCTGATATGTTTTACTCTTCTATTTTCTACGCTTCTCAACTGCAGGTCTTATTCAGTTGCTTTATAGCATGAAGCGATTACGAGACCATTTCTTTACGGTCCTTTCTTCGAGGTGAGATTCTTTTCTTTTCCTAATATCACATTACAACCATTTTTAGAGCGCACAACTGGAAAATAGCTTTAGGTTGAACTATATGACATTCTGCTATGTGACTATTTTCCATCTATAAAAATAGTAATTTCATGGTTCAACCTAATACCATGAACACCCAGTTAAATACGTATCTACACACTTTTTAGGTCTGCTAAAAAATCAGTTACCAGGCTCAAGATGCTTCGCTCCTAAAGATTTCAGCAGGAGTCTCCTAAGAAGAACCTTGTCCTATAAAAACCAAGAGTCTGTGTTGGGTTATTTATCTGTTCCTTCCTTCCGTCTTTCTCACTTTATTTTATCCTCAAATGTGTTTGCACAGCATCTATTTCAGCTGACACATGCCCAGGCGACTCTGCAGATGCTGGACTTGCTCTGATGTGGTGGCCGTGGACCCTCACTCTCTCTCCACGGGTCAGCTGTGCTCTCCCAGCTACGCTGGAAGAGCCGAGAATCTGGGGCCCCACTGCCACTTCTGCAGAGTTCAAGGAGCTTAGGACACCCAAGCTTTGCTCTGTCTGCAACAGGGAGGGGGTACCAAATTCCCAAGTCATACTCCAGCCCAGCGCAGCAACCCCGAGGCAACCTGGGGCTCCCTGCGGAGGGCTGGAATAACCAGGAAAGGGCATTTCAGAACCTTCTGCCCTTTGGGGGAGTAAATCCTTCTGCCTGGACTCCTTCTTCCCTTCTCACCCTCCTTTTGCTTGCCTAACCTTTTCTATCCTTCAGGGTTCAGCTAAGATGTCACCTCCCCCAGGAAGCCATCTATGTCCCCCACAAACTGGGTTAGGGGATCTGACTCTATATGGCCACTGCTCTAAGGATTCTCCCTGTCATCACCCTTATCACCTGAGATGTCACTGATGAATTATGCGTCTGTCTGTCCTCTCTTAGGCTGGGGATGTCTGAACAGCAGGCTGGCTCTTTTTCACCTTATACCTCTTGTGCCTAGTACAGTGCCTGACATATACTTCAAAATATGTTTCAAAGTCCATGAAAAAACAGGGGTGTCCAAAGAAACTTGGGTCACTAATAAAGAATTCTATAAAGATACACACCGAATTTTCAGAAAATTAAGAAATTCTAACACCACAAACGGAATGGAGAGACACCACGGAGTGGGTAAAGACATTCTCCACACATCAATCTCACAAAGGGCTTCCACCCATAAGACATAGATTTTAGAACCTCCTACAGTTCAGTAACAAGACCACCCAATTTAAAAAAAAAAAGAGCAAGAGACTGGGTCACGCATTTCATAAGGAGGAAGTTCTAACGATTGCAAAAACTTCAATGAGATACTCAAATCAAATCACAGTGAGACTCCAGCACACCCATCCGTGCGGCTAAAAGCCAGAAGGCCGACAAACTCCATGGTGATGAGACTCTGAAACCAGAGGAAACCTCGGTCTCTGTCGGGGGTGGGGGGGCGGTGCAGAGAGCGATCTGCAAAACCGCTTCTATGAAAGCCGTTTGCGTCTCTGCTCCCAGCGCCGGCCCGGCAGACAGGTGCGCCCGAGGCCCCCGAGAGACACGGAACGCTGCCGGGCGGCGAAAGTGAACAGGCGCCGGTTGTAAGTAAAAACGAGCGCCTCTCACACAAAGGTGCGTGCGAGAAGCCAGACAAAGGACCGTGTAGCCCATGACTCCACGGACATCAAGCACAAAACCACGCAACACTAACCTGTGCTGCTGCGAATCAAGACAGAGCTTGGGGTGGGGACCCAGTGGCTGGTGGGGGCACAAGAGGGAACCTTCTGGGGCACGGGCTGGGGCTGTTTTCATCCCCGTGCCAGACACACAGGCGTCTCTGAAGGTAAACACCCAACAATGTGCAGCTAAGATGTGCGCCCTTTACTCCCTACAAATGTGCCTTAGTAAAACATTTTAAAATCATAGGCAACATTAAAAAAAACAAACCTACTTTTGTGTGCATGATGCCATCCAAGAAAACCAAGGTGAGGGTCAGACACGAGAATGACGACGGTGGTCAGCTGGGTCATCCCAGCAGAGCTACGAGGAGGCACACTAGGGAGGTAAAACTCACCGACGATATTCTCAATATTGCTGCCGTTTGCTGTGCAAACCTCACCTCTCTCCGGAAGCCCTCCCTGACCTCCACCGACCACCGAGGACACCCCAGGTGTGTTGTCATAACACCCCTGTGTGCTCTGTTTGACGTGTCACTTACATGTTGATTTCATTTACTACAGCATGAGTCCCAGAGACAAGAGATCTTTCTCACTGCTATATTCCCAGCCTGCCACACAGCAGGTGCTCCATAACTCGATCTTGAATGGATCTTGAATGCATAAATAAGCACTGAATGTATATGGATATATATATTAAACATACACAAGTACATATATACCAATAAAATATATGTCATATATGTTCTCTGCTCTTTAAGCAGTTCTGGCAAAGCGTGCAACTTTAAAATTCAGGATTTTAAAATTACTAGTAGTTTGGAACCAAACTCTGGGTGCGGGGGGGGCCAGAGAGAAAGGAGCAAAATCAAGAGTGACTATTCACTGCGTTTGGAACAGCCACTCAAGGCTGAATGGAACAGGTCAGGCTGGAGAGTATCCTGAGGGAATAAATTCTTCCCAGGTTGACAGACAACCTCCCTGCTTCCACAGCTGTAGCCAGAAGCACCAAGTCCCTAGGGACCAGGGGCCCTTCAGGGTCTGGCCCCCGGCACCTTCCGCGTCCCAGTCCCCAGAGCTCTCCTCAGACCCTGATGTCGTCGTCCACCCTCCCGGGCTGTTCCCTCTGCTCATCCCCGTCCACCCGGTGAACTTCAGGAACCCGCTCGGGGACGCCTCCTCTCGTCTTCGCCAGCCCAAGCCCCTCAAACACACCTCTGCCCACGAGCCTGCACCCAGGCGTTGCCCGCACAGATCCGTGTGCACGTCCACCGCCCCGTCCGCTCAGGCCTGACCCACAGCCAGGGCTGCACAAACGGTTTCGTGGGAGGGAACAAGGACAGTTTCCAAAGCGAGGCGGGTGGCTCAACTTCCCCCACCGTCAGGCCGTGTGCGGGTTTGAGACGAGGGCCCCCTCCCGTGTTCACCCGCCCCTCCCCCACCGTCAGACAATGTGTGGCTTCCAGAGGAGTCTCCCCTCCCGAGTTCACTTGCCCCTCCCCCAACGTCAGACCGTGTGCGGCTTTGAGACGAGGCCCCCTCCCGTGTTCACCCGCCCCTCCCCAACCGTCAGACCGTGTGCGGGTTCTAGACATGGCCCCCCTCCCGTGTTCATCAGCCTCTCTCCCCAGGCGGCCCACACGACCC
>JAESUZ010004382.1:0-42143 GCA_017311185.1 Proteles cristata cristata
TCACGCTGTCTCTCTCTCTCTCTCTCTCTCTCCTAGAAATAAATAAAAATATTTAAAAAAAAAAAAAGACAGCAAATTTTAGGTTATGTGTTCTGTACCATGTAAAAAAAAAATGTTAATGACTAATAGTATTCAAATATCAGTGGTGATTCTGTAATGATGTCAAATATACCCATTCAGGACAGCACCTGCCAGGGGTGCCTGGGTGGCTCAGTCGGTTGAGCGTCTGACTTCGGCTCAGGTCATGATCTCATGGTTCATGGGTTCGAGCCCCGCCTCAGGCTCTGTGCTAACAGCTAGCTCAGAGCCTGGAGCCTGCTTCGGATTCCATGTCTCCCTCTCTCTCTGAACCTCCCCTGCTTATGGTGTCACTATCTCGCTATCAAAAATAAATAAAACATTAAAAAAAAAGTTTTTTTTAAAAAAAAAGACAGCACTTGACAGAGGACTTGCTCCTCAAAGGATATCCTGAAATCAAGTCTGCAGTTACCTGGTCTCACCCACTAAGTCAGAAATCACAGTCAAGCTTGAACACCACTGGTTAAATTTTAGATCATAAAACTGAACTTCTTTAAAGAGACTAATAATTCAGAGGTGCCTGGGTGGCTCAGTCGGTTGAGAGTCTGACTCTCTTTTAGCTCAGGTCATGATCTCACAGCTGTGATATCAAGCCCCATGATGGGCTCCATGCTGGATATGGACTCTGCATTGGATTCTCCCTCTCCCTTTCCCTCTGCCCCTCTCCCTGACTTGCATACTCTCTATCCCTCTTTCAGTCAATCAATCAACACACAAAGTGACTAATAATTCAAGCAACTGCCTCAGACATCTCCACAACTAGCATCAATTTGGGGCAAACCAATAATAAAGAATGTTAACCTACTAATATTACTAAGGCACATTTCTAATGACAAACCAGTACCAAAACTAAATCCCACTGTCATGAAAACTTATTCTACAAAGTTTTTTCATATGGAAATGTAACATTTCTTAATGTTCACTGATAAAGCACAGCATTGAATGGAATTCTACCAGGAAGCTATTCATATTACATTTCCTAGAAGTAGTTTTTTTCTTTAAAAAAATCAGTTTCAAAATATCTGGAAAGAAAGTAGAACTGGATCCAGAAATCAAAGTCTACTGCATTAAAAAAAAAATTGTAATAATCGCTGCCAATTATTATGCCACCATCATGATTAACAACATGGGAAAAATCTGCATTTAGCCACAGGGAAATTTAAATCTAGTACAACTAAGACTAACAAAGCCCACGTAAATGAAGCTACGATCCTGGGGTCAGGAACAACTGAAAAGCGAAGCTCTTACCGCTTGGTGATCTGGCTCGGCTCCTGCAGGTCTGGGTCCAGGTCAAAGACCTCATTGTCCAGCAGCCTTCGGAGCGTCACGTCGGCCAGCTGCTCCATGATCTTGAATACCTCATCAAGGTTCAGGAACATGGAGAAATCACGCTCCTTATTCTGCGTGGTGATTCGGATGGTGTCTGTGAGAAAGACGTTGGACGTTCTTTCTAACTTCTGGATATCAACCCAAGGGACTATAAGTTTAACTAGAAGAGAAGAAAAAGACAATCAGAGATTTTAACCTAACTGTTGAGCCAAACTTGAGTGTATCAACAAAGAGTCCAAGGATCTCCTGAAGCTGAAATGCAAATACCTATTAAACCAGAGCAGGAAAGGGGAAGCACAATACTGCTGTGTGTTAGAATCCAATTCACATTCAATGATTTTCTTAAGGATTTAAGTGAAATTTTCTAAGTTGCTGGCTACTGCACACATAGAGGGGACACTGTTCTGAAAACATGAAAACGTCAAAAATACTTAAAAACTTAAATATTTGCAAAATATGCAAAAGTTTCTCAATCTACATAATTTCTGGTTTCAAAGGCAGCATTCATGGTGTAAGCTATGAAAAAAAAAGAAGTGCAAAAGAGGATTATTCATGACCTTGGAGAGAGAAACAGGCTTAACATTTAGACTGTGTCGAATGACAGAGTCGTAGAAGACACGGTACAAATTTTTATGGAATTCTTTTTAAAGTAATACAGTACAAACAGTACATTTTATAAACAAGGACTCTATTCTGGGAACTGTTTCCAACACAGTGAGTAGCCACGCTAACTTGCCAATGCAAAGGGAGAAGGGACAATGCAACAACTTGAAATGATAAGTGTCATCAAATACAGAAATCGTTTCTTTCTTTCAATTTTTTTTTAAAATTTATTTCTAGGAAAGAGAGAGAGAGACAGCGTGAGCAGGGGAGGGTCAGAGAGAGAGGGAATCACAGGCTGAAACAGGCTCCAGGCTCCGAGCGGGCAGTCAGCACAGAGCCCAATGCGGGGCTGGAACCCACGAACCGCGAGATCATGACCTAAGCGAAAGTCGGACGCTTAACCAACTAAGGCACCCAGGCGCCCCTCGTTTCTTTTTTTCAAAGCGTATCCTAACAAAATTTGGCTTAGTGACCATGATCGATCAGGGTCAGAAGATAACTTGTTTTTTTGTTGTTGGGTTTTTGTTTTTGTTTTTCAAATCAAGGAGGGGATCATTAAGTGTTTCTAATTTCTCCACTTATTTTGCAATAATGTTTTCAGTGCTTCAATAACTTAAAAGGCCACATATCTTCTCAGGCTTGAGAAGAAGCTTCTTCAGCTACTTCTAGCTGCTTTCACGTAAGTCTCTTACACAAACATACTCTATAATCATCAACTTTCACTTCATTAAGCGTCTTCTTTGTGAAAGCCCTGCACTTAAAAAGCTTATTCAAGTAGAGAAAACAGACATGTAAAATAAGGAACCACTAATTTGACAAAATCAAACTGAAACACAAACATAGTACGAATCATAAGGGGACCAGGGAAAGTCCCTGGAGGTGATAAAATCTGAACTGATTTTGAAGGGTGAACAGGAGTTTCCAAACAGGCACAAGAATAGGGAAGAGAAAGAAATTAATTTTGAGAAGCATTTCAAGGGGCGCCTGGAAGGCTCCATCGGTGTAGCACCCGACTCTTGATTTTGGCTCAGGTCATGATCCCAGGGTTGTGGGCCCATGTCACGCTCTGCACTGAGTGTGGAGCCTGCTTAAGATCCTCTCTCTTCCTCTCTCTCTCTCTCTCTCCTTCTGTTCCTCTCCCCCTCTTGTGCTCTCTCTCTAAAATAAAATTAAAGATAATTTTTTGAGAAGTATTTTAGAAAGTACAAGAATGAAGACAGCCAACATTAGGTCAGAGCACATTCCAAGGGTGGAGAAAGGCTTTGTACACAGGGTGTACGTACTAGAGTATCAGAACTGAGGCTGGCAGCGTGAGAAAGAGAAGTGATGACCCTGTGCAGGAAGCTGGGTCAGCAAAATTCAAGAGGAGCCCCTCCCACGGGTTCAACTTGAAATATAAACTTAGATGCAGGGGAAAAAAAACTATGTATTTAAACACATACATATACTCATTTTTTTTTTAAATGTTTTATTTATTTCTAGGAGAGAGAGAGAGAGAGAGACAGCGTGAGCAGGAGAGGGTCAGAGAGAGAGGGAGTCACAGATTGAA
The DNA here is from genome assembly GCA_017311185.1 of Proteles cristata cristata. NCBI lineage: Eukaryota > Metazoa > Chordata > Mammalia > Carnivora > Hyaenidae > Proteles > Proteles cristata. Next base: position 3,560 of record JAESUZ010004382.1, read on the forward strand.
ACAGGCTCCAGGCTCTGAGCTGGCAGTCAGCACAGAGCCCGACGCGGGGCCCGAACCTATGAACCGTGAGATCATGACCTAAGCGAAAGTCAGACGCTTAACCGACTAAGCCACCCAGGCGCCCCTATACTCATTTTATATACACACACAGCTTCCACCCTGCATGGGTGCTTGAAACAATGTTTAGTTCCAAAAGAAGTATCAGTGGGAATGACTTTTTTAAAAATTCAACATACAATTGACACTTGTGGTTTTTCTTCTCTTACCTTGGAATCTAATATCTAGCACAGCAATGGTCAGTGGATAAATTTATGAGAAGGTAATTACTGCCTGGATCTCAAGTGGACCCAGGTGAAGAATTCCTTCCCACTCCAAGGAACAACAGTACATCTTGCTACTCTTCCGGGAGCAGTCATGACCTTCAGGGCTGGGAGTTTTGTTTTGTTTTTTTTAATTTTTTTAAATGTTTTTATTTATTTTTGAGAGAGAGTGTGAGTGTGTGAGGGGCACAGAGAGAGGGAGACACAGAATCCGAAGCAGCTCCAGGCTCTGAGCCATCAGCACAGAGTCCGATGTGGGGCTCAAATTCACTAACTGCAAAATCATGACCTGAGCCAAAGTTGGAGGCTTAATGGACTGAGCCACCCAGGTGCCCCAGGGCTGGGAATTTTTTATATGCCCCCACCCCCCATCTTAAGAAACAACAATGTTCCACTCCTTTAGAAGTACTGGGCTATCAGTTTTAACAATGTGTTTTCAGAACAACATAAAGTAAAAAACCTTCGGGAGCTATATGAAGTGAACTACACAGAAACATGTAAGGCAGTAGAAAAAATGAACTGTCACAAAATCAAAGCCCTCAGGGGTAGCAGTATATATAAATACAACTATGGACACAAGTCATATGGAAGTTAATCAAGTATCAGGCATTTTCATCTCAACTACTCATTTAAATCTTTTGTTCTCTAACTCTTCATCTTGTCTCAGGACAGCACAAACATCCCGAGGGTCAACTTCATCTGTGAGCTCCCAAATCTCTCCAAATGCTTCACTTACGTTCCTTGCCCAGGAAGAAGGAGTAGAAGCAGAGGTGGTTGATGCTGAGGTACAGCCAGCCTTGGCGGGGAACCCTGCCCTTCCAGCAGCAGCAGGAGTAATAGGTGACCAGCTTCTCTGCCTCCGGGAAGTTGAACCTGGCTTCGAACTTTACCAAGGCCTCTCGGAACTTCTCCGGCTCTTCTTCCTGCTCCGCAAGCCTGCTGCTTGTCTCCTCGGCAATCAGAGCCTGATGCACAGAAAGATAACAGTCCCCACATCAGTGAAAGGGACGAGGGGAGGGACAAGCAGAGGCGGGAAGGAACAGCCAAGCACGGGCACCTGAGGAGTCTGCACTGCTTAACATGCAGGGTGAAGGAGAGCGGCTCAACACACCTTCTGTCCACCGCCCAGAATCATGGCCACGCTGGGGGGTGGATATGGAAAACCAAGAACAAGTCTCTCACTTGACCACTTACCAGCCCTGAGACTTTGGACAAATCACTGACTTATAAGCCTTAGTTTTCTAACAAATTACTATTTTATAATACCTCCTTGTTCTCCCTACAGGGATGGGATGATCAAATTACTGGCTCCGGCATGAACGCGATGCATCAACTTTGAAGAACCACCCAAGTTTGAGTTACAAATTAGTCTTTTTTAAAAAGCTAATGAATGCCTTCCTCCGTAGATTCAAAAATTTTAATACAAAGCCAACAGGTACCTGACTGTGTGGCATCTGGCACCTTTCACTACCTCTAAATATTCTACAGTCTTCTAAGGTAGACAAGGAGTTATGTTGGCCAAGGTTGGAAACACCTCCGAAGCACTCAGGTGCACGAGGAGGCAAGACGGAAAAGGAAGCATCTGAACGTACAACTGCTTTGTCAACAAGTAACAGCAAGGATCCTTTCTCAGTCTGGGGTAAGACTGTAGAAGTGAGTAGAACATAAGCGTGTGGCCTGTTCCTGAGGGGTGACAACACACTGACAAGATCAGAATTCTGTGTTTCATGAAGGGCTAGGTCTCTTAAGACAAAACCACTTTGGGGGCAAAGCTACCATACCCTGAACTATACAAGATTTTAGAAAATTATTTAGAAAACCTGAGACTTTCTATTAAAATAACAATTATGTTTAAAATGAATCTGAAGGCTAATAAGATTTTAAGTGCTTTTCATTTCCTCATTATGTTTTTCTTCTTTCCCAAACTTCATTTAACCAGACATTATAAACTAGAAAAGTTATAAGAAGGATGAATAATTTTAAAAGCATATATATGGGGCACCTGGGTAGCTCAGTCGGTTAAGCATCCAACTCCTGATTTCAGCTCAGGTCGTGATCTCGCTATTCATGACTTCAAGCCCCACATCGGGCTCTGTGCTGGCAGTGTGAAGCCTGCTTGGGATTCTCTCTCCCTCTCTCTCCCTGTCTCTCCCCCATTCACTTCCTCTCTCTGTCCCTTTCTCAAAATCAAAAAACTAAAAAAAAAAAAAAATTTTTTTTAAGGGAACATATGTAATACAGGGGCACCAGGGAGGCTCAGTTGGTTGAGCATCTGGCTCTTGATTTCGGCTCAGGTCACGATCTCACGGTTTGTGGGACTGAGCCCCGCAACAGGCTCAGTGTGGAGACTGCTTGGGATTCTCTCACTCTCTCATTCTCTCTGCCCCCACTCTCAAAATAATTAAATAAACATTTTTTAAAGTGTATCTAATATATAAAACTCTGGACCAGGTGGTGTGAAGAGGACCTTACAAAGGCTCTTCAGCAAAGAGTCATGGAAGCAGAAGAGGACCCACAGGCTCCAGATGCAGCCGTGGTGGTGGCTGTACAGACTCCTGACTTCTGGGGACTCCAGGGTCTGGTGACAAGCACAGTTCAGAGCACAGGGATTTCTTTAAAGCTTCACACAGTGGCCAACTGTTCAGGATAGGAGTGGGAAAGACTCAGCTCCTAATTTCTTTGGGTTTTCCCAGAGGAGATGGAGAACTACCACCTGATATGGTGGCCCCAAAGGTATAACGCCATCTCAGACCACAAGAACTGTTCCATCCTCAATCCCTGCTCCAGGCCAGCAGCCTCCCTGGGACTCATTTTGTATTTTGGTTTTTTTTCTTAAGGCATTTTAGCTTTGATGTGCAGGGGATCAGACTATGCCATCCCAAAATACACCACTTGGGCCTAAGAATCATCCTGGAAACAACTGAGAAACAGCAGACACTAAAAAGGCTCTCTGCCCTCCTCCACTAATTGTCTAAAACAAGGACATCAATTCCCATTTGTGAAGGTATCTCCCTCTCCTGTGCCAGGAAGAGGAGGGTAACTCTAGACTGTGACCAGCGCTGGAAGATAACAACCCTCACAAAAATAGGCCTTCTCTTCCTTTCATGTCCCCCTACACATTTAATTTACCTTCCCACAGTTTGCTACCCCTCGCAGCCAAATTCTTCTTTGTCCCGTCACTTCTCTACAAACGTCTGGTTCTTTGTTAAGATGTTGTAAAAGCCTTACATTCTAGCCACCCTTTTGGGTTACTCATCACTGAGTTTCCCCCATGTGTATGCACACTGCATGTGCTGAGAAACTGGTTTTCTCATTAATTTGACGTTTGTCTGTTTAATCTCCAGGCCACGGGAGGAAAACCTAGGAGAGCAGAGGGAAGGTTGTTTCCTCCTCTACAGAAGCTTTCCAAAAGCCACTGTAGCAAAAATGAATTTCCTTCCTCCAAATTAAAAGGAGAAACCCTTGGGGCGCCTGGGTGGCTTAGTCGGTTAAGCGTCCGGCTTTCGCTTAGGTCATGATCTCGCGGTTCGTGGGTTCGAGCCCCGCGTTGGGCTCTGTGCTGACTGCCAGCTCAGAGCCTGGAGCCTGTTTCAGTCTGTGACTCCCTCTCTCTCTGACCCTCCCCTGCTCACGCTGTCTCTCTCTCTCTCTCCTAGAAATAAATAAAAATATTAAAAAAATAAAATAAAAAATAAAAGGAGAAACCCTAAATCAAAGAACCATCACAACCTATATGAGACTTAGGAGAGGGGAGATAAGTGTGAAAGATAACCATGAAATGGGCATTTCTGTAGCTAAGCCCCAGTGTGATCTGACCCAGGGAACCAAGCTAGTCAGTCAAACCAAGCAAAGATGGTAAGCCATGACAGGCATTCCCCACCACAGCGTGGGCCCACCTGCCAACCTCACAGGCCAAAGGTGACACCGAGAGGTCACCTGCCTGGATTCAGGAGACTTTTGGTTTCTACCTAGTCCCACAACTGTCCCTGATGCTCAGAGGAAAAGAATAGTTCTGCTTTGTCCCTTTAAACTCAAGAATTCACTTTACTGCCCTTTACTAAAAGCTGAAGCACTCAGGGAGTTAAAAAGACAAACTTTTGAGGAGAAAAACACACACACACACAAAACAAAATCAATCGTATGGGATGTTTTGCCCTCAGGGAGGAAAACTATATTACAGGCTAATGTGTTAACATGTGTTTATCAGAATGAGAAACAGTCCCTCCCTGCCTTCTAGGGCTTTTATTTTTATTATTTTTTTAATGTTTATTTTTGAGAGAGAGAGACAGAGTGTGAGCAGGAGAGGGGCAGAGACAGAGGGAGACACAGAATCTGAAGCGGGCTCCAGGCTCTGAGCTGTCAGTACAGAGCCTGATGTGGAGCTCTAACCCATGAACCGTGAAATCATGACCTGAGCCAAAGTTGGACACTTAACCCACTGAGCCACTCAGGCACCCCTGCCTGATAGGGCTTTTAAAACACTGGTTACCAATTATGTTATTGCAATGGCATTTACAGAAAATAAAACTTACAGGAGATATTAACAGATACCTTCCAAAATATTCCTCTCTTGCTTCTCAAAATATAATCGGTTTTAATTCCATTTAATTAACATATTTCAAAAATAAACAGACAATTTTAGGAAGAGAAAGTGCCAGGTCCAACAAAATAGAGTGACAAGCTGTCACAACTGCAAAAGGGAAGGAATGGCTAATTTAAGGAGTCAAATAACACGGGCGCCTGGGTGGCTCAGTCGGTTAAGCATCTGACTTCAGCTCAGGTCATGATCTCTTTTGAGGGCTCGAGCCCAACGTCGGGCTTGGTGCTAACAGCTCAGAGCCTGGAGCCTGCTTGAGATTCTGTGTCTCCCCCTCTCTCAGCCCTCCCCAGTTCACATTCTGTCTCTTCCTCCAAAATAAACAAACACTAAAAAAATTTTTTTAATTAAAAAAAGGAGTCAAATAACATTTTTGCTCTACAGAAACATAAATTATAACTTTTTTTTTCCTAAGACAAAAGAGGACCTTCACTTTTGTAAGGGTAACAAAAACTTATGTCTGGGAATGAGGTGTGGATCTTTAAATTTCAGGTGTATTTTGCCTAACTGTCTGCAAAGTTTGACAGGTAACAAGTCTAACTGCTTTGACTGTGTATTAAAAACCAAGATGTTCAGTTATGGTGGAGAACACTTTAAATCGGGTTAAAAAATGCTGCGGTGCTCAAAACATCATATGAAAATTGTAAGAAAGGCAGGGAACTGAGGAGAAGCATTTCAATCCAAGGACCTACCTTTACCTTCCCTTTGACAAAGCTGGCAATGTCGTCTTTATTATCAAAGACGGACAAAGTATGAAGGAGATTTTGCTCCAGCCAGTCCCAGTGCTGGTTTATTTCCTCTAATGTTGCACCTGGGTTAGAAAAGAGAAAGATACTGAGATTAAAAGTAACTCCTAGCACATGAACTCATGTTCCAAATATTATGAATCTTGTGTTTGTTATTAAAACATCTCGGCTTCTCACATCCCGGGCCACAGCAGACTTGGAAGGCCCCCTCCTTCGGAGCCTCGGTCTCCCTCACATGGCACTGGGATTTGCAAACACCGGTCCGCGGCCACATGGATGGGTCAGGGGAGCAATCAGGTTACTCGGGATTGCCCTGTAGATATCCTACCCACTTCACTGATGCACGGACTTCCTACCACATCCACTCAGTGACAGACATTTTTAACTATGCAGCTATCTTGGGGAAAACAAACCCCAAGAAGCAGGCCAATTCTGAACAGTCTCACATAGTTCCCCCTGTGCGAACAGGGATCCCTAGAGAGGAACCTTGGCCCAGGTTCACAGAGGAAAGAGCTTCTTGAGAAAGTGCCGCTGATTGCCCGAGGGTGTCCCCACTTGCAACGGGCATCATTAAATACAACAGCCACAACCTAGGAAATTTCCGGGTTCACCCATCTATACTTCATGTCATTCACAACAATATCCCTAAGAACATTCATAAGTCAGGCAGAGAAGGAAAGATACCATGTTTTCACTCATATGTGGAACAGGAGAAACTTAACAGAAGACCATAAGGGAGGGGAAGGGGAAAAAATAGTTAAGGAGAGGGAGGGAGGCAAACCATAAGAGACTCTTAAATACGGAGAACAAACTGAGGGCTGATGGGGGCGGGGGAGAGGGGAAGGAGGGTGATAGGTATGGAGGAGGCCGCTTGTTGGGATGAGCACTGGGGGTTATACGGAAACCAACTCTGACAATAAACTATAATAAAAAAAGAACATTCATAAAACGAGGTTGTATAATACGTGTTAAAAAACACACAAAGTCATATATAGCAAGTTAATTTCTTTCAAAGGCAATTAAAAAAAAAAAAAGCCCATCCCATTACTGAAGCAGCCAGCAACACTGTTACCAAAGAGCTTAGTTATTTTAGTATTTCCTCTCAAGAAGCCTCCTAGTACTCTCCATTAGACAATGAGCACCTTGGTACGGGGACCACGCCAGCTCCTCGTGATGGACTTGGCACACAGCACATGCTCCATAAAGTCCCCTGACTGGAAGCAAGCATGGTCCTGGACAAAAAAGGCACACCATGTGCATCAGGTGTGTGTAGGACGGACCTAGATAAAATGCCCAGCTAAGAGGATCAGATTTCCAAAATGGGAAAGAGATATTCTAACTTGAAAGGTTAAGGGCTACCAAACACCAGTGCAGAATAGGCTTGCTGATGTGTGAGGCACAGTGGTCAACGGAGCCACATACCACTTACACAAAAACCAGACAGGCATTCTGTTGACCCCAAACTTTGTGTTTCCATATTGCAGCCTTCCTCACTGTAGAGTACAGATGAATGCAGGGATCTTGGGAAAACCTCAGGCATAAAATGCCAGAGAACTCACTCCCCAGACTTGTGCACTTGGAGTATCAAGAACATCTGTGTTAGGACTGTTGGTCTGAATGGACAGTTTGGGAAAGAGTCATCAGAGGAATCAGAGAATTCTTCGTAAGGAAAAGAAAGCACACCCTGGTCTCTCTTCCTCTTCTTATAAGGAATCCCATCATGAGGGCCCCACCCTCCGGACCTTCTCTAAACTTAATTAGCATCTGAGGTACAACCTCCAAATACTATCACGTTGTGGGCTGAGGTTTCAATATATGGACATGGGGGACACCATTCAGTCCACACCAACCACTGATCTGCCCAGCCTTCTGTCAGCCCCACCACCCAGCCTTGCTCTTTAAGGTAAGGTTTAGGAGAGCCAGCGCTGGGCAGGCGGGGTCAGGGTCCTCTCACTCTCCAGCCCCCTCTCATCCAGGAGACCCTTGTTGTGGTGGGAACCCCTGGCCCTTCAGGTTCCCCATTCCTCTTACAAGGGGGAGAGATACTTTTAAAACCAAATCAAACCAAGTGATCCCACATTCCACAGCATGACTCTTGAGAAGCTTCTGAGGGTTGTCTACCTGAACGCCGGCCCCACACTGCCTGTGTGGTTCCTCACATTCGGTGCTGAGGTGCCTCAGGCAGATGTCAGCTTTGCCCACTTTTGGCTTGAATCTCTGCCGTAGGCACCCTCCAATGGCAACTGTGTAGGTGTTAGTCACAAAAACACCTCCTACATTTGTGGGTCAGCAATGGTGTCTTTGTAGCTGGCAGACAGCACATCACACCATCTCAAGAGGGGCCTTGGGTCTTCACTGAAGCCAATAAATTTGCAACGGCACCTTGGGGATACCTGGGCCTCTGCCTTTCTCTTTAAGATCTACTCTTTTGAGATCTTTGTCCTTTATTATCTATTATAATAAAACAATAAAACTGGTCAGAATATTGTCTATTCTTATTTTTCTTTAAAGTTTGTTTATTTTTGAGAAAGAGAGTGAGAGAGAGAAGAGAGCAAGGGAAGGACAGAGAGAGAGGGAGTCAGAATCCCAAGCAGGCTCCACACTGTCAGCACAGAACCTGATAAGGGGTTCGAACTCATGACCTTAGCTGAAATCAAGAGTTGGATGCTTAACTGACTGAGCCACCCAGGCACCCCTATTCAGAATATTTTCAATAAAAGTAAGGAATAAATGGGAAAAATTATCTTTATTGGTCATCAATCTTTTGAGTATGTTTTCACAACTTAATTCTTTAAAAAAAAAAAAAAAACTTGGAGGAATGAGGAAGACCAAGAAAAAGGAGAAGGCTCACCTATGTGACCTTTCTATTCCAGGGACTAGTTCACTGCTGGGTAATGAAGACTGAATGAGGAAATGGAGGCTCAAACACCTCTCCAAGGTTAAATATATAGAATGAAAGGCAAGAGCAGGGAATGAACTCATTCTCTACAACCTTGAAGTATCTGGGGGGCCTCCTCTAAAAAGCTGCATTTTAGTTTCTTTTTTTATTTTTTATTTTTATTTTTTAAAAATGTTTACTTATTTTTGAGAGTGAGAGAGAAATAAAGTGCAAATGGGGTAGGGGCAGAGAGAGAGAGGGAGACACAGAATTTGAAGCAGGCACTAGGCTCTGAGCTGTCAGCACAGAGCCCGACGCAGGGCTCAAACCCATGAACCGTGAGATCATGACCTGAGCCAAAGTCAGATGCTTAACCAACTGAGCCACCTGGGCGCCCCAACAATTTCAAAGTAACATTTACAGAATCCTTAGATCTATTACTTCCTCTGGTTTCTCTCTCTCTCCCTCTCTCTCTCTCTCTTTCACACACACACACGCGCACACACACACACACACACACACACACACACACACACACACACACACACACACACACAAACCATTTTGTGTTTGTACTTAGAGCCATTCCAATTTCCTGAATGCATCTTCCTGGATGATGAGAAACAGGTTTTCATTTATCCGATGAAGCTCACAGGTCCAGCACAGTTAAGTGTTAACAGCTAAACAAGTAGGTAGTCCTCAGCTGATAACCACAGGCACCATGACTAAAACTATAATCAAGCCCCAACAGTGTAGTACATGGAACTAAGATTTGAGACAATGTCATCAAAAACGTAGGTCCCTGTTCTTTAAAAGATTCTTCTACCTATGCAGAGAAGCTTATGACAGGGAAAGATAATTCTAAAATAAAACCAAGCCTACACCTTGGGAGAGAGAAAATAGGCACATAAAAATATAAAAATCTGTCACTGAACCACAGTTAGATTTCATTACAATCCGCCCCGTTCCTGAATAGAAGACATTGCTGTATGCCTCTCCTGGCCAAGACAATCAATATGATGAAGCTTTTCCACCCTACTGTCTTCCATTTCCTACAAAAGTTGCCAAATGGCAGGGAAATTTTCCAAAGTATAATTTCCTCTGCAGGGAAGTCTTATGATAGGCTTCTAAAATACCGTAAATCAGTGCAAACTAACTGCAAGTCCTCGGTCCCAAAGGACTAAAAAAGAAAGCACTATCAGAGCTCGCACACCAAAGTTCTGAATCTATCCTGGAGCCAGGCTTCCCAAATTACACAAAGTAGCCCAACAGAAAATAGCTTTTGAAAGAATGAAATAGAAAAGAGAATATGTGCCACTTTATAAGGGCAACCGCTGGTTGTAAAGTTATTTGTTAGAGGTAAGCACACACATGTAAATGTTTTTCTGTCTGTGAGTCATGCTCAAAAAACTTTGGAGGGGCGCCTAGGGGCTCCATCGAGTAAGTGTCCGACTTTGGCTCGGGTCATGATTTCACGGTTTGTGAGTTCAAACAAGGCATCGGGCTCTCTGCTGTCAGTGCAGAGCCTGCTTCGGATCCTCTGTTCCGTCCCCCACCCCCACCGCCCTCACTTCTCTCTCCCCTCAAGAATAAACATTTTTTTTAAAAAGTTGGAAAGCCACCACGTAATGACATACCAGTGGGGCAGAAAATGTAAAGAGAAAAGTAAGAACATGAGAATGTGTCACCACTGAAGAGGCAGAATGATAAAAAGTCTACAAATGAACAGCACAGCAATATTCCCACTGCTTCTGCTGCAGACCTTCCAAAACTAAGACAGAGAAGAGTTGTTCTGGACTGATGTGTATTCCCGCTCAGGACAAATGCATATGTTGAAGCCCTAACCCCACAAATGACCTTATTTGCAGACAGGACCTTGAAGGAGGCCATTCAGGTTAAATGAGATCATAAGGGTAGTGCCTGGTTGAAGAGAACTAGTGCCCTTTTAAGAAGAGGAAGAGGGACACCTGGGTGGCTCAGTTGGTTAAGCGTCTGACTCTTGATTTCGGTTCAGTTCATGATCTCATGGTTTCATGAGTTCAAACCCTGCACTGGGATCTGTGCTAACAGCATGGAATCTGCTTGGGATTCTCTCTCTCCTCTCTCCGCATCTCCTCCTGCCAAATAAATAAATAAACTTAAAAAAAAAAAAAAAGTCCACCTTAAAAAAAAAAAAAAAAGAGGAAGAAACACCAGGAATGACCACGTGAGGACACAGGGAGAAAGCAGCTAACTGGAAGCCACGCAGCTCCTGGTTCATGGACCTCCAGCCTCCAGCACTGGAAACCAATAAATATTGGTGTTTAAGCCACCCACTCTGTGGTATTTTGTTATGGCAGCCCTAGGAGGCCAATATAGCTGTTTAAAGCCACACTTTATCAGCGTACTGTGAATTTTAACAGGAGTCCAATTGGCAAAATTATACCCTGTTTTATTAAGACAAAATAAGACTTCTATTGTTGTGGAAGAAGGCTTCTATTTCCTAAGAAAATTAAAGTTCAGAGCATCTTAAACATTACTCACATAAGAACTCAAATCAGGTTTATAAATGCTGATACAAAACTAAAATCCAGGATTAGAAGCCCCAATTAGGCACAGATCAAACAACCATGATGATTTATAAATTATCAACTCTAAGGCAGAACAGCCGGAGGTGGGAGACACAGGATGTTTTCCAAATTCTTAGCATGTTCCCAAGCATTTTGTAGATCTGTCATACACTTGACGTTGTTTATCTTAATAAAAATAGCACAAGGTAGGTGGTATTATTTTCTGGGTAAGGAAACTCAGGACAGAGAAGAGCCAACCTCAAGGCTACCTCTCCTGGCTCCTAAGGCCTCGCTCTATCACAACCCACAGTGGAGACAAGAGCCTGGGGAGCTGGGCGGGCAGTTTCCAAGAGCTGAGTCACTTTCAAACTCACACACAGTATTTATTCGCCTAGGTTTCCCCCAGAGAGGTTTTCAGGAAATAAAACAAGCATCTCATTGTCTATACCTACAGCTTCTGCACGAACACAGCCATAAATAACAAGATCCAAGCTTCAGTTGTACAGAGCAACTGTTTCTCTCTGCTTAATAACTATCCAACTGAATTAAGGGTCTTTCCTGGCCACCTATATCCTAATGTACAGTGAATGGGCATTTTGTGTTCGTAGTGCAGATCTGTTCCTTTGAAACAGTACATTTCCCTACTGTCCAAACACTAAATGTCTACCATCCAATGCCTGAACTAAAAGCTATATGGCCCATAAAGGGGCTAATTAAAAGCAACACTGTATTTCTCAATTTCATTCAACACTCATCCTATACATAGTAACTCAGAAACAGCATCTGAGTAAAAATCACAAATGAGCAGGGGAGAGGGTTGAACCAAAGCCTTTAATTTTCAGAAACCTCACATTCTTCGAGTGGACACTCTAACATCTAACCCATGCCTGAAGCAGTCTCTTTACAGAAACCTATGAAACCCCAATATCAACATCACGTCATCATTACTGACAGTATTTCAGCCATTCACACCTCATTATGTTGCTTAAGAAAATAAGTGTTAATATGGAAACCAACTTGACAATAAACTATTTAAAAAAATAAAATAAAATGGAAAAAAAAAGAAAAGAAGTTTTAAATACTTTTACGTAATTTCCTTGACCTCTTCTGACTTCAAATTAAAATATTAAGTCCCTAAAAGTCTTTGCAAGAAGTGAAAAGATCAACCTCCCTGGCACTGAAAGTAAAATATTTTTAATTTGTAATTGAAATGGCTCTTGTATTAGAGCCATCAGAAACACTTCAGAATCAGGAGCAAAGGAGTACGAAAATCTGACCATTAATCAAAAGAAAAAAAAATCAATAGAAACGAACCAGAAAGGACAAAGGTAAAATAATCTGTATACAAGGACAAAAAAGGCCATTATATACTCCAAATATTCAAAAAGCAGAGGAAAGCATGAGGATGGTGAGAGACCAAATGGAAGATATAGAGAAAGATCCAAATCAAACTTTTAGGGATGGAAAAACAGTGTCTGAAAGCAGAAACAAACTGAATGGGATTAAAAGTAAACTACACATTACAGTGGAAAAAAAAGAGTAGTGAACTAGGACATAGTGATTAGAAACTAAAATGAAAAGCAGAAGGAAAGGGATTAACAAGAGAAATAACAGCATCAGTGAGCTGTGGAACAGTAGCAAGTAGCCGACTAACTGGAGTCCCAGGGGAAAAAGGGAGGGAGGGGGGGTGCGGAGGCCAGAGAACAGAAAAATATGTATATTTTGGAAAAAAACAGCTGCATTTTTTCCCAATTTGATGAACACTATAAACATACAGATCCAAGTATCTCAACAAACTGTTCTCAAGCAGAAAAAGCATCAAGAAAAATCACATAAATGCCTATCTAATCAGACTGCTGAAAGCCAGTGATAAAGAAAAAAAGACAATAATTATGGAGCAACAAAGAACGAGAGTAGATTTGTCAGAAACGATGCAAGCCAGAAAACAGAGAAGAACAGCTTTAAAAGTATTAATAAAAAAATTAATTTACAAGTACTTGAGAAACTGAGTGAATTCATGCATAACTTGGGAATAATACAACCTTCCTAACCAAGCCTCAAAATCATAAAGTATAAAAGAAAGGCATTCTAAATCCATTACATAAGAAAACCTTTAGGAGGAAAAACACACCAAAGGCAAAGCCACTAAAGGATCTGATAAACTGGAAAAAGAGCTTTGTCACTTCATTTCTCAGATAAAGGAATAATATTCTTAATATAGAGACAGTGTCTAAAAATTAAGGGGAAGAAAAGAACCACCTAACAGAAAGAAAGATGATGATAATAACAAGGAGTTTCTGAAAACAGCTGTAAACATGAAAAACATTCAAGTTCCTCATAATAAGAAGACAGCAAATGAGAAGCATGCAGAGACACCTATGAGGCTGACAGAAAGCCACAGGTATGATTAGAGATCCAATGACAAATCTGGGAAAGCAGGTACTTTCATCCACTGCTGATGGTAATTTTTTTCCAACGGCACAAATCTAATGGAGGGAGGAGAATACAGTAATATCTAACAAAGCTTCATATTCATTTACTAGAGAAGGGATTACGAGATTGAAAGGGTGATCTAACCCAGTGATTTAGCAGTGTAAGTACAGAACTATTTGCCAGGTTACTCACTGAGACATTGCCACGGTCAGGGATGAAAACCCACAAGTGTCCTTCAGTAGAGAACAGGTTGAATAAATTATGGTACTTCTACAAAATGAAAGACAAAAGAAAGGAGAAGATAATCTCTGCTCTCTGATATGGAATGATTTCCAGGACCTGTCCCTAAGTGAACAAAGGCAAGGCTCAGAACACAGTATGTGTGACCTTTGTAAAAGGAGGGTGGGAGAATGTATGTATATTTGTAAAACGAAACAGTAGAAACCGAAGCCAGAAAAAACAGAGGTTTCCTGATAGCAGAGGGAAGGAGCAGGGAGGGGACAGCAGTGAAAGCCTGGCTCCTTTCCACATATCTTGTCTACAGATTTTATAGGTTTGATTAAGGAATCATAAAAGTTTTCCTTTTTTTTTTTTGAAAGTGAAATCAATAAAGGAAAAACCAATCCTTAATGTAAGTAAATTGACAGACTTATCAGGTTATTGAAATGATTACAGAGAAAGTAGTTATTTTAAACAATGTTGACTATACATGCATTGTTAAATATATTTGAATGCCAAACAGAGCTGCAAAAACTTAAATTTCATTTGGCACCCTTACTGTTAATATTGGTATTATTTAGAAATAATATATATGTGGATGTGTGACATAGATAATTTTGTGAGTACTGTTAGAAATCAAGATTTTCAATGATTAAGAGAGAAATATAAAATCAAAATTAAGTTATAACTATGTAGTTTTATAGCTCAATTAGAAAATTAATATGAACCCATAATTGGGGCTCCTGTGTGGCTCAGTCGGTTAAGCACCCGACTCCTGATTTCGGCTCAGGTCATGATCTCAGTTAATAGGTTTGAGCCCCGCATCAGGGTCCGCAATGACAGCGCAAAGCCTGCTTGGGATTCTCTCTACCCCTCTCTCTCGGCCCCTTCCCTGCTCACACTCTTTCTCTCTCACAAGATAAAGAAACTTAAAAAAAAATTTAATATGAACTCATATTTGTGATATAAAGTATGAACTCATGATTTATTTTCCTTTTTCATAACACAGTTCTCAGCTCATGCTTATTTGAAAAGCCTTAGAAGCAGTGACAACGCAGTGACAATGAAGGACCCCTACACCAGGCTGTGGTCCCTATGTACCCTTCTCCACTAAAAGGAATCAAGGGCTACTGGAGAAATGGCAGATCCGCCCAGGAAGCGGAAAATGCATGAGAGGAACCTTCAACATCTCACTGGCCAGAAAACAAAGAAGCACGCAAAGGTGACTGGGAGAAAGACCACGTGGTGCCGAGAGCCACAGGAAAGGGCTCCAAGGGGCAGAGGAGCCTGACAAGCACAACGTGAGCATGACAAAGGACCACAATTAACGGACGCACACTGGATGTATGAAAACTCCTGGTGTCTAGCGTGCGCTGCACCACCCTCCCAACTTCCTGTGCTTTGAAAATTTTCATAATTTTCATAAATTTCATAATATGGGGAGTGAGGAGCACTTTAAACTTTAAAATGATACTAAAAAGGGAGAGGGTGGGAAGAAGGAAAAACCTGAAACAATTCAGTGTCACCACCGCAGATCACCAGGGCACCCACACTTCATGCTAACCAGAAGCAAGTAAAGGGCCAACATCAGCATTCTCCTCCCCCTTTTCTGAATGTACTATGTCTCAGGGTGACCAAGTAACCCCCAGTTAAGGAGTTAAAGTTCTTCTACACAGTCCAGCTGAAGCTCACGGCTGTGAAAGCACAGACTGAATTATGGGGGTAGGAATCACCACTTTGTGACATATGGAGAAAAAGTTCATTGGGCAGGTGTCTATAACAGGGGGAACCACTAGTGAAAGGTTGATGGGGATGGAGGCGATGAAAAGAACCACCTGAACTCATTAGCTAGTCTAAGCATCACTAAGAGTAAGACATCCAGGGGATACGTACCTGCTGAGAGGACCTGGTATTAAAGAGGTGGAACCACCTATCAAGTATTAAGCTGTTGGGGGCATCTGGACGGCTCAGTTGGTTAATCGGTCCAACTAGATTTCAGCTCAAGTCATGATCTCAAGGCTGTGAGATGGAGCCCCGCATTGGCTCTGAACTGGGCAGGGAGCCTGTTTGAGATTCTATTCTCTCTCTCCCTCTGCCCCTCTCCCCCACTCGCACTTTCTCTCCTTAAAAAATTAAATTCATTTAAAGACACTGAACCCAAATTTAACTGAATGTTTCCAAGTACCCACTAGTCAGGGGGACATACAAGGAGGTGAACCATACAAAGAGAAGCATAGGACCCAGGACATTCTACATAAAAGCTGACCCAATTTCTTCACTAAGTCAATGACTTGAGGGAAAAGCAGAGGGTGGGGGAGGGAAATGGAGGATTTCCTGACTAAATGAGACAAGAGACACAATCACCAAATGAGGTGTTCGGTCCTTGTTGAATGTGGATTAGAATCATCCAGACCTATGAAGGACTCTTTAAGCAGATAGGCAACCTTGGAACGGAGAGTCCCTATGACATCAGAGAGTCCCCATTAACTCCACAAGTTTAATGATGCCATTAGAGGGGCAAAAGAAGGACCATAGATTCAAAGATCTCTACTAAAATACGTAGACGTGAAATACCAGTTTCTATGCTTCACAAAATACACATCGGGGGTGAGGGGAAGGCAGAGAATAAGAAATAAAGCCAAGTGGGGAAAACCATGACCCCAGTGCAGCCGTGTCCTGATCCTGACGTATGGGCCTGGAGGACGTAATTACACTGCCCTCAGTACTCTGGGGTATGTTCCAAAATCCTCACAATGAGAAACACTTTAAAAACTCTTCTTAACAAAAAAAAATGTCATCAACTTGGATAAGCTGACCTCCACACCTGAGGAAGAGTATTTTGTAAAATCAGAAGTGAAAAAAGAGCAAGAAGAGCAAAACAAGTCAGGTAGAGAAGGACAAATATCATATGTTTGCACATATAGGAGAATTAGGAGGAACTTAACAGAGGAACAAGGGGGAGAAGAAGGGCGGAAACGGTGGGGGAAAGGGAGAGAGGCAAACCATGAGAGACTCTTGAATGCTGACAAAAACTGAGGACTGCTGGATGTGGGGGGGAGGGGGGATGGGCATGGAGGAGGGCACTTGTGGGGATGAGCACTGAGTGTTATGTGGAAACTAATTTGACAATCAACTATTTGTAAATAAATAAATAAATAAATAAATAAATAAATAGAAAAAAGAGCAAGAAAACAGGATGGGGGACTTCACACTCCATGAATTTTTTCAGTCAGGATCACTCTCACGCCAAGGCCACTCAGATACATCAGGTTCACAGTGCAGGTCTGAGAAGCCAGGGCGACAGCAGGCCCTGAAGTGAGCCATCAGGGATGTAGACAGCTTCGATGGCATGGAGAGTAGGGTGACCCCAGCAGACAACACACCCAGGCCAGCAAGACCTGAGGGAGAGGCAGCGCTCTGGGCACCACAGTGAGTCTGGAGGCTTCCGCTCCCAAGCTCTGCCTTCATTTTTGATCATTAAGGAATCATTTAATAAAAAACCATTTGCCAAAGTCATCTTATTTTGAAACCCATCGGCCTCAGTCAGTCTCCTCACATCTACTAAAACAGAAGGCATGAAACCAGATGTCTGTGAAGATGCCCACCCGGTGCTTTCCATGGTCCAGCAGGTCATGCTCTGCACAGATGTCGGGCAATCTGTGAGATGCCAGAGAGAGAAGTCTGAGTCCCAGCTTCACAACTCTAAGATTTAATGCAGGTTATATTTATTCTGCCATATGTACAGCAACAAAACAGGACTTAGGTAAGGAGAGACTTCATGGGGAAGAATTATTTCAAGAGGAAGAAACGGGGCCTGTTGCAAGAGAGGGAGGGGGCTGTGGCTACCTGGGGAACGCAAGACTATGTGGTCTACAAGTATCTACTTGGGTTAAAAGCATGCATTTCTTTTTTTTTTTTTAATTAATAAAAAATTAATGTTTTATTTATTTCTGAGAGAGAAAGAGAGAGAGAGAGAGAGAGAGAGAGGCAGCATGAGCAGGGAAGGATCAGAGAGAGAGGGAGACACAGGATCTGAAGCAGGATCCAGGCTGAGCTAGCTGTCAGCACAGAGCCCGATGCGGGGCTCAAACCCATGAGTCGTGAGATCATGGCCTGAGCAGAAGTTGGATGCTTAACTGACTGAGCCACCCAGGCGCCCCAAAAGCATGCATTTTTTTAAATAGGACTTTTGACCTTCAAATTTACCAAGTCTGAAAGTTACACTCAGGATTTTCCTGCTTTTAAAAATAATTATAATATGCAACATCCCTCGTTGACGAACATCTTCAGTGAGTTTAATTCTTTAAGCACAAAGCAAAATTATTTAAAACAGTAGAAGCCTGGTGACAGAAGCTCCCCAAATGAAAAGCAGTACTAGCCGTGGCATGCCTTGGCCATTTCCAAGTGTAAATCCTACATGGAAAATGCCAGCTAGTTATAATGAAGGAAATCCCAAGCAACTAAAAACAAATGTGACAACTCACATTGAGTGACCTCAGAGTGTGCACCCAGAAAAAAGTTCTTACTTTCCTCCTGCAGGGCTGCCTCCCGGCTTTTCCTTGAAGTGCACAGTGAGTTCTGTTCTTGAAAAAAGATCTGGCTGGCACTTCCTTTGCTGCCCTGGCACCAAGTTCACTGAGACACTAATCTGATCCACCCTGGAACATTTCCTCCCATAATGAAATTCTCTCTCCAAAGACAAAGCAAACGGTGATGCAGAATACAAGAAACTAAAACGCCAGCCATGGTCAAGGGCAGAGATAAGAAATGACACATCAGAAAGGACACTTGGAGAGAACATTCTAGAAGGGCCTGTGTCTGAGCCACCCAGAGAGCCCCTCCTGACGCAAGATGTGGCCCTGACAAGTTACTAAGCAACTTAGGCCTGCTTCCTCCGTCTCCAAAGTCAGTAATTATACATACCTATACATCGTTAAAAAAGAACAAATAAGGAAAGCCTGTGAAAGGAAAGCATTTTTTAAGCTGGAAAGCCTAACTCCTGTGATTCTCAATGTTTAAAAATATATGGCCACACATTTTTGTTACCAAAACTACCACAGCTTCCTTTAAGGACCTCGGAAATTTCAAAATCTTGTATTTTTTTTCATTTTCCAAATTGAAAATATTAACTATGTTTTTTCAAACTACCCACTTAACTCCCTCTCAAGATGTAGGTATTCCTCTGCCCATCCAGGTGGGTATCTCCCTCTGGTCTGCTTGAAAATCTCTGAACTGATATAAGGTGTGTCATGGCATTGTCACACTCACCTACTAGCCTTTCCCCCATTTTCCTGCTCTCCCTCATTTCACTCAAAACCACGGGCCTAGACCTTGCTACGAAGGTGAAAACTGCACACAGCAATAGCACAGAAGAGTCACGTACTAACAGGAACATGAAATGATAAATCACTAACTCACAGCCTGGCATGGCCTGGACTTTTCAACTGCAGGATAAAGTATACCCTGTGACATCAGATGAGAAACCCCAACAAAGTCTCCTTGCTATTCCAGGGTCCCCAACAGTTCTTCAGGCTTAGGTGTCAATTCGGTCAGAAGCAGACCCATCCCAGGCTGGAGCCCTAGATCCCTCATCTCCTCCCCCTGCCTCTTCCCTCCTCTCCCAACCCAGACCAGAAATTGGCTCCCGGGAATTGACTCTCCTAGTTCCCCTCACCATGGCCTTGCTTCCCACTCATGCACCAGTCACTATATCCAATTTCAAAGGGAAAGCAGACACGCATTGAAGGTGACTCAGTCATTAAAAAAAAGGAAATTCTGACACCTGCTGCCACATGGATGAACCCTAAGGACACCATGCTAAATGAAATAAGCCAGTCATAAAACAACAAATACTATACTATTCCACTTACATGAGGCACCTAGAGTTGTCAAACTTACAGAGACAGAAAGTAGAATGTAGGGTTGCCAGGGGCTGGGGGGCAGGGAAGAATGGGCAGGTCGTGCTTAATGGACAGAGTCTCAGCTTTGGAAGATGAAAAATTTCTGGAAATGGACAGTGGAGATGGTTGTACAACAATGTGAATGTACTTAACACCACTGAACTGTGTGCTTAAAAATGGTGAAGATAGAGAACTTTAGGTTATCTGTTTTACCACAATAAAAAAAAAAAACTGCATGCTTGTTTTTCTTTTTGTTGTTGTTGTTTTGAAGAAACCAAGATCCTCTTTTGCAAGTTTTTCTACTGTTCAATGGTGCTGGTGGCTCATTACAGAGCTCCTGACCCTCCTCACCCAGCCACGAACTTCCCTGCCCTGGCTTTTCAGAAAGGGCCAAGAAGTCGTATTTGTGATTGCACGCCATCTCTCATTCCCCACGGACAGGATACTGACATGTTGAGCCCACCACCTTCTCTGAGTAACCAACTACTTATTCATACCTAACGCAGGAGTCCATACTTGACTGCTTCGCTTATTTGCACACCTACTATATGCCGAATACAGGGCTCTATCTACCCTGGACACTGAGGGGTTAGTGGTGAGCACGACTCTGAGAAAACTTTTATTTTCATTAGAGAGGCAGGCAACAAAGAAAGCTGAGTGACAGCAGAGGTAAGTGCTGCAGGGAATCCACCGGCAGAGTGGGGGAGGCGGTTAGCAGGGGGTGGTGTGGGGTCTCTCGGAGGGGGCATCTGAGCTCCAACCTGAAAGACATGGCATAGTCCTCCCCCTCTTCTAAACAAGTCCTCACCGCTCTCTCAACATGTGTCTTTTATCCGACGAGGCCAGTGAAGTCCACAAAACCTTGATATTCCTTGGTCCATGCAAGTTAAAAAATAATAGTGACTTATTGCTTATGCCTTCTAACCACATTCATCTACAGATCTGCTGACAACTAATTATTGCTCACCCATGGAATGCTCTATCTAGCTCTTCCACCTCTGCTTAAAAGCAAATAGAAAAAAAAAATTATTCTCAAAAGCTCTCCTATGTCTCCCCATCCTGCTGTGCAAACAGCCAAAATCCAATGAAGATATAAATCGTTCTTGCAGGCCACTCTTCCTGTCCCTGCCCACGTCCTGGTGCCACCCAGGCCCTTCCTACAGTTCTTGTTTGTGCTTTATCTGAGCCTTAAAATCCTGGGCAGGGATCCTTTCTCAGTGCTTAAGACACAATAAAATATTAAATATGGTGAGTCAATATCACAGTGCAGGATGCCCACATAACTCCCAGAAGAGGCCTAAGTATCTAAATCAATACCACAAGCCCAAGACACAAATACCCTCCCCGCTCTCTCCTCCCTAACCAAGGAAAGCAGCCCTGGAAAGAACCGCAGCTTACACAGGGGACCTTCTGTGGGCAATACAGCTCGAGAACATGAAGCATCTGTATGCCTGCCATGGGTCAGGTCCAAAGCAAATACTCAGCCAAGTGGAAACTAAAAAAAGCAGATCCTGGCTCAAGAGAAAGAATGTTCTAGGAATTCAACCTGCTTGGGACTACACTGCCGGTGGCAGGGGGCGGGGGGGGGTTGGGGGGAGGAAGGCGGGGCAAGCAAGTGTAAACTGCTGCCACCTTTATAGCATGCAGTTTGGCAGTGTATGTACAGAAGGCCTTAGAAAGGACATCCCCCTGACACAATGTGCTCGTCAAGGGCCTTGCCAGCTCTTGCTTTCCTCATCCTCGGGCCCGCTATACCTGCCACTGCCAGGTTGCTCTCTGGATTCCCCCAGGGCCCGGCAATGCCAGGTGGGGGTGAACCCCTCACGCACTCCCCAAGGAACCCGGACACCACGCACACGTCTGGTACGTGGCAGTCACCCAACATGTCACATGAATGGACTTTGAGGATGAAGAAGTACCCTGAAATAATATTTAAGTGTATGGATGTTCATGTAAGTTTTTAAAATACTGAAACATCAGAATCAATGAAGTATCTAACGAAGGACTGGATGAGTAAGGTTGAGTGCTGTGCCGCCATCAACTCACTGTGGTCTGAAAATGCTCCCCAATGGCTTCTGTAGGCCTCTCAGGTACAAAGATTCTGGAACTGAGCAGGGTCCCCACTCCATAGACTCCCCAGAAGCCAATCTAGTGAGAAGACCACACTCTAGACATTCCCAGCAAAAGCCTAAATGCAGAGAGCAAGACCAACTCTTTGGCCTGGGGTAGAGTGAGGGGAGAGAGATCAAAAGGAAACCAGAGAAAGGCAGAAAGCCCTGCTGCCTCACATCACACATCCAGCCCAGCAGCACACCGGTCCTCTCTGCTATGTCCCCTAAACACCAGTCAGAAAGTCACGCAACACTGGTATAAATAACAGTGTCAGTCTTAGATAACCATGTCCAAGCATGAGCACGTCCAGGGAAGCAGAGAACAGCACAGCAACCAAGCCAACATCTGACAGCAAAAGAGCATCAACAGATGAACAGAAGGTGTTCAAAAGACAGAGACTGTGTCCTAGAAAAAATGGAACCCTCAAGGAAGGAAGGGAAATTCTCACAAATGCTTCATGCTCCAAGACAGTAAGAACGTGAATTCAGTAAAACAAGAACATGAAGATGAGATGATGAAATTACACATGAAAGAGAGAGCAGACACCTAAGAAAATCCTGATCAAAACAACATAGCAAGGGGCACTTGGGTGACTCAGTCAGCTAAGCATCCAACTTCGGCTCAGGTCATGATCTCACCGTTTGTGGGTTCGAGCCCTGCATCAGGCTCTGTGCTGACAGCTCAGGCCTAGAGCCTGCTTCGGACTCTGTGTCTTCCTCTCTCTCTGCTCCTCCCTCACTCATATTCATCCTCCCTCCTTCTTTCCAAACCCCCCTCAAAAATAAACACTTAAAATTTAAAAAAAAAAACAGCAAAAGGAGGAAGTTAAGCAAAGTGTGGGATCCAGGGCACAATTATTAACTTGGAGGAAAGGATTATGAACAGTACAGAGGATGCAAGTTGAAAAGACAAATCAAGGAAACCAGGAATGAAAAGCAGACAACAGCTCTCTAACATAAAGGATCTTTGAGGCAGGGATTCCAATAAATGAAACATAAAACACATTTTCAAAAATACATATACAGAACAAAAAAATTTCCTGAAATGATTAAAGAATTCAATCTATATATTTTTTTAATGTTTTTATTTTTGAGAAAAGGAGCATGGGCAGGAGAGGAGGAGACAGAAAGGGAGACAAAGAATCTGAAGCAGGCTCCAGGCTATGAGCTGTCAGCACAGAGCCCGATGCTGGGCTCAAACTCACGAACCGTGAGATCATAACCTGAGCTGAAGTCAGATGCTCAACTGACTAAGCCACCCAGGTGCCCTTCAATCTACATACTGAAAGAGCACATCAAGTTCCAGAAAAATGTAACAGAATGTACTCAAGGCAGTAATGGGTCACAACGAAGTTGCTAAACTACTTAACTTCAAGGATACACACAGTTAAAAGTGCAAAGAAGCACATCACCTACAAGGGGATAAAAAGGAGAGGGGGGAAAAAAAGCCAGCCTAAGACTTCTCCCATTGCCTCTTTAAATACAGGAAGACCCTGGAGCAATGGTCACTATACTCTGGATGGCCAGAGACTATCATACCCAGCCAAGGTGTCATTCAAGTCCAAAGGCAAGGGACAGGCACTCACAAATGTGAGACCTAACTGGGGGGAGAAAACTGTCATCTAGCTAATCAAGAGATGAACCAAAATTAAAGAGTCTATATTAGGAAAGCCCTACCTGAGTAAAAGCATTAGATCAATTTAAATAGAGGACAGAGCCAAAGAATGATGGACAGCATGATGGCGGAATGAAAATTACAACGTCAAGTTAATAATAACACATTTTTAAATGAGAGACTGGAGAGGAAGAGGGGGTGCATAAAAAGGCTGGCATCCTGTCCTCCAGGCTGAGGAGTCAACAGGCACGGTCAGAGTTGCAACACTGCTCTAAAAAGCTGCAATCCTACTCCTGTGACACTTTCACAAATCTCTTCCCTTAACCTTAGATGAACCTTTTAGAAAATAAGCTCTCATGTTAAGGAAACATTTTTGAAGTTTCTCTGAAGTTTTACTTCAGCTTCCTGTTTACTGAAAGCAAGTAAAACCATAACACTTTTATTATGAAACAGCACTGTCAGGTAGGTTGCATTTTTACAAAGGTACCTCTGACCATCTCCAAAACTATTGTTGTGCCTGTCCTAAGTGCAGTATCAAGTGCTCCCGATGAGGTGAACCCAGTGTGGCCAGAGGTTACTTTGGGTGGCTAGGGTGTGGGGCGAGAGACGTTTTCTTCTTTGAACTTGTCAAGGGTTCGTGGAATATACTGAACATGCATGGCTTTTATCATTTGAAACCAAAACTAGAAGCTTCTACGTGTATCAGCACATGTACTCAGAAGAGTGATCAGCACTGATAAAGGGGTACAGAAGATTTCTTTTCCTTCTCTCTTACCCATTTAATTTCCGGAAGGTGAACGTTTATGACTCGTGCGGTTAAGAAAGACACATCTTGCTTCAGTTTTTTAATAGAAGGGGCTTCTCGGATGTAACGATTGATCCCCAGCCCCAGAGGTGCTGGAGTGGAAAGCAGAGCATTAGACGGTGCAGGAGGACTGAAACACCAGAAAGACAGGGGAGGGAGACTGCAAAATTCCCACGGGGTGCAGCAGTCCGGTGATGCAGCACAAACGTGGAACAAGGGGGTGAAGACTCCCCTAAGTCAGACCCAGCCCTCAGACGCTTCCGCTGCTCCCCATACCATTATAATAGGTGCATACACCCAGGAAGGCGTTCGTTATGTCAGAAACAAGATTCAGGAGAAAAGGGCTCCACTCATATTCAATGATATACAGCACCCTGGAACAGCACACAACGCAAAAAGCCTGGCATGCCCAAGCTTGTAGCTTTTATGTGCTTTTGATAGGTGGGGGGAAAAAAAAAAAAAGAAAGAAAGAAAGAAAAAGGAGCTCATAAAAGCAGATGAGTTTCTAAAAGGAGTTACCTTCAAGCTTCACCAACATGCAGATACTCAGCATGCTTAGACCTTAAGGTTTGGAATATTCCAACCGGAACAAAACTCACCAGTGGCTATGGCCCAGTAAACGTCTGATCCACTCAGTAACTCACCACATGCTATGGGAGAATAAACCTGGGACCCAGGCACTTGCAGCAGAATTCGAAATGGAGCAACCCGTGCATTGGAATCCAGCACTGCATCCAGAGCACCTACCAGGCGACCTTCAAAAGAAAAAAAGAAAGTGCATCACTGAGCATGGAGACTGACCAGCTGCCCACTCCCTGCAAAACAAGGCAGTCTGCTTTGTGTCTAGACTTCACACCAGTAACCAGCAGGCTCGTGTCCAGTTCTTCAACTCACCTCACAAGAGCCTCAGCTCCAGGAGGCCCAGGGCTCTGGCTGCCTAGTACCACTCACCCAGCAGCTGAAACAGGGCCCAACGTTAACAGGCACTCGGTACAGATTTGCAGAATCCAATGACCACAGGAACAAGGGGCCCTGGACAAATCACCTAACCTAGCTAAGTGTTTCTTTCCTCAGCATCTCAATTACAGAGGCAACAGGACTATGCAAATAAAGAGCTGGGGATCTGGAGTCAGAATGTCTGACCCAAGTCTTGGATCCTCAACTTGTAAGCTGTGTGACCTTGGGTGAGTTACTCAACCTCTCTGTGCCTTGGTCTCATTTGTATAATGGAAAAATCACGATATATCTACCTCATAGGGTAAGTGTGAGAATTAATGTATGCAACATTCAAAGTTCTTAGACTATTTATTGTCTGGCTATAAGAACTACCATTGCTCTCATATCACATCCTCAAAGGTAAGAGAATCATCTCTGCCCACTCTAAAAGTGGACTGTGAGAAGCAAATAAAATATTGAAGTCCTTCACAGACCAGAGAGTATACAAAGTAAAGGTCTATCATTCTGTTCGTGAATCACAGCAAACACACACGCACACCCACACACCAGGGGGCAGACGATTCTGTGTTGTCCCATTCCTCGTACAAGTGTTTGCCAAGCTTCTGCACTGTAAAGCTACTCCTTTTTCCCTTTGCAATTAACAAGTATTCTGTGAAGTTCTTTGGAACTATATTCCTCCTTAAATTTAACTTACTTACTTCTATCAGTATGGTTTCGTGTTTCCCTACCCTATCCAATATAGCACTGCAATCATTTTGATTGTTCACGTCTTTGACCTGGCCGGTGGGTGCCCCTTCAAACTGGTTTCTGTGTCCTTTGGACATGTTCCCATTATTCTACTTTATGGCAAATATTCCGAGTTCGTCCTGTACTCTTCCTGCTCTAGCCCTGGAATCAGCCATTTCTCCAGGAAGCCCTGGTTCATTTAGTGAAGAATGGTATTTAAAAGCCAAGATCTGGGAGCCGGGTACACATTGCTCTGGGGGTGCTTGCTCCCAAAACCTTTCAGTGGACAGAGCTTGGGACTGTACACATACGTATGTATATGCGTATAAGTATGGGTATATATTTACATATGTATACACACATGTACTCATTGACATTTTCATTTTTATACTGATTATATACATAAAAAACTGAGTTCATACCAACACCTCCAAGTACGATCCAATACCAGTGTTGTGATCCAATACCAGGGTCATTCCAGTTTCTTTCCATATTTCTTTCCAACTCTTCAGCAAAACAGGAACTCGGCTTTCATTATTCTTAATATATTTACTTATCTGATCAATTCTATCCCCTTTCTGACAGATGCCTTCTGCCCCCTATCTAGGCTCCAAATGACCATCCACCCAACGCATACAATCACCCTGATCTGTCCCAATTAATTGCTTTAGGGAAAGAAGGAAGGGGGCATGAATTTTTATAGCAATTATTCCTTAAGCTACTCAGTATTTTTGCCTTATTGGTTTGTTTGGACAGAGAGAGAGAACACACACATGCATGAGCCAGGGAGAGGGACGGAGGATGAGAGAGAATCTTAAGCAAGCTCCATGCTCAGCACAGAGCCCAGAGTGGGGCTTGATCCTGTGACCCTGGTATCATGACCTCAGCTGAAATTAAGAGTCGGATGCTCAATGGACTGAGCCACCCAGGCGCCCCTCACTGGTTTGTTCTTGACTTAACATGTAATTGAGGGGGCCTGAAAGCTGTCAGCTGAATACAGGAGCTGCTGCTTTAACACAGAACTTGCACATCTGCTTAGGGGAGCTCTGGGATCAAAAGCACAGGTGGGGAGCACCTGGGTGGCTCAGTAACTTAAGCGACTCTTGAGGACTCTTGATCTTGGCTCAGGTCATGATCTCATGGCTTATAAGTTTGTGACCCACAATGGGCTCTCCACCGGTGGCACGGAGTCTGCTTGGGATTCTGTATTTCCCTCTCTCTGCCCTTTCCCCACTTGTATGCTTTCTCACGCATGCACAAAATAAATTTAAAAATAAAACTTTTAAAAAAGCAAGGGGAAAAATAGTGGGGGAGAGGGAGGGAGGCAAACCATGGGGGGGAGGGGAAGGGGGATGATGGGCATGGAGGAGGGCACTTGTGGGGATGAACACTGGGTGTTATATGGGAACCAACTTGACAATAAACTATAAAAAAAAAAAGCACAGGCAGGAAGGCGAGGGACAGGTCAAGTTAAAGTTACATTTGTGTAAGATTGATAAAACAGTTTTGCCTGTCAAGGCTTGGAGGCGGTGAGTGATAGGGAAGCAGAGACTAGAAAGGTACTAAAAACCCCACCCATCCCACACGCAGACCAGGTACTTCCCAATTTAAGAGATCTGTTGTAGAAGCCCTATCTAGTTTGCTAGTAAGAAGAACCTGAGCAACGAGGGGCACCTGGGTGGCTTAGTCGGTTAAGCGTCTGACTTTCACTTGGGTCATGATCTCGCAGTTCGTGGGTTCGAGCCCCACGTCGGGCTCTGTGCTGACTGCCAGCGCGGAGCCTGGAGCCTGTTTCAGTCTGTGACTCCCTCTCTCTCTGACCCTCCCCTGCTCACGCTGTCTCTCTCTCTCTCTCCTAGAAATAAATAAAACATTAAAAAAAAAAATTAAAAAAAAAAAAGAAGAACCTGAGCAACGAAAGAAGGACGTGAGAAGGGAGGGCAATAGCCTGGTGTCGCCATAACACAGAAGCGGAAGCCTTTCTGATTGGAAACAGTGCTTTTTTCGTCTTCTTCAAGACTCAAGAGCTTTTGTGACAGTCAGGATGTTTTATACCAACACAACCAACCTGGCGGGGAGGCGGGAAGGATGACAAGGAAGCGACTTCTAGTTTCAGCTCCACCACATAAGGAATTTGAAGTCCTCGCTCCCATCCTAACAAGAAGCTGAACAAATCTGAACATCCGTGGCTTTTCTGGGACCCTTCAGAGACCGAAGGGCCCAGGACAAAATCATAACCCAGAAATCCAGAGAGAGGAGGCAATCCAGTCACAGGCCCAGATCTGTTCACCTGAAGCAGAAGCCGCTGGGGCCATAAACTGACAGGAACACTTAGATGGCAGTTTTGACAAATTGCAGGGGGGCTGAATGTGGACTAGCAGGGGAGTAAGAAGCTCCTGATGGCCACAGTCTTAGGTTTTACCTGTACAGGTTTCACTACCAGGAACCCCACTCAGTTCTCGCTCTGAAGAGCCAGGAAAAACCTCTCATGGTCTCCCAGAGCATTCCCCGTAACACAGGCCTGCTCTCTGGTGGGGGGTGGAGACTTTCCACAACATTATCCCAGCTGGCGGAGGGGCGTTTCTCTGACTCCAGCTGCCTTCAGCCTTCTGGTCTCACCTGGTGAATGCGGAGGGGTCAGGGTAAGGGAGGTCTCCAAGAAACACTGTCCAGAGCACATCCCAGGGACATAGACCCACTGAAAGACCAAGAATCTTTGATAAGATTTACAGGGCGCTTGTTCTCACCATACTTTACCACCACATCAGCAGATTCTGACATAATGACACTCGGGAAGGACTGGAAGACTCTCAGACTCCATGTGAGGAGTTCAAGTTTTTGGATTTTTTAAAATGTCTTTAAGTAAGCTCTAAGCCCAGTGCGCACCTTGAACTCACAACTCTGAGATCAAAAGTTGCATGCTCTGCCAACTGAGCCAGCCAGGTGTCATGGAGTTTGTTCTTAAAGAAGCCCAAAGACAATGAGAGAGACCAAGGCAAGGACACCTGAGTAATCTGAAAACCTTGGGCATCTGTAGCTACACCAAGAAGTCCAAGACAACCCAAGTCCTAGACAGAATAACATAAAACTCACACTAAAGAACTATTTCTTCAGTTCTTGTTACTCCTTATATTATGTCTGGCTTTCAAACAAAAAAATTACAAAGAATGCTGAAAGGCAAGAAAACACAGTCTAAAGAGACAAAGCAAACATCAGAATGAGGCTCATGCGTGACACAGAAAACATACTTGACCAGTACTATCAGAACTATCAAAGTCATTAAAAACCAGGGAGGTCTGAGAAACAGTCACAGCCAAGATGACAACTAAATGTGAGATGTATCCTGAAAGAGATTCTGGAGTACAAAAAAGGCCAGTGAAATCTGAATAAAACACAGATTTTAGGAGGGGGAGGCGCCTGGGTGGCTCAGTCAGTTAAGAGTCCAAGTTCGGCTCAGGTTATGATCTTGTGGTTCGTGGGTTTGAGCCCCGCATCAGGTTCTGTGCTGACAGCTCAGAACCTGTTTCAGATTCTTGTGCCTCTCTCTCTGCCCTTCCCCAACTCGTGCTCTGTCTCTGTCTCAAAATAAACATTAAAAATGAAATTTTCTTTTAAAAAGACTTTAGTTAACAATCACTGTCCATTTTCTACCACTGCTGTGACAAGTTAGCACAAACACAATAGCTTAAAAGAAGGCAAATTTATTATGTTACCCTTCTGTAGGTCAGAAGTCTGATATAGATCTCACTGAGCTAAAGTCAAGGTGTCAACAACCTCCCTTCTGGAGCCTCAAAATAAGAACCCCTTTGCTTGTGTTTTCTTTTCTTTTTTTTAATGTTTTATTTATTTCTAGGAGAGAGAGAGAGAGACAGCATGAGCAGGAGAGGGTCAGAGAGAGAGGGAGTCACAAACTGAAACAGGCTCCAGGCTCTGAGCTGGCAGTCAGCACAGAGCCTGATGCGGGGCTCGAACTCACGAACCGCGAGATCATGACCTAAGCGAAAGTCGGATGCTCAACCGACTAAGCCACCCAGGCGCTCCTTTTTGCTTGTTTTCTAGCTCCCACGCTTGCTCTTGGCCCCCTCCTCCATCTTCAAAGCCAGCAACACCAAGATGACACCCTCGTCCAGTTTTAAAAAACCGTTGTGATCACATTGGGCCCCCCTAGATAATCTGAGTTCATCTCCTTATATTCAGGTCCCCTGACTAGCAACCCAATGAATTCTGTCTACACCCTTTAATTCCTACACCATGGAACCTAACACCATAATCCATCAGAATCAGTTCATTCGTTGTAACAAATACACCACATTAATATGTCAATAGGAGAAACTGGGTGTAGGGTATATGAGAACTCCCTATACTACCTTCACAATGTTTCTATAAATCTAAAACGGTTCTAAAAAGTAAAGTTTAGGGTTTTTTTTTTTTTGAAGTGACAAGGGGAGTGAGCTCCGCCAGTGTCTGCCTGCAGACAAGGGCAGCCCCACTCCATGCCTAAGCAAATGCAGACTACCCCTGCAGGAACCTCAAGGGCGGGCAGCGGCTCTGAATCCGGGGTACACCAGAGCGAGCACTTGGGGTGGAACCAACCAAAGCATGAACATAAAAGCAGCAGATGAGGGCCCAAGATGGCAGAGAGGATGCACGAGTGGGAGACAGACCAGTGAGAGTCCTCAGCAGGAAAACCAAAATGAGAAATGAAAAATCGAAAGAAAAATGCATCCTGAAATTTCTGCTGAATGGTGAAGGAAAATGGTTAGCGTGGCAAAGAAATCATTCAAAGTCATTAGAAAACAGGGTATGGTGGGGCGCCTGGGTGGCTTAGTCGGTTAAGCGTCCGACTTTCGCTTAGGCCATGATCTCGCGGTTTGTGAGTTCGAGCCCCGCATCGGGCTCTGTGCTGACAGCCGGCTCAGAGCCTGGAGCCTGTTTCAGTCTGTGTCTCCCTCTCTCTGACCCTCTCCTGCTCAGCTGTCTCTCTCTCTCTCTCCCCTAGAAATAAATAAAAATATTTTTTAAAAATTACTTAAAAAAAAAAAAGAAAAGAAAACAGGGTATGGTGTCCACAAATTTCACACAGGTCAAAGACAGAAATATATATACACATACATATCTATAGGGCAAATATATGGGAAAATGTTTACACACAGCTCCTAACAACAGAGTATGCAGCCCTACTTATTTTTTTATAAGGAAGCTGAAGATAACTCACATGGATGGCTCTGAGGCCGTATTTATTTGCCAGACTCAGGCTCATTAGAAAGAAAAAAACCTAAAGTCTATTTTCTCATGAATTTTCATGGCCACCTTTCGAGGGAGGGGTGAAGTGGCTAGGCTCTGAGCAGTGAGGACGATTGGCCCTCCCCAGCTCGAGCTCCAAAGCTGGCCCCCTCTTCCCCTGCTCTAGGGCTGTTTTAAGACAGGGGGCTCTGGGGGGCTCAGTCAGTTAAGTGTCAGACTTCGGCTCAGGTCATGATCTCACGGTTCCTGAGTTTGAGCCCCACATCTGGCTTTCTGCTGTCAGCGCAGAACCTGCTTGGGATCTTCTTGTCCCCATCTCTCTCGGGCCCCTCTCCCACTCATTCTTTCCCTCTCTCTCCGCCCCTCTCCCACTTATTATTCTCTCTCAAAAATAAACATTAAAAACAGTTAAAGACAGGGTAACAATTATTTTCAGAAATGCTCCACCACCCACAAACCTACACTTCTAACTACGCTCAGACTGACTTTGCTCTCCCAAGCCCCGCCTGGCTGAGTTGTGGCTCTGTCTCTAGGAACAAATCCCCGCAAACGCAGGGCAGCTTGCGGGGAGCATTCTGGTCTGCCTTCTGTGGCAGCTCCATATGGCCTGTCTGGCTCTACAGGAAAACCCTCCTGGCGGCACAGTGAGTGCAACACTCCTATTTTTAGGCTATTAGAATAACAACTCTGGCTGAGATAGATGTCGAGTGACAAGTTTTATAATGAGGGCCCAAAAGGGGCCTATGAATAATTTGCTTCTAGGTGATAATGCTACAAATCTTTCCTTCTGGCTGGATTTCATGCACATGGGCGGTACCGAGTTTAAGACAAAATGGCAGCTACTGACATTGAACAAACAAGGACACTTGGAGAAGCCTTGCCACTGCCTCCTGGTTTATATAACCTCTGTGTTGGGCCTGGGACTTAACCACAGGCAGCAGTGACAAACTGCTCTGCTCTCACTAGTAACAGCACCCTTGCATAGTAAAACCCATTTAAAACAGCAACACCCAGCCCCCATGGAAAGCACTCTTAGTTTAAAAAAAAAAACAGAAAACAGTCTTGGGTTTTACCCCCTGCACTGAAATAAGCAGGTCTCCCTAATGGCTTTGGGCTTAGAATAGACCTCAGCAGCCCCGTGACCAAAAACAAAATTCTTTTACTCGAGTAAAGAGCTTCTCATCATTATACCCAAGCCGTTGATGTGACGGCACACCCACAGTGCAGCACAGCTCAACACCATAATCCACAGTTGGGAAACTAATTTGGTCTCGAGCTCTGTCTTCACATTAGGGCTGTTTGGTTTGGCTGCTATGACTGTTTTGGAGACTTAGGGTAAAAAGCAAATAAAGAACCAGAATAATGGAAAAAAACTTTTACTTGGGAAATGTAATAAATAACGTAAAACATCACATGAAGCCCTTCCTTCTAGGCTTGAAAAGAGAAGATAAACGTTGGGGATATTTGCATTTCTGATGAGAAGGTTCTACCTATTCAAAGTAAAATTCATAACCCAAATTACCAGACTTCGACTTTTTTCTACAAAGCATTTTATATAATTCAATATACCTCTCAGTGTGAGTCCCTTATGATTCCCACAAATCTCCACGAAACCAGGAGATGATGGTGCTATTTTCAGAGTACAGTCAATCGGTGGGCAAAGCCACAGGGTAACTGACTCACACGGGAAGCTCGGGTGCCGGCCACCTGATGAGCTCATCTTTGTAACGAAATGCCTAACACAGCAGCTGCATGCCCATCATGGTGACAGGATGGGCCTGCCAAATCCACAACACGAGCCTGAGGAAGTGTGGGTCCAGAGAGGAGAGTTTCAAGGGCACCACAAGTGCGAGATTCTGGCCCCGGTTCTCGAGAACGGGACGGGCAGCCACTAGGCCCTCAACTACACGCTGCATCCCGGTTACACAGGGACAAGGACAGCCACACAATGACCCTACACTCTGTCAGGAAACCAAGAGAGGATGGTGCATACAGCAGGTAGCTCTGCTCAGCCAAGAATAGTTACAAGTGCAGACCGTTAGGTCTTGTTCATTCTGGAATTAAGGGAGAATGAATTCTTTCTGCCTTCACTCAAAAGCTGTGAAAATTCTTCATTGGGAACAGTTTCTGTTTTCCAAAATGAAGAGAGTCCTTGGTGATGACTGCACAACAATGTGAACTGTACACTTACTACCACTGAGCTGTACACTTAAAAACAGTCGAGATGGTCAACTTTACCTTACGTGTATTTTACCACAATTTTTAAAAAGCATGTTAATTGGCAATGAGAAAGAATGAAATCCGGCCATGTGTAGCAACCTGGATGGACCTTGAGGGTGTTATGCTGAGCAAAATAAGTCAGGCAGAGACAGACAAATATCATATGTTTGCACGTTTAGGAGGATTAGGAGGAACTTAACGGAGGACCATGGGGGAGAAGAAGGGGGGAAATGGTGGGGGAAAGGGAGAGAGGCAAACCATGAGAGACTCTTGAATGCTGAGAAAAAACTGAGGACTGATGGATGTGGGGGGGGATGGGCATGGAGGGGGGCACTTGTGGGGGTGTCCACTGGGTGTTATATGGAAACCAACTTGACAATAAGCTATTTGTAAAAAAATAAAAAATAAATAAAAATAAAAAAATAAAAAGCATATTAATTCTAGTGGTCAGAAATGTCCACAGTTGGGCTACTAAAGTAAATATAAAAATGACTTTTCCTAACTCCATTCCCCAAGTGACAAATCATAAATGCATTTGAACATAAATACGCTCTGAGTCCACACTGCTGAACCCTGACACGTTCTTCTAGTGGCTCCATAAATAATCCTTGGATGGGAACCAAGCTGCCTGCTTTGGCTCAGACCGAACATAAGGATCCTGTCATGGTGAACCTCCAAGCAGGGTGATGTAATGCTTGAAGTGCCTGACAACAAGAATCCTACACAAAACACCATCATGACAGCCGGTTTCAAACACAGTGACTGCCCTGCCTTAACAGACACATGTTACCGTGGATATAATGAACACTGTCTTGAAAACTCTCCAGCATTTCCATCTGCTTGACCATCCATGTATCTGGTCTTCAGGCATGATGATTATGTAAAGCAATTACGATTAAATTCTTACAGTGCAGGGATGAGTCAAGGCTATAAAAGGAAAGGTAAGGGGTACAGTGACCAAGAAGTTGACTTTAAAGCCTGATACCATCTCCAAATGAAACATCAGCTGCCAGGGGCACCCAGAATGGACGGGGATGGTCACCAGCTCCGCATCTACTGCCAAGCCCAGCACAGTCTGGGATTGCCCATAGCTCTTCCCTGGACACTAACATGTCACTTTTGGCCCCTCCCAATGGCTACGAAATGGGACCCAAGTGCTCTGGGACCACACGCTCACCATCCTGATGCATCTAGCCCCATGCTTACCTGCCCTTCCCATTCTGCTCAGCGCTTTCCAGATACTGGTCACCTTTTTTTAAAGTACAAAACGGTATACATAATATATGAGTTCGAAGTAGGCACCTATGAAACCATCACCATAATCTATGCCATAAACCATAAATTTATGTCCATCACCTCCAAAAGCTTCCTCCCACCCTCTCATAATCATTAATACAGAACACTGTGATAAGAGCATTTGACATAAGCCCTACCCTCTTAGCAAATATTTAAGTGCACAATATTGTTAACTACAGGCATTATGCTGAATAGTGGACCTCTAGGACACGCTCATCTTGTGTAACTGAAATTCTGTACCCTTTGACTAATTCCTCCCCATTCTCCCCTCCCTCTCGCCCCTAACAACCACGCTTCCATTCTCTGCTCCCATGCATTTCACTATTTTAGACTCACCACAAAAGTGGTATGATATAGAATTTGTCCTTCTGTGACTGGCTTATTTCACTTCACAAAATGTCCTTGAGTCATCCACACTGTTGAAGTGGCAGGATTCCCTTCTCTTTGAAGGTACTCATTTTAATTCTGAAACCTCCTCCCTTAGATTCCAGGAACCCCTAACCAGTGAAGACTAGAACGATGCATCTCCTAACCCAAGAAGCCTAGAAAAACAAGTCACAGGAGTGCCTGGGTGTTTCAGTCAGTTGGGAATCTGACTCGATTTCGGCTCAGGTCATGATCTCACAGTTCGTGAGATAGAGCCCCAAGTCTGGCTTTGCACTGACAGTGTGGAGACTGCTTGAGATTCTCTCCCTCTCTCTCTGCCCCTCCCACCCTGTCTCTCAATAAATAAATAAATAAACAAACTTTAAAGAAAAAACTCACAAAATTATTTTATACTGACCCTGGTGTATTCAAATGTAACAGAAGTAATTATATGCCCCTGGCAGTTTCTCCTTCCTCAAAAAGAACCAAAATCCTTTGACAAAACATCTCTGAACTCTCTATTTTGTTGAGAAACTATCTGCTTGGGCCAAAGTCCTTAAACAGCCTGGTGCACTTGGGTACCTGCGGACTTTAACAGCAGACTTCCTGTTTGTGACGTAATCGTTTATCGCTTTTGACATCCCATGTTCTAACAAGCCCAACCGGTATTGCCTGTACTCCCAAAATCACATTAAGGGAACCAGTTATAAAGATTATCTTTTCCCAAAATCTTTCTGAAATAATAAAGTTCAGTCTCAATTTGCCCTTCTAAAGCAGCCTGTGTTTTTTTTCTTGATTACAAAATAAATATATTTTTATTGGAACACATTTTGGGAAATATATAAAATCACAAAGAAGAACATTTATTTCACACCTTGCCCCTTGACAAAAACCCTTGGTACATGTCCCTATGGCCTTTTTTCTAACTAGTCACAGATGAAGACTATTCCGTTCCCACATTGAGGATTTTGAAGAAAGGAAGTGAAAAACAAGGCTGAGCATGAAGTTCAAAGAACTGTCCCTTCCTGCTCAGAGGCAGTTGCCGAAAGGCTGTTAAACTTGTTCAACAAGCCTCACATGTGGTGCGCAAACCAGTTTACCAGCCAAATTTCATTAACTGCAGCCGGCTGCCTAACAGCACCTTATGCTGTTACAGTCACAACCACCTTGCCAACCTCTTTTTGTTTAATGGGCCTGTACATAATTAAAGGCAGGAAATGGAGCTTCGGGGCATTCAAGGATCACAGAAAAATAAATAAATAAGGCAAGGCAATAGTACCTCCTTTGCAGAATGGAAATCAATGTGAAAGTCAAAAGGGTCAGTGAAGCAAGACATTACCACAGACTCAAGTTCAGAATGAAAGACAGTACACTTCACTGGATTCCAGCTCCTCACATGGAAAGAGCCCCCTGGGAGCCTGTAAAACTGCAAACAAGTCTTAAAAGGGATGAGTCTGCCTGTTTCATCAAGCTTACCAAGTTACATGTATTTCAATACAGCAACTCACATGCAATTTTTCAGACACTTTTAGTGAATACCTACTGTGTGTCCAACACACTTAAGCTTGATTAATCCTTCCCCTGAGGTATTCTTATCATTTTTAAAGTGCGGCTAGTGAGGCCACAGTGGCTTCTGTTCATCTTGATAGTATGCAGATATACCAAAAGAGGTCAAGCTTTAGCACACCAGTGTTTGGTACAATTGTTTACAATACCCTTTACTACCTTTGCAATAAAGCCCATACTTTTGACTTCGGTTTCAACATTTCTGTCCTTGATAACAAGTCCTTTTAGGTATCAAATTATACCTAATTTGCTATAACTAAATGTTAGATGTTTACAACCTACAGAGGTTTCTTATTTTATAAATACATAAACACAACACACATACATTTTTTTTTAAAGTAGCCTTCATGATCAGCATGGAGCCCAGCATGGAGTCCAACATGGAGCCCAACGCAGAGCCCAATGCGGGGCTTGAACTCACCACTCTGAAATCAAGACCTGGGCCAGAAACTTGATTGACTGAGCTACCAGAAGTTTCTTACTTTAGATGCACATATGAGGGGTTACAAGAGAAAGGCAGGGATCCTTTATCCGTTCCCAACACCCGGTGTACCTGGCCCCTGGTATGCCTTTAATAAATATTTGCTTAACAAATCCTCTGAATAAAATAAAATCAAAGAACACATTTCTTTAAAAGTTTGCCTGAAAGAAATTATTTTTCTGTAAGCTACAAGTAGCTGGAGTTTTGCTCCCTGTGGATTCTGATCTTAAAATCCGATTACTCAAAGTCTGCCATCTGTCACGCTCTTTCAGAGACTTGCAACATGTCAACAATTGCATGGTTCTGTTACAGAACTCCTCTAATCAATCTTACCTCAGAGTAGGCAGGAGGGAAGTGTTTCAGTAACTCAGTTTATCTCAGGGATTAAATAGATTTTCTTATTTTTTGTTTTGTTTTGTTGTTAGAAGAAAGCACGCGGCACACAAGTCCCAGCCTGTACTAAATACATACTCTGCTTAGCTCTCCCTTCTTTAGGGTCAAACAGATGGGAATTTAACCATTAATTCAGGAAAGGCAGGAAAAAAAACAGGAAAACAGGGCAAGCTAGAGAGTAAGGAGAATATCCTATATCCCCAAGGACAAGTATTCCATCCCATGGAAATAAGGAAGTGAAATTTACTCCTATGGCTCATGCTCTGCCTTCCCCATCAGGAGATGCTACTATAGACCCAGTCTGTAACAAGCTGCCAGTCAGCACATCTCATAGAGCCTGTTGACATCTTCAGGTCCTAAGAAAGCCTTGGACCAGGGCTTAGCCATATGCGGGTCATGATAGTGTCCACAGCAGAATGAGGGAAGAAAGGGACAGCAAATAAAATGACAGCTTGCCCCTGTCTCTATAGCCACCACACATCATGGTAACAGTGGTCACCTAACCCTTTAGAAAACATTTCTTTCTGAACCCAAGATGCATGTCTACCAATGTCCATGGGGAGAAAACCTGTGGGAAAAAGCAAAGTTGGAGCCAGTAATTAGGGGGAAAAAAATCTAATAAAATTAAATTTTAATAAGATGGAATAGAAAAGCCTTAGCAGCTGCAATTTACTCTCTCAGACTCATGGACAACGTTTTACTGCAGGAGTTTTCTACTGGGAATTCTAATATTTAAATCCGTCCAAAGCCCTCCTCACTTAGGAAAAGCTGCAGCAGGCTTCAAGACCCTGGATCCTTGCAACAAGCCAGTAGTTGTTGGCAAAACACTCAGACATTTATTCTGTGGACATACACCGTGGTAATGATGGAACGAGGACATCTCATGACCTGGCTCTTCCATTCAGAGCACTTTTGTGCTGGAGAGCCTGGCCACCAGTAGAAACAGGGTTAAGTCCTTTTCACAGGCTGAGGACATGAGAAGACCCCAAGAGACAAGCAACTTTCACCAGGGTGTTGGGTAGCCAAGATCTAAAAGTCTTCTCTTTATAACATTTAGGAGGATTTTAAGTTGTTAGAGCAGCAAGAGTGGAAATAAAAATAAACATATGACAAATCCCCACTCAGTCTCACTGATCAACAAATCAAACTAACTTCATATTTC